>OY754962.1:58856365-59329947 GCA_963576555.1 Ferdinandea cuprea | reverse complement strand
TATAGGCATTCATTATCAGAGTCGGGTGTGTGTCTTGGCTAGGTATAAAGTGAATGTATGTCCAGGCGAAAAGAATATATGCGAATTAACGAACGAATTTATTTTTGTTATAAAATACAATTTAAATTTACCAATTTGCGTCTTACGGCCATAAAAATGCTTCGATAATGTCCAAACAGTATACTAAAAAATGATCCATCCTTCCAGATAAACGACAGTATTTATTTTACAAGAATCGGTTGAGTCTAAGGCGTTGAAAAATGTGAACGCACAGTGACAGATGGTATTATTTGACTTCTTAAATATGACATAATTGAGCATAGGGTCTTAAATCTTAAGGAGCATTGCCCGGTCTAGACAATTTTTTCAAAAAATGTACCAAACGATTCTCCAGCCTCCCACATCAATTTGAAATTTCCGAAAAGTTGAACCAAGATGTAATCTATATGTTTATAAAATACGTTTCAAAAAGGCTAATTATATGATACTAAAAGATTGTCCATCCTTCCGTACATTTAATATGAATAAGAAAAAAAAACAACTACCATTCGGAGGCAGTCGACCATGTACATGTAATCTGATTAATAAGAAAAAAAAACACACTTCCCACCCGCCGTTACTGCTCGAGCTAAACGGCCATGTATAATAAATAAGAAAAAAAATAAAAATCCTGACGATTTTTGCCCGCCAATCCCCCCCCGCCCACCCCCTTTTAAATTCTGCATCAATGAAGAAACAGATACAAGATTATAGATCCTGAGGATTTTTGCCCGCCCGGTAATATGCTGCCATCTATAGGCATTCATTATCAGAGTCGGGTGTGTGTCTTGGGCTAGGTATAAAGTGAATGTATGTCCAGGCGAAAAGAATATATGCGAATTAACGAACGAATTTATTTTTGTTATAAAATACAATTTAAATTTACCAATTTGCGTCTTACGGCCATAAAAATGCTTCGATAATGTCCAAACAGTATACTAAAAAATGATCCATCCTTCCAGATAAACGACAGTATTTATTTTACAAGAATCGGTTGAGTCTAAGGCGTTGAAAAATGTGAACGCACAGTGACAGATGGTATTATTTGACTTCTTAAATATGACATAATTGAGCATAGGGTCTTAAATCTTAAGGAGCATTGCCCGGTCTAGACAATTTTTTCAAAAAATGTACCAAACGATTCTCCAGCCTCCCACATCAATTTGAAATTTCCGAAAAGTTGAACCAAGATGTAATCTATATGTTTATAAAATACGTTTCAAAAAGGCTAATTATATGATACTAAAAGATTGTCCATCCTTCCGTACATTTAATATGAATAAGAAAAAAAAACAACTACCATTCGGAGGCAGTCGACCATGTACATGTAATCTGATTAATAAGAAAAAAAAACACACTTCCCACCCGCCGTTACTGCTCGAGCTAAACGGCCATGTATAATAAATAAGAAAAAAAATAAAAATCCTGACGATTTTTGCCCGCCAATCCCCCCCCCGCCCACCCCCTTTTAAATTCTGCATCAATGAAGAAACAGATACAAGATTATAGATCCTGAGGATTTTTGCCCGCCCGGTAATATGCTGCCATCTATAGGCATTCATTATCAGAGTCGGGTGTGTGTCTTGGGCTAGGTATAAAGTGAATGTATGTCCAGGCGAAAAGAATATATGCGAATTAACGAACGAATTTATTTTTGTTATAAAATACAATTTAAATTTACCAATTTGCGTCTTACGGCCATAAAAATGCTTCGATAATGTCCAAACAGTATACTAAAAAATGATCCATCCTTCCAGATAAACGACAGTATTTATTTTACAAGAATCGGTTGAGTCTAAGGCGTTGAAAAATGTGAACGCACAGTGACAGATGGTATTATTTGACTTCTTAAATATGACATAATTGAGCATAGGGTCTTAAATCTTAAGGAGCATTGCCCGGTCTAGACAATTTTTTCAAAAAATGTACCAAACGATTCTCCAGCCTCCCACATCAATTTGAAATTTCCGAAAAGTTGAACCAAGATGTAATCTATATGTTTATAAAATACGTTTCAAAAAGGCTAATTATATGATACTAAAAGATTGTCCATCCTTCCGTACATTTAATATGAATAAGAAAAAAAAACAACTACCATTCGGAGGCAGTCGACCATGTACATGTAATCTGATTAATAAGAAAAAAAAACACACTTCCCACCCGCCGTTACTGCTCGAGCTAAACGGCCATGTATAATAAATAAGAAAAAAAATAAAAATCCTGACGATTTTTGCCCGCCAATCCCCCCCCGCCCACCCCCTTTTAAATTCTGCATCAATGAAGAAACAGATACAAGATTATAGATCCTGAGGATTTTTGCCCGCCCGGTAATATGCTGCCATCTATAGGCATTCATTATCAGAGTCGGGTGTGTGTCTTGGGCTAGGTATAAAGTGAATGTATGTCCAGGCGAAAAGAATATATGCGAATTAACGAACGAATTTATTTTTGTTATAAAATACAATTTAAATTTACCAATTTGCGTCTTACGGCCATAAAAATGCTTCGATAATGTCCAAACAGTATACTAAAAAATGATCCATCCTTCCAGATAAACGACAGTATTTATTTTACAAGAATCGGTTGAGTCTAAGGCGTTGAAAAATGTGAACGCACAGTGACAGATGGTATTATTTGACTTCTTAAATATGACATAATTGAGCATAGGGTCTTAAATCTTAAGGAGCATTGCCCGGTCTAGACAATTTTTTCAAAAAATGTACCAAACGATTCTCCAGCCTCCCACATCAATTTGAAATTTCCGAAAAGTTGAACCAAGATGTAATCTATATGTTTATAAAATACGTTTCAAAAAGGCTAATTATATGATACTAAAAGATTGTCCATCCTTCCGTACATTTAATATGAATAAGAAAAAAAAACAACTACCATTCGGAGGCAGTCGACCATGTACATGTAATCTGATTAATAAGAAAAAAAAACACACTTCCCACCCGCCGTTACTGCTCGAGCTAAACGGCCATGTATAATAAATAAGAAAAAAAATAAAAATCCTGACGATTTTTGCCCGCCAATCCCCCCCCGCCCACCCCCTTTTAAATTCTGCATCAATGAAGAAACAGATACAAGATTATAGATCCTGAGGATTTTTGCCCGCCCGGTAATATGCTGCCATCTATAGGCATTCATTATCAGAGTCGGGTGTGTGTCTTGGGCTAGGTATAAAGTGAATGTATGTCCAGGCGAAAAGAATATATGCGAATTAACGAACGAATTTATTTTTGTTATAAAATACAATTTAAATTTACCAATTTGCGTCTTACGGCCATAAAAATGCTTCGATAATGTCCAAACAGTATACTAAAAAATGATCCATCCTTCCAGATAAACGACAGTATTTATTTTACAAGAATCGGTTGAGTCTAAGGCGTTGAAAAATGTGAACGCACAGTGACAGATGGTATTATTTGACTTCTTAAATATGACATAATTGAGCATAGGGTCTTAAATCTTAAGGAGCATTGCCCGGTCTAGACAATTTTTTCAAAAAATGTACCAAACGATTCTCCAGCCTCCCACATCAATTTGAAATTTCCGAAAAGTTGAACCAAGATGTAATCTATATGTTTATAAAATACGTTTCAAAAAGGCTAATTATATGATACTAAAAGATTGTCCATCCTTCCGTACATTTAATATGAATAAGAAAAAAAAACAACTACCATTCGGAGGCAGTCGACCATGTACATGTAATCTGATTAATAAGAAAAAAAAACACACTTCCCACCCGCCGTTACTGCTCGAGCTAAACGGCCATGTATAATAAATAAGAAAAAAAATAAAAATCCTGACGATTTTTGCCCGCCAATCCCCCCCCGCCCACCCCCTTTTAAATTCTGCATCAATGAAGAAACAGATACAAGATTATAGATCCTGAGGATTTTTGCCCGCCCGGTAATATGCTGCCATCTATAGGCATTCATTATCAGAGTCGGGTGTGTGTCTTGGGCTAGGTATAAAGTGAATGTATGTCCAGGCGAAAAGAATATATGCGAATTAACGAACGAATTTATTTTTGTTATAAAATACAATTTAAATTTACCAATTTGCGTCTTACGGCCATAAAAATGCTTCGATAATGTCCAAACAGTATACTAAAAAATGATCCATCCTTCCAGATAAACGACAGTATTTATTTTACAAGAATCGGTTGAGTCTAAGGCGTTGAAAAATGTGAACGCACAGTGACAGATGGTATTATTTGACTTCTTAAATATGACATAATTGAGCATAGGGTCTTAAATCTTAAGGAGCATTGCCCGGTCTAGACAATTTTTTCAAAAAATGTACCAAACGATTCTCCAGCCTCCCACATCAATTTGAAATTTCCGAAAAGTTGAACCAAGATGTAATCTATATGTTTATAAAATACGTTTCAAAAAGGCTAATTATATGATACTAAAAGATTGTCCATCCTTCCGTACATTTAATATGAATAAGAAAAAAAAACAACTACCATTCGGAGGCAGTCGACCATGTACATGTAATCTGATTAATAAGAAAAAAAAACACACTTCCCACCCGCCGTTACTGCTCGAGCTAAACGGCCATGTATAATAAATAAGAAAAAAAATAAAAATCCTGACGATTTTTGCCCGCCAATCCCCCCCCGCCCACCCCCTTTTAAATTCTGCATCAATGAAGAAACAGATACAAGATTATAGATCCTGAGGATTTTTGCCCGCCCGGTAATATGCTGCCATCTATAGGCATTCATTATCAGAGTCGGGTGTGTGTCTTGGGCTAGGTATAAAGTGAATGTATGTCCAGGCGAAAAGAATATATGCGAATTAACGAACGAATTTATTTTTGTTATAAAATACAATTTAAATTTACCAATTTGCGTCTTACGGCCATAAAAATGCTTCGATAATGTCCAAACAGTATACTAAAAAATGATCCATCCTTCCAGATAAACGACAGTATTTATTTTACAAGAATCGGTTGAGTCTAAGGCGTTGAAAAATGTGAACGCACAGTGACAGATGGTATTATTTGACTTCTTAAATATGACATAATTGAGCATAGGGTCTTAAATCTTAAGGAGCATTGCCCGGTCTAGACAATTTTTTCAAAAAATGTACCAAACGATTCTCCAGCCTCCCACATCAATTTGAAATTTCCGAAAAGTTGAACCAAGATGTAATCTATATGTTTATAAAATACGTTTCAAAAAGGCTAATTATATGATACTAAAAGATTGTCCATCCTTCCGTACATTTAATATGAATAAGAAAAAAAAACAACTACCATTCGGAGGCAGTCGACCATGTACATGTAATCTGATTAATAAGAAAAAAAAACACACTTCCCACCCGCCGTTACTGCTCGAGCTAAACGGCCATGTATAATAAATAAGAAAAAAAATAAAAATCCTGACGATTTTTGCCCGCCAATCCCCCCCCGCCCACCCCCTTTTAAATTCTGCATCAATGAAGAAACAGATACAAGATTATAGATCCTGAGGATTTTTGCCCGCCCGGTAATATGCTGCCATCTATAGGCATTCATTATCAGAGTCGGGTGTGTGTCTTGGGCTAGGTATAAAGTGAATGTATGTCCAGGCGAAAAGAATATATGCGAATTAACGAACGAATTTATTTTTGTTATAAAATACAATTTAAATTTACCAATTTGCGTCTTACGGCCATAAAAATGCTTCGATAATGTCCAAACAGTATACTAAAAAATGATCCATCCTTCCAGATAAACGACAGTATTTATTTTACAAGAATCGGTTGAGTCTAAGGCGTTGAAAAATGTGAACGCACAGTGACAGATGGTATTATTTGACTTCTTAAATATGACATAATTGAGCATAGGGTCTTAAATCTTAAGGAGCATTGCCCGGTCTAGACAATTTTTTCAAAAAATGTACCAAACGATTCTCCAGCCTCCCACATCAATTTGAAATTTCCGAAAAGTTGAACCAAGATGTAATCTATATGTTTATAAAATACGTTTCAAAAAGGCTAATTATATGATACTAAAAGATTGTCCATCCTTCCGTACATTTAATATGAATAAGAAAAAAAAACAACTACCATTCGGAGGCAGTCGACCATGTACATGTAATCTGATTAATAAGAAAAAAAAACACACTTCCCACCCGCCGTTACTGCTCGAGCTAAACGGCCATGTATAATAAATAAGAAAAAAAATAAAAATCCTGACGATTTTTGCCCGCCAATCCCCCCCCGCCCACCCCCTTTTAAATTCTGCATCAATGAAGAAACAGATACAAGATTATAGATCCTGAGGATTTTTGCCCGCCCGGTAATATGCTGCCATCTATAGGCATTCATTATCAGAGTCGGGTGTGTGTCTTGGGCTAGGTATAAAGTGAATGTATGTCCAGGCGAAAAGAATATATGCGAATTAACGAACGAATTTATTTTTGTTATAAAATACAATTTAAATTTACCAATTTGCGTCTTACGGCCATAAAAATGCTTCGATAATGTCCAAACAGTATACTAAAAAATGATCCATCCTTCCAGATAAACGACAGTATTTATTTTACAAGAATCGGTTGAGTCTAAGGCGTTGAAAAATGTGAACGCACAGTGACAGATGGTATTATTTGACTTCTTAAATATGACATAATTGAGCATAGGGTCTTAAATCTTAAGGAGCATTGCCCGGTCTAGACAATTTTTTCAAAAAATGTACCAAACGATTCTCCAGCCTCCCACATCAATTTGAAATTTCCGAAAAGTTGAACCAAGATGTAATCTATATGTTTATAAAATACGTTTCAAAAAGGCTAATTATATGATACTAAAAGATTGTCCATCCTTCCGTACATTTAATATGAATAAGAAAAAAAAACAACTACCATTCGGAGGCAGTCGACCATGTACATGTAATCTGATTAATAAGAAAAAAAAACACACTTCCCACCCGCCGTTACTGCTCGAGCTAAACGGCCATGTATAATAAATAAGAAAAAAAATAAAAATCCTGACGATTTTTGCCCGCCAATCCCCCCCCGCCCACCCCCTTTTAAATTCTGCATCAATGAAGAAACAGATACAAGATTATAGATCCTGAGGATTTTTGCCCGCCCGGTAATATGCTGCCATCTATAGGCATTCATTATCAGAGTCGGGTGTGTGTCTTGGGCTAGGTATAAAGTGAATGTATGTCCAGGCGAAAAGAATATATGCGAATTAACGAACGAATTTATTTTTGTTATAAAATACAATTTAAATTTACCAATTTGCGTCTTACGGCCATAAAAATGCTTCGATAATGTCCAAACAGTATACTAAAAAATGATCCATCCTTCCAGATAAACGACAGTATTTATTTTACAAGAATCGGTTGAGTCTAAGGCGTTGAAAAATGTGAACGCACAGTGACAGATGGTATTATTTGACTTCTTAAATATGACATAATTGAGCATAGGGTCTTAAATCTTAAGGAGCATTGCCCGGTCTAGACAATTTTTTCAAAAAATGTACCAAACGATTCTCCAGCCTCCCACATCAATTTGAAATTTCCGAAAAGTTGAACCAAGATGTAATCTATATGTTTATAAAATACGTTTCAAAAAGGCTAATTATATGATACTAAAAGATTGTCCATCCTTCCGTACATTTAATATGAATAAGAAAAAAAAACAACTACCATTCGGAGGCAGTCGACCATGTACATGTAATCTGATTAATAAGAAAAAAAAACACACTTCCCACCCGCCGTTACTGCTCGAGCTAAACGGCCATGTATAATAAATAAGAAAAAAAATAAAAATCCTGACGATTTTTGCCCGCCAATCCCCCCCCGCCCACCCCCTTTTAAATTCTGCATCAATGAAGAAACAGATACAAGATTATAGATCCTGAGGATTTTTGCCCGCCCGGTAATATGCTGCCATCTATAGGCATTCATTATCAGAGTCGGGTGTGTGTCTTGGGCTAGGTATAAAGTGAATGTATGTCCAGGCGAAAAGAATATATGCGAATTAACGAACGAATTTATTTTTGTTATAAAATACAATTTAAATTTACCAATTTGCGTCTTACGGCCATAAAAATGCTTCGATAATGTCCAAACAGTATACTAAAAAATGATCCATCCTTCCAGATAAACGACAGTATTTATTTTACAAGAATCGGTTGAGTCTAAGGCGTTGAAAAATGTGAACGCACAGTGACAGATGGTATTATTTGACTTCTTAAATATGACATAATTGAGCATAGGGTCTTAAATCTTAAGGAGCATTGCCCGGTCTAGACAATTTTTTCAAAAAATGTACCAAACGATTCTCCAGCCTCCCACATCAATTTGAAATTTCCGAAAAGTTGAACCAAGATGTAATCTATATGTTTATAAAATACGTTTCAAAAAGGCTAATTATATGATACTAAAAGATTGTCCATCCTTCCGTACATTTAATATGAATAAGAAAAAAAAACAACTACCATTCGGAGGCAGTCGACCATGTACATGTAATCTGATTAATAAGAAAAAAAAACACACTTCCCACCCGCCGTTACTGCTCGAGCTAAACGGCCATGTATAATAAATAAGAAAAAAAATAAAAATCCTGACGATTTTTGCCCGCCAATCCCCCCCCGCCCACCCCCTTTTAAATTCTGCATCAATGAAGAAACAGATACAAGATTATAGATCCTGAGGATTTTTGCCCGCCCGGTAATATGCTGCCATCTATAGGCATTCATTATCAGAGTCGGGTGTGTGTCTTGGGCTAGGTATAAAGTGAATGTATGTCCAGGCGAAAAGAATATATGCGAATTAACGAACGAATTTATTTTTGTTATAAAATACAATTTAAATTTACCAATTTGCGTCTTACGGCCATAAAAATGCTTCGATAATGTCCAAACAGTATACTAAAAAATGATCCATCCTTCCAGATAAACGACAGTATTTATTTTACAAGAATCGGTTGAGTCTAAGGCGTTGAAAAATGTGAACGCACAGTGACAGATGGTATTATTTGACTTCTTAAATATGACATAATTGAGCATAGGGTCTTAAATCTTAAGGAGCATTGCCCGGTCTAGACAATTTTTTCAAAAAATGTACCAAACGATTCTCCAGCCTCCCACATCAATTTGAAATTTCCGAAAAGTTGAACCAAGATGTAATCTATATGTTTATAAAATACGTTTCAAAAAGGCTAATTATATGATACTAAAAGATTGTCCATCCTTCCGTACATTTAATATGAATAAGAAAAAAAAACAACTACCATTCGGAGGCAGTCGACCATGTACATGTAATCTGATTAATAAGAAAAAAAAACACACTTCCCACCCGCCGTTACTGCTCGAGCTAAACGGCCATGTATAATAAATAAGAAAAAAAATAAAAATCCTGACGATTTTTGCCCGCCAATCCCCCCCCGCCCACCCCCTTTTAAATTCTGCATCAATGAAGAAACAGATACAAGATTATAGATCCTGAGGATTTTTGCCCGCCCGGTAATATGCTGCCATCTATAGGCATTCATTATCAGAGTCGGGTGTGTGTCTTGGGCTAGGTATAAAGTGAATGTATGTCCAGGCGAAAAGAATATATGCGAATTAACGAACGAATTTATTTTTGTTATAAAATACAATTTAAATTTACCAATTTGCGTCTTACGGCCATAAAAATGCTTCGATAATGTCCAAACAGTATACTAAAAAATGATCCATCCTTCCAGATAAACGACAGTATTTATTTTACAAGAATCGGTTGAGTCTAAGGCGTTGAAAAATGTGAACGCACAGTGACAGATGGTATTATTTGACTTCTTAAATATGACATAATTGAGCATAGGGTCTTAAATCTTAAGGAGCATTGCCCGGTCTAGACAATTTTTTCAAAAAATGTACCAAACGATTCTCCAGCCTCCCACATCAATTTGAAATTTCCGAAAAGTTGAACCAAGATGTAATCTATATGTTTATAAAATACGTTTCAAAAAGGCTAATTATATGATACTAAAAGATTGTCCATCCTTCCGTACATTTAATATGAATAAGAAAAAAAAACAACTACCATTCGGAGGCAGTCGACCATGTACATGTAATCTGATTAATAAGAAAAAAAAACACACTTCCCACCCGCCGTTACTGCTCGAGCTAAACGGCCATGTATAATAAATAAGAAAAAAAATAAAAATCCTGACGATTTTTGCCCGCCAATCCCCCCCCGCCCACACCCCCTTTTAAATTCTGCATCAATGAAGAAACAGATACAAGATTATAGATCCTGAGGATTTTTGCCCGCCCGGTAATATGCTGCCATCTATAGGCATTCATTATCAGAGTCGGGTGTGTGTCTTGGGCTAGGTATAAAGTGAATGTATGTCCAGGCGAAAAGAATATATGCGAATTAACGAACGAATTTATTTTTGTTATAAAATACAATTTAAATTTACCAATTTGCGTCTTACGGCCATAAAAATGCTTCGATAATGTCCAAACAGTATACTAAAAAATGATCCATCCTTCCAGATAAACGACAGTATTTATTTTACAAGAATCGGTTGAGTCTAAGGCGTTGAAAAATGTGAACGCACAGTGACAGATGGTATTATTTGACTTCTTAAATATGACATAATTGAGCATAGGGTCTTAAATCTTAAGGAGCATTGCCCGGTCTAGACAATTTTTTCAAAAAATGTACCAAACGATTCTCCAGCCTCCCACATCAATTTGAAATTTCCGAAAAGTTGAACCAAGATGTAATCTATATGTTTATAAAATACGTTTCAAAAAGGCTAATTATATGATACTAAAAGATTGTCCATCCTTCCGTACATTTAATATGAATAAGAAAAAAAAACAACTACCATTCGGAGGCAGTCGACCATGTACATGTAATCTGATTAATAAGAAAAAAAAACACACTTCCCACCCGCCGTTACTGCTCGAGCTAAACGGCCATGTATAATAAATAAGAAAAAAAATAAAAATCCTGACGATTTTTGCCCGCCAATCCCCCCCCGCCCACCCCCTTTTAAATTCTGCATCAATGAAGAAACAGATACAAGATTATAGATCCTGAGGATTTTTGCCCGCCCGGTAATATGCTGCCATCTATAGGCATTCATTATCAGAGTCGGGTGTGTGTCTTGGGCTAGGTATAAAGTGAATGTATGTCCAGGCGAAAAGAATATATGCGAATTAACGAACGAATTTATTTTTGTTATAAAATACAATTTAAATTTACCAATTTGCGTCTTACGGCCATAAAAATGCTTCGATAATGTCCAAACAGTATACTAAAAAATGATCCATCCTTCCAGATAAACGACAGTATTTATTTTACAAGAATCGGTTGAGTCTAAGGCGTTGAAAAATGTGAACGCACAGTGACAGATGGTATTATTTGACTTCTTAAATATGACATAATTGAGCATAGGGTCTTAAATCTTAAGGAGCATTGCCCGGTCTAGACAATTTTTTCAAAAAATGTACCAAACGATTCTCCAGCCTCCCACATCAATTTGAAATTTCCGAAAAGTTGAACCAAGATGTAATCTATATGTTTATAAAATACGTTTCAAAAAGGCTAATTATATGATACTAAAAGATTGTCCATCCTTCCGTACATTTAATATGAATAAGAAAAAAAAACAACTACCATTCGGAGGCAGTCGACCATGTACATGTAATCTGATTAATAAGAAAAAAAAACACACTTCCCACCCGCCGTTACTGCTCGAGCTAAACGGCCATGTATAATAAATAAGAAAAAAAATAAAAATCCTGACGATTTTTGCCCGCCAATCCCCCCCCGCCCACCCCCTTTTAAATTCTGCATCAATGAAGAAACAGATACAAGATTATAGATCCTGAGGATTTTTGCCCGCCCGGTAATATGCTGCCATCTATAGGCATTCATTATCAGAGTCGGGTGTGTGTCTTGGGCTAGGTATAAAGTGAATGTATGTCCAGGCGAAAAGAATATATGCGAATTAACGAACGAATTTATTTTTGTTATAAAATACAATTTAAATTTACCAATTTGCGTCTTACGGCCATAAAAATGCTTCGATAATGTCCAAACAGTATACTAAAAAATGATCCATCCTTCCAGATAAACGACAGTATTTATTTTACAAGAATCGGTTGAGTCTAAGGCGTTGAAAAATGTGAACGCACAGTGACAGATGGTATTATTTGACTTCTTAAATATGACATAATTGAGCATAGGGTCTTAAATCTTAAGGAGCATTGCCCGGTCTAGACAATTTTTTCAAAAAATGTACCAAACGATTCTCCAGCCTCCCACATCAATTTGAAATTTCCGAAAAGTTGAACCAAGATGTAATCTATATGTTTATAAAATACGTTTCAAAAAGGCTAATTATATGATACTAAAAGATTGTCCATCCTTCCGTACATTTAATATGAATAAGAAAAAAAAACAACTACCATTCGGAGGCAGTCGACCATGTACATGTAATCTGATTAATAAGAAAAAAAAACACACTTCCCACCCGCCGTTACTGCTCGAGCTAAACGGCCATGTATAATAAATAAGAAAAAAAATAAAAATCCTGACGATTTTTGCCCGCCAATCCCCCCCCGCCCACCCCCTTTTAAATTCTGCATCAATGAAGAAACAGATACAAGATTATAGATCCTGAGGATTTTTGCCCGCCCGGTAATATGCTGCCATCTATAGGCATTCATTATCAGAGTCGGGTGTGTGTCTTGGGCTAGGTATAAAGTGAATGTATGTCCAGGCGAAAAGAATATATGCGAATTAACGAACGAATTTATTTTTGTTATAAAATACAATTTAAATTTACCAATTTGCGTCTTACGGCCATAAAAATGCTTCGATAATGTCCAAACAGTATACTAAAAAATGATCCATCCTTCCAGATAAACGACAGTATTTATTTTACAAGAATCGGTTGAGTCTAAGGCGTTGAAAAATGTGAACGCACAGTGACAGATGGTATTATTTGACTTCTTAAATATGACATAATTGAGCATAGGGTCTTAAATCTTAAGGAGCATTGCCCGGTCTAGACAATTTTTTCAAAAAATGTACCAAACGATTCTCCAGCCTCCCACATCAATTTGAAATTTCCGAAAAGTTGAACCAAGATGTAATCTATATGTTTATAAAATACGTTTCAAAAAGGCTAATTATATGATACTAAAAGATTGTCCATCCTTCCGTACATTTAATATGAATAAGAAAAAAAAACAACTACCATTCGGAGGCAGTCGACCATGTACATGTAATCTGATTAATAAGAAAAAAAAACACACTTCCCACCCGCCGTTACTGCTCGAGCTAAACGGCCATGTATAATAAATAAGAAAAAAAATAAAAATCCTGACGATTTTTGCCCGCCAATCCCCCCCCGCCCACCCCCTTTTAAATTCTGCATCAATGAAGAAACAGATACAAGATTATAGATCCTGAGGATTTTTGCCCGCCCGGTAATATGCTGCCATCTATAGGCATTCATTATCAGAGTCGGGTGTGTGTCTTGGGCTAGGTATAAAGTGAATGTATGTCCAGGCGAAAAGAATATATGCGAATTAACGAACGAATTTATTTTTGTTATAAAATACAATTTAAATTTACCAATTTGCGTCTTACGGCCATAAAAATGCTTCGATAATGTCCAAACAGTATACTAAAAAATGATCCATCCTTCCAGATAAACGACAGTATTTATTTTACAAGAATCGGTTGAGTCTAAGGCGTTGAAAAATGTGAACGCACAGTGACAGATGGTATTATTTGACTTCTTAAATATGACATAATTGAGCATAGGGTCTTAAATCTTAAGGAGCATTGCCCGGTCTAGACAATTTTTTCAAAAAATGTACCAAACGATTCTCCAGCCTCCCACATCAATTTGAAATTTCCGAAAAGTTGAACCAAGATGTAATCTATATGTTTATAAAATACGTTTCAAAAAGGCTAATTATATGATACTAAAAGATTGTCCATCCTTCCGTACATTTAATATGAATAAGAAAAAAAAACAACTACCATTCGGAGGCAGTCGACCATGTACATGTAATCTGATTAATAAGAAAAAAAAACACACTTCCCACCCGCCGTTACTGCTCGAGCTAAACGGCCATGTATAATAAATAAGAAAAAAAATAAAAATCCTGACGATTTTTGCCCGCCAATCCCCCCCCGCCCACCCCCTTTTAAATTCTGCATCAATGAAGAAACAGATACAAGATTATAGATCCTGAGGATTTTTGCCCGCCCGGTAATATGCTGCCATCTATAGGCATTCATTATCAGAGTCGGGTGTGTGTCTTGGGCTAGGTATAAAGTGAATGTATGTCCAGGCGAAAAGAATATATGCGAATTAACGAACGAATTTATTTTTGTTATAAAATACAATTTAAATTTACCAATTTGCGTCTTACGGCCATAAAAATGCTTCGATAATGTCCAAACAGTATACTAAAAAATGATCCATCCTTCCAGATAAACGACAGTATTTATTTTACAAGAATCGGTTGAGTCTAAGGCGTTGAAAAATGTGAACGCACAGTGACAGATGGTATTATTTGACTTCTTAAATATGACATAATTGAGCATAGGGTCTTAAATCTTAAGGAGCATTGCCCGGTCTAGACAATTTTTTCAAAAAATGTACCAAACGATTCTCCAGCCTCCCACATCAATTTGAAATTTCCGAAAAGTTGAACCAAGATGTAATCTATATGTTTATAAAATACGTTTCAAAAAGGCTAATTATATGATACTAAAAGATTGTCCATCCTTCCGTACATTTAATATGAATAAGAAAAAAAAACAACTACCATTCGGAGGCAGTCGACCATGTACATGTAATCTGATTAATAAGAAAAAAAAACACACTTCCCACCCGCCGTTACTGCTCGAGCTAAACGGCCATGTATAATAAATAAGAAAAAAAATAAAAATCCTGACGATTTTTGCCCGCCAATCCCCCCCCGCCCACCCCCTTTTAAATTCTGCATCAATGAAGAAACAGATACAAGATTATAGATCCTGAGGATTTTTGCCCGCCCGGTAATATGCTGCCATCTATAGGCATTCATTATCAGAGTCGGGTGTGTGTCTTGGGCTAGGTATAAAGTGAATGTATGTCCAGGCGAAAAGAATATATGCGAATTAACGAACGAATTTATTTTTGTTATAAAATACAATTTAAATTTACCAATTTGCGTCTTACGGCCATAAAAATGCTTCGATAATGTCCAAACAGTATACTAAAAAATGATCCATCCTTCCAGATAAACGACAGTATTTATTTTACAAGAATCGGTTGAGTCTAAGGCGTTGAAAAATGTGAACGCACAGTGACAGATGGTATTATTTGACTTCTTAAATATGACATAATTGAGCATAGGGTCTTAAATCTTAAGGAGCATTGCCCGGTCTAGACAATTTTTTCAAAAAATGTACCAAACGATTCTCCAGCCTCCCACATCAATTTGAAATTTCCGAAAAGTTGAACCAAGATGTAATCTATATGTTTATAAAATACGTTTCAAAAAGGCTAATTATATGATACTAAAAGATTGTCCATCCTTCCGTACATTTAATATGAATAAGAAAAAAAAACAACTACCATTCGGAGGCAGTCGACCATGTACATGTAATCTGATTAATAAGAAAAAAAAACACACTTCCCACCCGCCGTTACTGCTCGAGCTAAACGGCCATGTATAATAAATAAGAAAAAAAATAAAAATCCTGACGATTTTTGCCCGCCAATCCCCCCCCGCCCACCCCCTTTTAAATTCTGCATCAATGAAGAAACAGATACAAGATTATAGATCCTGAGGATTTTTGCCCGCCCGGTAATATGCTGCCATCTATAGGCATTCATTATCAGAGTCGGGTGTGTGTCTTGGGCTAGGTATAAAGTGAATGTATGTCCAGGCGAAAAGAATATATGCGAATTAACGAACGAATTTATTTTTGTTATAAAATACAATTTAAATTTACCAATTTGCGTCTTACGGCCATAAAAATGCTTCGATAATGTCCAAACAGTATACTAAAAAATGATCCATCCTTCCAGATAAACGACAGTATTTATTTTACAAGAATCGGTTGAGTCTAAGGCGTTGAAAAATGTGAACGCACAGTGACAGATGGTATTATTTGACTTCTTAAATATGACATAATTGAGCATAGGGTCTTAAATCTTAAGGAGCATTGCCCGGTCTAGACAATTTTTTCAAAAAATGTACCAAACGATTCTCCAGCCTCCCACATCAATTTGAAATTTCCGAAAAGTTGAACCAAGATGTAATCTATATGTTTATAAAATACGTTTCAAAAAGGCTAATTATATGATACTAAAAGATTGTCCATCCTTCCGTACATTTAATATGAATAAGAAAAAAAAACAACTACCATTCGGAGGCAGTCGACCATGTACATGTAATCTGATTAATAAGAAAAAAAAACACACTTCCCACCCGCCGTTACTGCTCGAGCTAAACGGCCATGTATAATAAATAAGAAAAAAAATAAAAATCCTGACGATTTTTGCCCGCCAATCCCCCCCCGCCCACCCCCTTTTAAATTCTGCATCAATGAAGAAACAGATACAAGATTATAGATCCTGAGGATTTTTGCCCGCCCGGTAATATGCTGCCATCTATAGGCATTCATTATCAGAGTCGGGTGTGTGTCTTGGGCTAGGTATAAAGTGAATGTATGTCCAGGCGAAAAGAATATATGCGAATTAACGAACGAATTTATTTTTGTTATAAAATACAATTTAAATTTACCAATTTGCGTCTTACGGCCATAAAAATGCTTCGATAATGTCCAAACAGTATACTAAAAAATGATCCATCCTTCCAGATAAACGACAGTATTTATTTTACAAGAATCGGTTGAGTCTAAGGCGTTGAAAAATGTGAACGCACAGTGACAGATGGTATTATTTGACTTCTTAAATATGACATAATTGAGCATAGGGTCTTAAATCTTAAGGAGCATTGCCCGGTCTAGACAATTTTTTCAAAAAATGTACCAAACGATTCTCCAGCCTCCCACATCAATTTGAAATTTCCGAAAAGTTGAACCAAGATGTAATCTATATGTTTATAAAATACGTTTCAAAAAGGCTAATTATATGATACTAAAAGATTGTCCATCCTTCCGTACATTTAATATGAATAAGAAAAAAAAACAACTACCATTCGGAGGCAGTCGACCATGTACATGTAATCTGATTAATAAGAAAAAAAAACACACTTCCCACCCGCCGTTACTGCTCGAGCTAAACGGCCATGTATAATAAATAAGAAAAAAAATAAAAATCCTGACGATTTTTGCCCGCCAATCCCCCCCCGCCCACCCCCTTTTAAATTCTGCATCAATGAAGAAACAGATACAAGATTATAGATCCTGAGGATTTTTGCCCGCCCGGTAATATGCTGCCATCTATAGGCATTCATTATCAGAGTCGGGTGTGTGTCTTGGGCTAGGTATAAAGTGAATGTATGTCCAGGCGAAAAGAATATATGCGAATTAACGAACGAATTTATTTTTGTTATAAAATACAATTTAAATTTACCAATTTGCGTCTTACGGCCATAAAAATGCTTCGATAATGTCCAAACAGTATACTAAAAAATGATCCATCCTTCCAGATAAACGACAGTATTTATTTTACAAGAATCGGTTGAGTCTAAGGCGTTGAAAAATGTGAACGCACAGTGACAGATGGTATTATTTGACTTCTTAAATATGACATAATTGAGCATAGGGTCTTAAATCTTAAGGAGCATTGCCCGGTCTAGACAATTTTTTCAAAAAATGTACCAAACGATTCTCCAGCCTCCCACATCAATTTGAAATTTCCGAAAAGTTGAACCAAGATGTAATCTATATGTTTATAAAATACGTTTCAAAAAGGCTAATTATATGATACTAAAAGATTGTCCATCCTTCCGTACATTTAATATGAATAAGAAAAAAAAACAACTACCATTCGGAGGCAGTCGACCATGTACATGTAATCTGATTAATAAGAAAAAAAAACACACTTCCCACCCGCCGTTACTGCTCGAGCTAAACGGCCATGTATAATAAATAAGAAAAAAAATAAAAATCCTGACGATTTTTGCCCGCCAATCCCCCCCCGCCCACCCCCTTTTAAATTCTGCATCAATGAAGAAACAGATACAAGATTATAGATCCTGAGGATTTTTGCCCGCCCGGTAATATGCTGCCATCTATAGGCATTCATTATCAGAGTCGGGTGTGTGTCTTGGGCTAGGTATAAAGTGAATGTATGTCCAGGCGAAAAGAATATATGCGAATTAACGAACGAATTTATTTTTGTTATAAAATACAATTTAAATTTACCAATTTGCGTCTTACGGCCATAAAAATGCTTCGATAATGTCCAAACAGTATACTAAAAAATGATCCATCCTTCCAGATAAACGACAGTATTTATTTTACAAGAATCGGTTGAGTCTAAGGCGTTGAAAAATGTGAACGCACAGTGACAGATGGTATTATTTGACTTCTTAAATATGACATAATTGAGCATAGGGTCTTAAATCTTAAGGAGCATTGCCCGGTCTAGACAATTTTTTCAAAAAATGTACCAAACGATTCTCCAGCCTCCCACATCAATTTGAAATTTCCGAAAAGTTGAACCAAGATGTAATCTATATGTTTATAAAATACGTTTCAAAAAGGCTAATTATATGATACTAAAAGATTGTCCATCCTTCCGTACATTTAATATGAATAAGAAAAAAAAACAACTACCATTCGGAGGCAGTCGACCATGTACATGTAATCTGATTAATAAGAAAAAAAAACACACTTCCCACCCGCCGTTACTGCTCGAGCTAAACGGCCATGTATAATAAATAAGAAAAAAAATAAAAATCCTGACGATTTTTGCCCGCCAATCCCCCCCCGCCCACCCCCTTTTAAATTCTGCATCAATGAAGAAACAGATACAAGATTATAGATCCTGAGGATTTTTGCCCGCCCGGTAATATGCTGCCATCTATAGGCATTCATTATCAGAGTCGGGTGTGTGTCTTGGGCTAGGTATAAAGTGAATGTATGTCCAGGCGAAAAGAATATATGCGAATTAACGAACGAATTTATTTTTGTTATAAAATACAATTTAAATTTACCAATTTGCGTCTTACGGCCATAAAAATGCTTCGATAATGTCCAAACAGTATACTAAAAAATGATCCATCCTTCCAGATAAACGACAGTATTTATTTTACAAGAATCGGTTGAGTCTAAGGCGTTGAAAAATGTGAACGCACAGTGACAGATGGTATTATTTGACTTCTTAAATATGACATAATTGAGCATAGGGTCTTAAATCTTAAGGAGCATTGCCCGGTCTAGACAATTTTTTCAAAAAATGTACCAAACGATTCTCCAGCCTCCCACATCAATTTGAAATTTCCGAAAAGTTGAACCAAGATGTAATCTATATGTTTATAAAATACGTTTCAAAAAGGCTAATTATATGATACTAAAAGATTGTCCATCCTTCCGTACATTTAATATGAATAAGAAAAAAAAACAACTACCATTCGGAGGCAGTCGACCATGTACATGTAATCTGATTAATAAGAAAAAAAAACACACTTCCCACCCGCCGTTACTGCTCGAGCTAAACGGCCATGTATAATAAATAAGAAAAAAAATAAAAATCCTGACGATTTTTGCCCGCCAATCCCCCCCCGCCCACCCCCTTTTAAATTCTGCATCAATGAAGAAACAGATACAAGATTATAACTAAATTACATTTTCACTTATATTCATATACACTTCGAATAAAAATATGCGAATTCTATTCAATCTAAAAATTAACATAAAACCAACAGTGCGTAACTGTGCACACACTTTCTGTGTTTTTAGCTGATTCGACTGCGAAGATCAAACAGCAAACACTTTCATATGAGAATAATGGAGTGGTGTTGTGCACTCTGAGTTGTCTTGGATTATCACAAAATGAAAATAACAAATCGCCCAACCTACAAATAAATGTACGATTTTGATTCTCGAATTAGGTTATAAATTTTAGCCATAAAGTTTTGTAGAATTTCATTACAGAAGCACTCATTCCACTCAATACGAGATAGACACTTCTCTCCTGTTACCCTGACACAATTTGAATTTCAAAATTATTCCCGCCACGCTGCACCAGTCGGTGATTTAGTTTCACTTTTTGTTAATTTTAAAATAGAATTGATCAACTTATTTCAATAAATACTTCATTTATTTATCCAAAATTTACGAGAACAATTTTATTTAATAATTTTTGTTTCATTTAGAAATGTAATGATTTACTTACTTGCTAAAATTCAAATTCTCTTTTAAAAAATCGCTTAGAACAAACCTAAAAACATTAAATGTAAGGATTTATTGGGACGCACACCAGCAGGCTCCATACCAAATTTCAACTGTTTAATATGAGCGGTTCTTGAGTTAGTGAGTAACCACTGACTCCATGACAGATCATCAAAAATGTGGAGTATCGTACAACCTTGAAATTTGGCACCTGGAGCCTTGAAGTTTGCGAAGAAACCACAGGGAAAAATCTAACATTATATCGAACTCATAACTATATTTATGAAATCTTTCATGTCGGTTATTCTTTTTAAGGCAAACAAGGAAAGTTATACAACAAATTGTATTTTCGTAGAAAGAGGGCGTTAACGGTCGGTCGAAATCCTTACATTTTCCTTAAAATAATCTTCGCTAAAAGTATTGAAATCACACCAAAAACATATATATTAAAGAATAGCCAAGTTCTTTTATACAAAAATCGCTTTTGCCTTACAAGTCAGCCACAAAAAGTACTGAGATCTAAAGGACTGTTCACATGAGAGCGAACTGCGAATAGGCGCATCGCGAACATATCAATTTTAATGTATTCATGAATAGAACATTCCTATTGAAAAATGTTTTTGAATACTCCCACTGCCACGCCCACAATTTAGAAAAAAGATGCGAGCATAGGCCGGACAACTGCAGAGAAAGTGTTCTGCTGTGTCATCCTCCCTACCGCAAGCAGGACAGGTAGTGGTGTCGCTTAAGCCCAACACACAGAAACCCAAGAATCGATAAAAGACATGACTAAAGATGTAGGCAGACTACATTCTTAATACATGCATACTTTCTTCTGAACCTTGCCTAGCAAGCTCATCCGAGATCCCTGGATGCCAGTGTGACCTGGTACGCAAATAAGATTCACTGTGTTCAGTCTTCTGACCAAATTCAGAGGAAGCTTGAGTACTAGCACTAACTTGGATGAGGTAAGACGGTTTAGAAGCGCTTTTAATGCAGCCGAGGCATGCCTGTTCTGCATGTTCTTTGGAGTTTGGCAAAAGAAGCAGTAACACGTTTCCGCGAAAGTCTGTTCCACCAAACAACTGATATGTATGAGAGTAGCGGGCCGTATAGATCCAAAGGAACCGTTTCGGAGACAAGCCAGACAGCGCAAATCGAAATCGAAAAAAACTGTTTAACAAAATATTTACCCAATATTTTTTCCAACATATCGCCCATACAAAGTTTTTGGCCACGCCCACTTTTTGGGGGCGTTTTTTCAAAAAAACCTTTTTTTTTTAATTAATAGAACTAAATAAAATGCTATCTATCATCTCCCTATAGGCATATAGGGATATGGATAGGGTATCATACTGTTCGCCTCAAGCGGACTGTAGCCTTTCTTTATGTTTTTTTTTTAAATTTCACAGAATAAAATAAAATAAAATGCTATGTTTGGGGTGCTTTTTTCTTTACGGATATGGATGGGGTATCGGACTGCCTTTGCTAATCCTTATGGTTGGTTTACATGAACACACAGGCTTAACTCACAAGATGAGTGGGATGCACAGTACTAAAAAATATAATGCCAAATAGCTGGTTTTGCATGCATTTTTGCACGAGATTAAGGACTATTCACATGAGAGAGAATCGCGAACTGCGAACAAGCGAATATTCGTAAATTCTGACATTTCTTTCACATGACAAATTTTTTTTCGTCGCAGGTACCCGTGAATCTGATTTGCAAATGTTAGTAGCAAGATGTGTCAATTTAAAGGTTATGTTCGAACGAATTTTTCATTCGCGGATTTGTGGATCGCGTATGGATTATGTGGATTGTGAATTAAGAGTGACGGTTTAAACATTTGTTAGCGATTCGCCTATTCACAATTCGCTCTCATGTGAATAGTCCTTTAGATTAATTTAAAGATGTAAGGGTGAGATCAGAGATCAAATAAACTACACTCGGCTGCCGAAAAATAACATTACCGACCAAAATAAGTGTCACGTATTTTTGCATGTTTGATAGTGCTTTCCTTTACTTGCAGTAGACTTTTTAGTATTGTGGATTCCACTTATCCTGCGTGGTAGACTTGTGTGACCATGTAAACCAACCATGAAGCGATATGTCATACATTTTCATGCCCTGTATGTATTCGAGTGATTTATACCTCTTTTATTTTAAATTTTAAATCTTTCATCGCAAATAATATCAAACATATCAACAAATTCAGCACAAAACCAAAGATACCTACATGACATTTTTTCCAAAATGAATTCCCTTGGCGCAGTACTACAATTGTGTGCGTGAGCCAGCTGAATTTGATTTGCATGCAAAAACTTATACAGATACAGTTCTACACGTTTTAGAAGCAAATACAAAAGGGAGGACGAGAGAGCCACAATTCCTCTCAGTCGTCTATCTGTATAATTACTCATCTGTATGGCTAACGAATGTATCAAAGGGCATGGTAGTGCCCAGCCAAGTTCTTAGCAACTTTGGCACTACATCCTTATTTACACGAACGAACTGTCTTATTTGACCCCCCTCTAGCTTCGCTTAGAACAAAGCTAGAAACATAAAATACCATACTAAATTTCAGCTGTTTAACATGAGCGGTTCCTGAGTTTTATGGCCCCAAAGTTAGCAAAAATAGTAACCCCTGACTCACTGACAGATCATCAAAAATATGGAGTATCGTTGAACCTTGAAATTTGGCACCTGGAACCTTGAAGTTTGCGAAGAAACCACAGGGAAAAAGCTAACATTTGTGATTTCCCGCCACTTCTCTTAACTCAGCCCTTAAGAGACCTACAAATACAATTAACCCTACAAGGGTTAAATTTTAAGAAAAAACACGCAAAAATTCAATATTGCTTATTTTCCATTTAGGAGGCGTGGTAGCCGCTCCTTTTCTTTAACTTTGCACCCAATAGACTTAAAGCTATGAAATTGAACGTGGAGGAAGGATTTGAAGAACAGACGCAAACTTTGTGTACATTCCAAAAAAGAGGCGTTGCAACCGCCCATATATCGAACTCATTCTATAGTTATGAAATCTTATATTTAGTTCGGTTATTCTTTTAAAGGCAAACAAAGAGAGTTAAAAAACAAATTGTATTTTCCTCGAAAGAGAACGTTAACGTTTGGTCGAAATCCCAACAATTTTAAAATTTTGTAAAATTTCCATGGATAAAAAAATCTTTGGAAAAAGTATTGAAATCACACCAAAAACATAAATGTTAAAGAATAGCAAAATGTAAAAATCGATTTTGCCTTACAAGTCAACCACAAAAAGTACTGAGATCTAAAAAAGAACGCCATTGTAATTATTAAAATTTTCACAAATAGTATTTAGTTTGTAAATGTTTTTCTCCTGACAATACTAAGATAAAATAAAAAAATATAAGGAAAGGCTACAGTCCGCTTGGGGCGAACAGTATGATACCCTATTCATATCCCTATGTGCCCCAAAGAAAAAAGCATTAAGAAGATGATGGAAAGCATTTTATTTCATTATATGAAATTTAGAAACAATTTTTTTTTGGAAAAAACGCCCTCAAAGAGTGGGCGTGGCCAAAAACTTTTAATGGCCGTTATATTGAAAAAGATATTGGCTAAATATCTTGTTAAACATTTTTTTCGGTTTCTATGAACATTTTCGAAGAAAACAGCATTTTAGTGAAAAACCTACATATCTTCTGAGGGTTGTCACACTCTATCTCTCTAACCTTATCTTTAAAACTATTTTTTTTCTAAATTGTGGGCGTGGCAGTGGGCGTATTCAAACAATTTTTGCACTTAACTATTTCGGAACCCTAGGGACAATGTGTCTGTTAGTCTTAGGTTGTGGTCCTGATCATAAATATATATACTTTTAGGGGTCTACGACAAATATTAAGGGGTATTACAACCTATGTGTCAAAATTAATTCACCCTTTGGATACAGATGGAAAAATTGTATTCGAACTGCATTGCGAACAATTTTATCTGTGGACTATCATCTGTTAAAATGGAAAATTCTTCTATGAAGCAAGTTGATAGAATTTGTAATGAAATTCTGGTTTTCAAATGCCAACCGCTTTAATTTGTACAACACTGATTTTAACATTATGTTTATTAGTAATATGTCCAAGTGGCAGAGGTCAGTTTACTTCCAATTTGTTTTTGAACCACTGATTGTATTTTAAATAAGTAGAATTAATGGTAGCATCATTATTTAGTGGGCGAGTAGAAGTATATTATTTAAATAATTGCAAACTATTATGAATCATTAAATTCACCCAGTTGCATTTGGACGAAATTAATAACGGTTATTTTTTTTCCCTTTCAAAATAGAAGTATTATTTTTTTAATATACTTCATCAATCAAATCTCTTTTCAAAGACGAAGATTTATAATATTAAATTACTTGCATTTTGTTTGCTTTAAAAATATTCATCCGTCCGTTCTTTGAATTTTTTTTTGTAGTAGTTATTGCATTTGTAATTTATTTTCTTATAAAACAATCAATGTTGTTGTTTTTTTGTTTTATTGTTTCTCGCATTTTAATTTTTTTGTCCCACAATAAATCCTTTATTATAATATAACATTTTTCTCTATATATGTTAATTAATACAAAATGTGACTAACTATTCTCAACATTTTTTGCTGCAATATTAACTCTTTTGATGTTTTTGTAAATTGTAATATGAAGATAATGGATAAATAAATAAAAAAACAAAAAACACTTCATTATAAAATATATTCTTGCATTGGTCATAAATATCCTTTACAAAATTCCACAGACACTGGAAATTTTAATAGCTATTCTAAGTAAGTTTAATAGGTTCTTCCTATATCTAGGTTCCTTCCTAATATCAAAGCTAATAGAATACTGTGCATAGCAATTTAGGAACTGATAAATTTTTGTAAAATACTGTTTTTAGTCTCCACCAAAAATTGTATTTGCTAGGCTCACAATTGTTGTGGAATGCTGAATACTTCGTCGCTAACGATTTTACTGTGTTTGCCACCAGTTGGCGCAGCTGATCATTTCCAATTTACTCAGTAGCGCTTAGAAAGTTGAATATTTCTTGTAACTGGAATAAATTTTCTTGATATTACAAATTTATTTTCCAAGAGTGAGTACACGATAGTATTTCAATAAAGCGGAACGACTTGACTATACATTTTAAAAACACTGTGCGCAGTTGTACTGTTCTTGTCTATTCAGACTCAGAGTTTCGTTTTCCTGTTTCGCTGGTTGTTGTGTGGTAATTGCCTTCGTTTCAAAAAATTTAATCCAATTAAATCACCTGTCATCGCTAGTGAAAAATTATCAAAGGTAATCCTAAACGAATATGGATAATTCGGGAAAAAATCGTTATGAACTATTATTTATGGACGACGATGTTAGTGATCCATTAGATAATATTGTTAAGAAAAAGGTTAAGCATCCAGCTGCTGTCACATCAGGAACACAGCAAGCGAAAGCTGGTGGTACTGGTAAACAAAATGCAGATAACCTCAAGAAAAACACTGCACAATTATCTTCTGAAAAGGAAAATAAATCATTGGCTATGAATAAGAACTTGGATAATAGGAAATCGGCTGGTAACAACGCGACGTCTGGTGGAAGTGCTGGCAGCAATGCGCCGGTAGGAAAAACCATTGGGGCTAAATCGGGCCCACAGCAGCAGTTCAGCAACAGTCACCAAAATACCAATCGTATCAATAGAGATAATGGTAAGTCTATTTGATTTGATAACTTCCTTTCTATAAATACCAAGTACATTTGCTACCGAGGATGCATTTGCTTACCGCCCTCTGATTCTGTCCCTCTCTATTGCCTTGTCCCTTTTGAGAGATTTGCTATTCCATTGCCTAAACTCATACTACCATGCTGCTGCTATTCAATGAAGAAACTCCTTCCCCACCCTTTTTTGCTAATAGGTTCTTTTTATTTTGAGAATCCCATATCGTTATATTTGTACAAACAAAAGGCACCAACTAAACTGCCAACCAATTACAATATATATGTATATGTTTTTTTTAACCAACGTTAAAAATTCAAAGTCAGGCAAATTGCAAATTAAAATCATTTTGTTTGTATAGGTTAACTGCATCAATTTGTTAAAATATTTTTTGTAAAAACCGCGCGCTTCATATTGAATTGAAAAACACATATTTTTAGTCATAGATTTGTATGCAGCATCGGTGAAATATGTATTTAATTTAACGACAAAAAACATGCATACTTTTACATATTAGCACATTCTACCCCATGGTCAAAGGTGTCATTGGTCATACGCATACCCCGTATTAATATTATGTGGATGGTATTGTACATAATTTTATATTTCTTAGCATGTGAAAACATAAAAAAAACGTTACCCAATACCTACATACATAATCATGATAACATGTGCGATTTTATGTGCGTCTGACGTCGAGTGAAAGAATGAGAGCGCTTAGTGTTTAAGTAAACTAAATAACTAAAATATATCTATGTGCAGATTTAGAAAACAACTCTGATAGCGCTGCCATGCGTCAATAATTGATTTTGGAATTCCAAAACAAAATGAATAAATTTAAACTTGATTTCTATTAATGCATATCATTGAAAAATTGGTTATAGTTATGCTGGTACATACCTTAGAATGCTATTGTTTCAAATATACAAATTCATATTCGTTGTTGCATATAGTCGTCAGAATAAATTTAAAAGGAGATAACGTGACGAAATTTATTCGAAATAAATATTGTTTTAAATCTACTGAATTTGGTTATAAACATTGATCAACATTATATGTATGTATACAAACAAATTAGTGTTTTATTTAAATAAAAAAAAACATGTTCCCATTATCCAGTAATAGTGATAACAATAGTAAAACTATTTAATTGCTCAAAGATAAGCTTTTTACAGAATTGGCATTGCAATTATTGTCAATTCTGCCAAAATAAAAACAACAATAATTTTTTTTATAATCTCGCTGGTAGAGAAAAATAAGTAACCTGAACTATTTTGTCAAGTTAGTATTTTAACGCATACGTTCACAATGTAATGTATAGCTTAGTTTCTTAAACAGATAATTTAACTGCTGGCCTTTTTTTAAAATAATTTTTAAAGTTATATTCATGTTTTCCGATTCAAAAAATACATAAAATATAGCTTTCGTTTAGTTCAAATTGGATTATATGCGGTGAAAAGGCGATTTTCCGGATTCTGGTAAAGGCTTAATCAGTCAGTTGGGTTGATGGCTATTTGACATCCGGGATTAAGTGTTGCGTAATTTTGGGTGTATTCGTTTTGCTTCTTCTTTATTAGCTCATCCCAAAAACCTTGTATGTTCCCTTGTCTAAATCTCACTCGATCCAAAGCAAATCAAATTTTCTAACTCTGCTCTAGTCGAAAATTTTCTATGTAGAAAATATTGAAGAATAAGGATATAGAAAAATCGCTTTAAGGAATTGAGCAGAGATATTTAAATACTTATAAGTAATTAGGCATGATTAATTTTAATTTGCATATTATGCATTTATAAAAATTGTAAATTAAATAAAAACAGTTTTTTCAATCGTATTTTTTTCATTTTGAATTGCGCTTTAATTGCAAATAAACGCATGCAAACGACAACATTTTCAATATACTTAAAAAAAAAGTTAAATATATGTATAATACTAAACATAAAATGCGAAAGTAGGCATGTATACATGATAACTTCAATATTGTATTTAAATAAACGTATTATATCGTAATTTTAATGTGTATACAATATTTTTAAGTTAAAATTATAAATGCGGTGATCAAAAAATCGTTTTATGTACAAAATTGGAACAATTTTTTTAAGATATTGCAATAACAACGAAAACTGCACGTGCATGCGCGAAATTAAAGAAGTACTGGTTAAACTAAGGCTTAAAGTACCGGGTACACAAGTTTGTTGCTACGCTTTGGATATGTGCTTCTCGCCAGACATGACATAAGGTTTCATAATAATATGTTAAAGTAATGTATTATATGATTTTTTTGCAATTCTTATTTGGACGTTATGTTCAATACATTAGGCTATGCATTAATGAACTTTTTTCTGATGCCTTACAGAGATTCAAGTAAGAGTCCCAAAATGGTTAAGCGAATGCCGACTGCGACAATTTCGCTTTAAAAAGTAAAAGTTGATGGAGTAAAGAGTCTGGATAGGGTATCATAAAGTGCGCGCCCCCCGCGGACTGTAGCCTTTCCTTATGTTTTTGTCCTAAGTAACTTATGTTTTTGCCTTAAGTTACAAGTGATTTAAATTCACATACAGCCCTATCGTGGAATCCGCCGTGGGGAACGGTTCACTCGAATTCATAAATCGTCATCGTAGAATATTTTCGAGGTGAACCGTTCACCTGTCGGCAAATTGAATGCATTTCACACCATCGTAGAAAACGTACCCGAGAACACTCGTATTTGGTACTTGTTGGCTGCAATTTCAATTCTATGCATTTATTTTCATAAAATATTTTATTAATCAGTGCTGGTTGTAGCCTGGATTCGTTCCATCCACACATCTTAAACACTGCTTGTGGTCGTATATATCTGATCATCAGGCAGCACTTTACCACTTGTGTGATTCGACATTTGTCACAAAAATATCTCTTGGCTTGTGGTTTGTCAACATCACTCATTTGTAGCGAAAGCCATTTGCGGCACTTCTGAAAACGTGGAGTGTGCTATGCAAAAGATTCTCCGCTTAAGAATCGTAAGCTGCGTTAAGCTGCTTATTTCACTTTCGGAGACAGTGACGATGGATACGAGAACGAGTTAGTATCAAGCTCCGTTTTCAAAATATTCCTGACATTAATTATGCGTTATTGACGAAAGCTCTTAATAAACTTCGAAGGTTAATTAAAGCTATTAATATTAATATTATTAATTAATGCTTTAACCTGATTGTTAAACATATTGAAATATGCCTACACTATCCATTTTGCTACTGATATGACTTATTTAATTTAAATTTAAAATTATTTACCAACTTTCATTCCTGTCATTTACTACAAAATTGCTGTTTACCGACCAACTTCTAATTCGAAATTCACATCGATAACGAAATTTCGCCGGCGGATTCCACGAAGCATACGACAAGTAAAAGTGCATCGAGTAAGTGAAGGTAATCTCAGGTACGGCATTTTCCAAGATAGGGTGATAGTTAAATCAAAATTTGTTGTCTATGAAAATATTCCGTCATCTATGGCTGGACAGGAATTGATGTCTTGTATTACATAATTATAATACAGAATCATAATATTGTGTCAAAACATAAAGTGCCATTATTGGGTTTAAGGATGGAATTATGATTAAATAAAAGGCTACGGATGTTGAGTTAAAAAACTTAATTGTTGTATGCAGGTCGGGTAGGACTAGAGTTGGCTAAGAGCTGAAAGTTGAAAGTAGAATTACACTATATAGTAAATAATAAGAGTACATCAAATAAATCACTAATTTAAATAATTATTTTTTTTAATGAAGTATTGAATATTGCAAAACCGCTCTTATTATTAATCGTTGTTAAAAACATATATATAGGTTTGCTTCAGGTGTCCGTTTCTCCGCGAAGCGGTTAAGCCAGGTATTGTTTGGCTAAATACAAATTTTCCGAATTTAACATTTTCCCAGTGTATTTAATAATTTTTCCACCGAAGTCTCTTCGTTGAAAACTTAAATTTATATCTTAAAAAATGCCACTATTCCTCAAGATTAAATTTTAACATCACATATCACCTTTACTCATTAAGCACTTCTATTGCAAAACTCAAATTAGATGTGAACTTGACCCAAAACCAGTTTTTCGTACCAAGCGCTCTGACATCCGTGGTTGCTTGGCCTTCGAAACGGAGGTTTGCCTTGCCGTCTCGAGCCTAGGACAATGTATTTGACGTGTTTTGGCTTTTTGAACTATATCAACTTCTTGGCACAGCTTAGAGTTTGCATCTTCGCGCACAGGGCCAAATATTCTTCAAAAATTATTTTTCCACAGGAGTTTATTATCTGCCCCCTTTTACTTTTTCCTCAAGTAGAACAAATCTGCAGGAACGATTTTGGTTTGTTTAATTTTAACACCGCTTTTAAATGAAATTGGTTTTATTATTTTTCGTTTTAAATAAACGATGTTATGGTAAAAATTGTATGCATCCTTTCCCAACGGCTCAACATGTTGCGTTTTTCGGTTTGACCTCGAACGAATATCTGTAGCCTTTTCATTTTGTATAACTTTGTTACTAAGGCTAATTAAATGCTGCTGTCGCATTTGTATTTTCCTGTATTGCAGAAGATTTATTAAATCACTGACAAGTTTAGCAAAGGTAAACAAAACTGATTTTGATTGTAATAAAGGGTGATTTTTTAGCTGGTTCGGTTTTGGCAACACTGGTTTTGACAGCTGACGTGTGTTTAGTACCTTGTGTCACTGTCAAACAGCTTCAGTTTGGTTTGCAATTTAACCATGGATCGTCTTACAAATGAACAACGCTTGCAAATTATTGAATTTTACTATCAAAATTCGTGCTCGGTTCGAAATGTTCATCGCGCGCTGCTTCCATTTTATGATCGGCATTCTCGACCTTCTGAGCAGTCTATTCGGAAGATTGTGACCAAATTTCGCACCAAATTTACTTTGTTGGACATTAAACCACCAACACGTTTACGTACTGTGCGTATTGAAGAAAATATTGCGGCCGTATCAGCTAGTGTGACAGAAGACCGCGAAATGTCGATTCGGCGCCGTTCCCAGCAGTTAGGCCTTTGTTACAGCACTACGTGGAAAATTTTGCGGAAGGATTTGGGCGTAAAGCCTTTTAAGATACAGCTGGTGCAAGAACTAAAGCCAGCCTACCTACCACAACGCCGAATTTTTGGTGAATGGGCTCTTGGAAAGCTGGCCGAGGATCCGCTTTTTTATCGAAAAATTGTGTTCAGCGATGAGGCTCATTTTTGGTTGAATGGGTACGTAAATAAGCAAAATTGCCGCATTTGGAGTGAAGATCAGCCAGAAGCATTGCAACAGCTACCAATGCATCCCGAAAAAGCCACTGTTTGGTGCGGTTTATGGGCCGGCGGCATTATTGGGCCATATTTCTTCAAAGATGATGCGAATCGCAGCGTTACTGTCAATGGTGAACGCCACCGAGCGATGATAACAAACTTTTTTTTGCCCGAAATGGAAGTTCTTGACTTGCATGATATGTGGTTTCAACAAGACGGTGCCACATGCCACACAGCACGCGAAACAATGGCGCAATTGCGAGGCGAGTTTGGTGAACAGTTAATTTCACGTTTCGGGCCGGTCAATTGGCCGCCTAGATCGTGCGATTTGACACCATTAGATTATTTTTTGTGGGGGTATGCCAAGGCTAATGTGTATAGGGACAAGCCCGCTTCGATTGACGCACTGGAAGCCAACATCCATGCATTCATTCGTGAGATACCGGCCGATATGTGTGAAAGAGTATGCCAAAATTGGACTCAGCGGATGGGCTACCTGAGACGCAGCCGCGGTCAACATTTGCATGAAATTATCTTTAAACATTAAATTGCAAGGTTCAAACTATCGATTCAAATAAATATTTCATTCATTTTTTCGAATTTTTTGTGTTTTTTTTTTAAAAAAAGTTCTAAACCTCTTAAAAAATCACCCTTTAGCTCACGAAATTCAAGTGATGTTTTAATGAATGACCAGTGATCTTTAAATGAGTGGCCTATTCAAAAAAATAAAAATCAACAAATTTGTATATAGAAACTTCAAAGCCAAGCCGTCAAGCCATATCCCCATACGGCTAATGCACAACAGACGCACAGACAGATGGAATTGCGTGACCCACAAATCTCAGCGCATTTGCAATAACTTTCTTTAGTATACCAACGCATATAAACAGATATAGTGAATGGTTTAGAAGTTATAGCATAATACTATGAACTAGTTATGATCTCTCAATCCTTATCAAAACATCGTCGGAAGCCAATAGAAGTAAAGTTGAGATGGGATAGCAGATTCATAGGAGTCATTTCGACTTTCCCCTAATTTACAGCAATTTTTAACTTTCCCGTATACATTAGTATACTAAAGAGAAAGTTATTGCGATCGTGCGGAAATTTCGAACTCAAACTGAGTATGAGGGATAATATTATGACTATAGAGAAGTCCAAAAAAGTGGGTCCGCCAATGCCGTCCGTCGGTCTGTCTGTCTGTCCGGCCGCCGTATGGTGAAATGGTTCGCCGGATTTGCTTAAAAGTTCGTATATAAGGTTTTTGGGGTTAAACCTGGGGGCATCTTTTTAGTTTTTGCTTTATGGTTTGAAATAGCGGTACCTGCCATACAATTTGTTTGGTGTAAATTACTTATCACTAATTTTAGGATTTCGGACTTCTTTTGTACTAAGGATACTTGGAGTGGGGCCAAAAATACTGTATACTCAGTTTTTGGAAAAAAAAATCGATTAACGGTAATTTATAAAATTGATAATATCTCGAGAACTACCAGAGGGAACTTCAAAGAATTTTACTAATTTTTTTATACTATTAAGTCAAACAAACTTGCATATTTGAAATAATTTTTGTTTCATATAACGATTTTCTTAAATTTAAATTAAATTCGGTTTCTCAAAAATGGCTCTAACGATTTCCAATTTGCGAAATTACATCAAAATCGTAGGTACCGTTTTTAAGAAAATCTAATTTTTCAAAGCCTGAAAACATATAAATAAATTTGTCAGCATTCATTTCGATTCATTTTGCGATTCAAAAACGCATGTCATGTACAGAGAAAGTTTCGGAAGTATGACGCAGTCGTGCACTTTATTTTTTCATTTGAAAACCAGATGTTTTCACGTAAAAAAATTTACTTCTTATTATGGCATCCTGGAGTATAGGGTAGAAATATTACATACGAGAAAACTGACTTGCCTCTAGTTTTACCACCACTATCTCCATGTACTTTTATTATTTATCTAAAATAAATGTTTGCTTCTTTTTTTTAGTCTCATCAACAGCAGCTGGCCGTAATATTAATTTTAAACCGCAAAATGGAGAAACCAGAGAACAACGTAATAATCGTCGCAACCGTGAAAATGGCGTACCTGGATCAATTGGTGGCATTGGGGAGTATAATAATGATTCACAACAACGCATTCGTCAGAATAATCAACGTTTCGGTGGGCCACAACGCAATCGCAATGGACCTGATGGAGTACGTGGTGGAAAACGGGAATTTGATCGTCAATCTGGATCGGACAAGACTGGTGTTAAGGCTGTTGATAAACGTGATGGCGCTGGTGCACACAATTGGGGTTCTGTAAAGCAAGACATCGAAGATATTAACAAAACCACTGATGAAGGTAAGAAAATACTTGAATTTTAGTATTTAATATGTTTCGTCACTGCATTTTTTTAACATTAGTTTCAATAAATTGAAGCAACTCATTGGGGATTATTATACCCTATCCTAAGGGTATATTAATTTTGACACATAGTTTGTAACACCCCTTAATATTCGTCGTAGACCCATAAAAGTATATATATTTATGATCAGGACCAAATCCTAAGACTATTTAGCAATGTCCGTCCGTCCGTCCGTCCGTCCGTCCGTCCGCAATTTTTAGGCCTTTAAATTCAAGCTAGAAAGCTGAAATTTGGATCACATACTCCCTAGGGCTCCGAAATGGTTAAGTGTAAAATTTTTTTGAATACGCCCACTGCCACGCCCACAATTTAGAAAAAACCGATTTAAGGCTACAGATGGACAGATAGAGGGTTATAACCTTCACAAGATATGTAGGCACTGCCCTCCTTTATAAGTTTGTCATATAAAGTTTTTTGCCACGCCTACTTTTTGTGGGCGTTTTTCACTAAAATGCTGTTTTCTTCGATAATTTTCATAGAAACCGAAAAAAAATGTTTAACAAGATATTTAGCCAATATTTTTTCCAATATATCGCCCATACAAAGTTTTTGGCCATGCCCACTTTTTAGGGGCGTTTTTTCAAAAAATGTTTTTTTTTTTTCTAAATTTTATAGAATGAAATAAAATGCTATACATCATCTTCTTAAGGTTTTTTTTGGGGCATATAGGGAAAGGGATAGGGTATCATACTGTTCGCTCCAAGCGGACTGTAGCCTTTCCTTATGTTTTTTAAATTGTTTTTATCAATTTCATCTTAGCTGGACTCACTGACAAAGAAGAATCAGGGAATGATATAACGACAGAGCAGAATGTTACTACTGAGGAAGAGACCAAAGAATTAACTCTTGATGAATGGAAGGCACAGCGACAGCAACGAGCTAAGCCCCAGTTTAATATCCGTAAAGCTGGCGAGGGTGAAGATGTTACACAATGGAAAAAGATGATAGCATTGAATAACAAGAAGAAGATTGGTGGAAATAATGTATGCATATACTTAATATGATTTTAATGTATAAGTATAAAGGCCTTAATTAATTTTTGGAAACATCTTTTATGGTAATCATGCTTGTAGTATAGGTGTTGACCAACTTGAGAAATAGAGCTCATTACGAAAAAAAAACAAGTTGCTCAACTAGCTGTAAAAAGCTTTTAAGTGAGTTGATCAATTGAGTATAGTAGATCATTCATTTACCATTTAAAACTAACTTACACAGCTTTAAAACTTTAGGAAATATTTTATTATAGTACGCGTATAATAATGTTGTAATGTTTCTATGACTTGGTCGTGCACTCGATTAAATTTGCTTAAAAAAAATTAGAAAAAAAATTAAAAAAAAAAAAACATGCTTATTCATATATATATCATGCATATTTTTGGTAGCACTAAGTACCTCGTCTTTATCATTTTCGTTAAAATTGGGCCAAGTTAATTTTTATTGAAAGATAACTTTGTTAGTGGACTATCCATGACATGTCTTCTTACATTAATAAGTTTGTTTCATAGAAGGTGTTTATTTTATTCGGTTTCTTTTTATTAGGAAGGGGACAGTGAAGAAGAATTGGAGTATGATCCGTCAATGTATCCTCAGCGTGTGGGACGTTTGCAACGCGTCCTAGATATTCAATTCCATTTTAACGATGGTCGGCGTGGCGGTGGTGGTATGGGGCGTGGGCGCGGACGTGGTCCACGACCAACTGGCGGCGTTGAACGCCCAACTGGTGGCGTCGGTGGCGGAACTGGTGCTGTTGCTGCTGGAGGTGGTAGTGGAAGTGGGGGTGGTGGTCGTTCTGAAGGTCCACGTGTAAATGTTGGACGGCCAAGAAATGAAAATCCAAGAAGGGTAATAAGCAAATATATCTATTTTAAACCGTAATTTATTATTTATTTTTTCAGGAGCCTGGCGGCGAAAGGCAACGTGGGGGTCAGCATGCACCAAAGGTCGATGACGAACGTCAGTTCCCAACTTTGAGCTAAAAATCTTCGAGGTACACTTCAACAACAACATCAAAATTAATGAAAACTTTTAAACCCAACCACAACCAGAACAATACATAAAACAGAAGAGCTCATTTTCTTTTCAAAATAATATAATTATTTTTTTATTTAGTAATGTTTTTTAATTGCCAGATATCATAATGCATCCAATACATAAATCAATCAACTTTTAACGTGTAGACATGTGTGTATGCATGTTAAGCATCCCTATATAACATAATATACAATATGCATCCTTGAATAGTTTGCATAAACATAATATTGTCTGTAATCTCGCAAGATGTAATTTACCAATTTGTTAACTGAGTTCGATATTATTAGGTCACAATACTAATCTAATATCAAGACCTTACCGTCAGCGTATATGTAGGTGTGGTAGATATATTTACTGTCAACATTACTTGCAGGCATTTGTGTAAAGACTTTTACCTAATTTCCATTTGTGTGTTTTCATATATGTTGCATATACTTTATTGTTATACAATGTGAAAAACTGGGCAAAATCGGACAACCCTAATAAAATGTTTATTTTCTGTTAAGACCAATATTTGTGCCCGTTTGAGCTATATTTTTATTTCAGTATGCTTACCAAACAATTTAATTTCCAGAGCCATGTATGAGGTTTCCCTGAATTTTATGCTGAATTAACGAAAAAAAAAACAATAAACTCTCACTCTCTACTCCATCCCTGTATTAAACAAACAAATTACATGCACAGACACTTAATACTAAAATATATGTGTAATGTTGATTGAATCAATTAATGAAATAGTAATAAAAAAGGTTAATTATTGAAAAAAAAAGTTGGTAAACCAAAATAGAAACGTAACATACGCAAACTTTGGGTTTTAGTATTTAAGTGTGATAACACTTCTTAAGAAAATTACTAAAGAAACATTATTCACAACATACTTGATTTCTTCATTATTTCTTGTATTATTCACAACATAGGTACTTGATTTCTTCATTATTTCTTGTATTATTTCTATGCGAAAATTTATAGAATAATGAAAATGAATTGCCGTAAATATATGAAAAGATGGGTTTTTTATATTTTAAGTGTATGTGAGGAGCAAAATTATATTATGGAAACAAATAAAAAATATTGCGCCTTATTAATAATCATTTCTAGTGATCATCTAAATTTTAATGTGAAGTAAACTTTATTATATTCTAAGATATCTCTAAAAATGGTTAATAGTAAGTTTCACTTTGTTCAAACAAGCATATTTTAACTATATAAATGCGCGTATGCATATTTTCACCTTATAATTAACTATTATTTTAAGTAATAAACGTAAATTGTAATGCCTCTTGATGATGAAATAAACAAAACAAAATTATTAAAATATTTAAATTTTAACATTATTGTAGGTCAACGGTTCTCAATTCTATTTTTCCCCCGTACCACCTACAGTTGAATCACGTAAAACTGAGAGTTTATGAATAATAAACTTATTTTTTTTCACATTTTCATATATTCGGTTGCCTATTTTGAACACTATTTCGAGGAATGACACAGGCAGCAAACTTTATTGCTAAAGAAAAGAAGTTAACCACTTGTGTGGCACGTAGAGCCGTCTTAAATAGTGCCACATTGACTTCATCAAGTTCAGCTCATAAATGTTTTGGTCATGTGTCAATACCGCGGTAATAGAAACTAAAGGTCCAAAAACCTCACTTTATTGTAACATGTTGTGGATAAGCCAATAAGACAATTCTTAGGTGCGCTGTAGAGTATAAATAAAAATTTGGTAAAGATCAGATAAATACAACATTCGATTGCAAATTTTAAATGTCATGTTTTTGGTAAAAGTCAATTGCACACACAAATCCTTAAAAAGTCAGTTGTCAAAGTAGCCTTAATGTATGAGACAAAATTCTGGGAGGTTGAAAGAGTATAAGTAAACTTATACTTATAATCAAACAAGGGGTATTTTTTTGACTGGCAGCTAATAATTCGCTATGAATTGTACTTAAATGACCAAATAATTCTATTACTTTACTTGATTATTATGTCAGTATATGTCACCTTTCGGAAAACAAAACATAATAGTCAAATAAGTACAAGTCAAATTATTTCCTTATTTACTACATAATATTAAAAAATCTTTTTGTATCATTCAGTCTGGTATACAAATACAAATTCATAGTTTAAGTTAAACAAAAATTGTAAAATTTCACATTTTATTAAGTTTTTTCCTTCTCTTGAAAAATTGCGATTATTGACTTAAACTTCTTCTACCGCGATTTTTAGAATTATTATTATTAGCAAATTATTGGGGATTGAGAGACTCCGATATGTCTCACAACACAGTTGATGTTGCTGCAATGAAAACATCTACTTTTATGTAAAAAGACATGTAGAGTCATGACCAAGAAGTCTGTAAATATATCCGCAATATCTCAACAATACAAATTAAACTTTCTACATTTATTTCACCATTACATTTTATTCCACCAAAATTATTTATCCGTTAAACGCTTGAAGTTAAAATTTATTGAAAATGTATATTCGATTTTTGCACTTCAGGAAAATTAATTTCGGCTTTCCGTAGGCCGGAGAGTGATTTCAACGGCCCCTCTAATCGTGGAAAAAACGCCCGGCTACCAACATCACGCCTCTTTTCCCGGCCGAAGAGTGATTTTAACGCCCCCTCTAACCCTGGGAAAACGCCCGGCTACCAATCCTGATCACTTTTGGACACTATGTAGGCATGGGAGAAATTCATCTCGTGTACGCAGGCCCAATGATATTATATGTTTGCAAATTGTAGAGGTTAGGAAAACAGTGAGATACAGCATTCAACATTCGTGTTGTGCGGTAGAGGATCGAATATTTTTACTTCACAGTACATCCAAATACAGGTTTTAGTGAGAACTCATGAGCGTTCCTGGGATGAAAGGTGTTGCGGTTGAATTGTTTAAGGAAAGAAATGCAACTGGCTATTCCGTTCGAGTACTTGCGTTGGAAATAATACGCACGTATTTGTATTCTGGTAAAGGATACAAAGGGTAAAGTTTCCCCCCCTACTCGTTGAACCAAATGGAGCTTCTGGGGAATTGAAGTAGACGTTTGAGATGTCAATGTTTGTAAGATCACTTATATCTGGAGAGAGCAGGGCATGTACAAAGCAGGTAAGGGATCGTTTCCTTCTCCTCGCCCATACAGCTTCTGGCAAAGTCTTTCGAGAATACACCAAGTCGTGTTGCGAGCCTACCCTACTCAGACAGTGTCCTGTGATGACACCTATATTAGTGCTAATGTTTCGTCTTCTTAGTGAGATAAAATTTTTAGAGCCAGCCAGCTCAAGTAGCGTGTAGTGTACTTAACTCACTTTACATCACTTTTTTACAATTTTGTTTATTGGTACACTGGTATTGTTTTTTTTTTATACACCCGCGACCGAGTAAAAGCGTTTGGTTTTTGAGTGTTATAGAATGTACGGTGATGTACACAATCACTGGCAGTGTACTCAGACAGTGTCCTGTGATGACACCTATATTAGTGCTAATGTTTCGTCTTCTTACTGAGATCAATTTTTAGAGCGATTCAAATCCAGATTCCTTAGGCCAGATTCATTTTGTCCTAAAAAGTTTGTTTCCTCGAAGCAGCCAGCCCAAGAAGCGTGTAGTGTACCTATCTCACCTTACATCACTTTTTTCAAAAAAAATTTTATTGGTACACTGGTATTGTTTTTTTTATACACCCGTGACCGAGTAAAAACGTTTGTTTTTTGAGTGTTATACAATATACGGCGATGTACACAACCACTGGCCGCAGAGCTGAGGTACGTGTTTGCGCCTTCGGTGGTCAGATTAGAATTGCAAAGCACAAGCGAATGGATGCGCAGCCCTGCCCCTTTTATAAGAAAGGGACATTTGAAATACCCCACCGGTCGAATTTGTGAAAATAAAAAATATCACCCTAAAAACATAATTGTTAAAGAGTAGTCAAGTTCTCTATACAAACATAAGGAAAGGCTACAGTCCGCCTGGGGCGAACAGTATGATACTCTATCCATATCCCTATATGATGGATAGCATTTCATTTCATTCTATTAAATTAAAAAAAAAAACATTTATTGAAAAAACACCCCCAACAAGTGGGCCAAAAACTTTGTTTGGGGGATATGTTGGGAAAAATATTGGATAAATATCTTGCTAAATATTTTTTTTGCTTTCTATGAAAACTTTCGAAGAAAACAGCATTTTAGTGAAAAACGCCCACAAAAAGTAGGCGTGGCTTTAAAACGGTTTTTTCTAAATTGCGGGCGTGGCAGTGGGCGGATTCAAAAAATGATGTATGTGGTAAAAAATTCAGCTTTATAGCATAATTTTAAAGGCCTAAAAATTACGTACGGATGGACGGACATTACTAAATAGTCTTATGATTTGGTCCTGATCATAAACATACATATATACTTTTATGGGTCTACGACGAATATTGTTACAAACTAATATACCCTTTCTTTTGTACAAGTCAACAAATTTCACAAATAATATTTATATTTTTATACATACTTGGCAAGTTTTTAAAGTCGTGAAAATTGGGGCTCTAATCGGAAAACTTGCCAAGTATAAAAATGTAAATACTATTTGTGAAATTTTTAATAATTACTATACAAACTTGGCGTTCTTTTTAAGATCTCAGTACTTTTTGTGGCTGACTTGTAAGACAAAAGCGATTTTTTTATAAGTGAACTTGGCTATTATTCAATATGATGTTTTTGGTGTGATTTTAATACAATTTGCAAAGATTTTTTATACGTGGAAATTTTGCAGAATTTTAAAATTGTAGGGATTTTGACCGAACGTTAACGTTCTCTTTAGAGGAAAATACAATTTGTTTTTTAACTCTCTTTGTTTGCCTTTAAAAGAATAACCGAACTATAAGATTTCATAACTATAGAATGAGTTCGATATATGGGCGGTTGCAACGCCTCTTTTTTGGAATATGTACAGTTTTTTTGTCTCAGTGTTTGTTCTTCAACGTAAAATTTCCTAACTCTTAGTCGGTTGGTTGGAATTTATTTAATTTTTTCTCTTGAAAGCCAACCCTCATGTAAAAAATCATAATTGTAAGTGTTTTTGGGCTGAGTAAAAGAAAAGGGGCGGCTACCATGCCCCTAAATGGGAAAAAAGCAATATTTTATTTTTATTTAAATAAAAAATATTTAATTTTTTCTCTCCTTTTTCATAAAAGCCAACCCTCATGTAAAAAATCATAATTGTAAGTCTTTTGGGGGCTGAGTAAAAGAAAAGGGGCGGCTACCACACCCCTTAATGGAAAATAAACAATATTTTATGTTTTCCAGTGTTTGTTCTTAAAGTCCAACCCTCGTGTAAAAAATTATATTTGCAGGTCTTTTGAGGGCTGAAGTCGGACTGCCACGACGCCTGGATGGGAAATCACAAACGTTCGATTTTTCCTTTAACCCCCGAACCCTATAGATACATAGATTGATTTTATTCGCATAATATTTTACAGTACGTTTGTTACCGCAGATTTTACAATGCGGGGATTTAATAAATTTATTTTTCCACTGAAACATTCTCTTAATTATACAAATTATATATTACAGCCCAAAGTAAAAATTTAGTTTTAGAAGGAAAAGTGATAAAAACCTTACATTAGAGTAAGACAAAGGCAACAAAAAAAGAATAAAATACATGAATAATAAAAATTAATATGTACATATAAGAAGTACAATGAAACAGAAAAAAAAACCAAAAACGATTGGAAACTAAATATGCACAGATATGCATAATTCATGTGTCGTTGTTAGTTGAAACACTTAGTACTTTATTTTACTTTCAAAGGATCCCAGTATTAACTCTCCTTTCCTGCTTATCGTCCAGCACTCGGCGCCTTATAGCAGAACTGGCAGGATAAGGGTTCTGTAGAGCATGCACTTTGTCCTTCGAGTTAGGAGCTTTGAACCCATTTGTTTTGCCAAACCGAAGTAGCAGCAGTTTCCTCGGGTAATTCTTCGACGGATCTGCACTAAGATGTCATTTGTGGAGTTGATGTTTACCCCGAGGTAGATGAACTCCTTAACTACCTCGAAGTTGCTGCTATCAACAGTGACATTGTCCTAGTCGGTGCACAGATGATTGTTTGTTTGTTGATAGCATATATTTAGTCTTGTCCCCATTCACTTCAAGGCCAACTAGTCTCGCCTGTTCTTCAATAGCCGTGAAAGCCTCTATCACGGCACGCTGAGATTGACCGATGATATCTATATCGTCCGCATACCCCAGCAGTTGGACTGATCTGTTGAAGATAGTGCCTTCCGTGTTGACACCTGCCCTGCGCACTATCTGCTCAAGAACAAGATTGAAGAAATCAAAAGACAGCGCATCTCCTTGCCGAAATCCGGTGCATGTTAGAAAGAGTTCAGATGAGCTGCTGCCATACTGCACATTTCATCGCGTGTTATCTAGTGTCATGCGACACATCTGGATCAGTTTTGACGGGATCCCGAATTCGGCCATCAAAAGCTCCTTACGATGAATGTGTAGTATGCGGCTTTAAAGTCGATGAAGAGATGGTGTGTCTCGACTTGAAACTCGTTGGTCTTTTCCAGTATTTGCCTTAGTGTAAAGATTTGGTCTACAGTTGATCTGCCGGGCAAACATATTAAGGGTATAAAATAGTCTCTTATGGACAAGTGCATTATAAAAATATATATTTTTCCCTATTCTTCAAGGGTTGCCCCTTAAAATGGTATACCACATGTATAGCCTGTCTATAAATCAAGAATACTATTTTGATTGATAGTAGATGGAGAAAATATATAAACACAAAATATTTGGGAAAATATTGTTAGCATAGTCGGTAACGAGCATTTTAGATTTGTTGCATTACTGCAACAAGTTTATTAAATGGAAAACATGGAGAATAGTAAAGATGAAATAAATTCCTTTGTCGAAGATTTCTTGGATGGGTCTATTTTCATACCAAACGTAGAAACTGAAGACGACGAGAGAATAGAAATTTGGAATCGGAAATGGAGCATCTTTACCACGCTTCCGATAAGAACTACCAAGAGGAGATATTCAATAAAATAAGTTGACAACAACCTGTAGAAAATGTTGTAATTCAGCCTTATAGAACTAGAAAAACATAAAGGGCAGACCCCCCATATTCCCCAATAACCATAACCTCAAAAAAGCAAAGCTCGAACTGAACATTGGCCTCTATGGGCTGATAATAGACAATGGTACTCAAGTACTCAAATATTAAAAAGAATAAACACAAATATCTTTTGAACAATTTTGCTTGGGGCTCTGCTATAATAAAATTAGCAATTGCTTCAGGGCTTTAATTTCAAAAAAGGATTGATTTTGTGACGCTATGTTGCATATACAAATCGTTTTTATATACAAAATATTTATAAAAAATTAAGTTGTTATCACATTATTGGGCAAGTTTATCAGGTTTTTAAAGTAGAATCCTAAAACTAAAATCACTAAATTAATAAAAAAAAAATTGCCAAATTAAAAGTTGAATATTAATTTTTTTTGGTGGGATGGTACTTTTGTAGTCGGTCTTGTACGTGTGATGAAAATATTGCACATTCAGTAACATCACATTACAACTTCAGCAAATATCCAGTTTTGAAATCAATATTTTTTGTGTCACACATTCGCCAAAGTTTACTGGTACAGATAATTTAGCTTAAGTCGCTTAATCGCAAACAATAGACACAGCATAAAACATTTTTCGAATCTGATCATCATTTTTGATCATTACATCGTCGGCAATCGCAAAGAAGATCAATACCAGATATCTTTTCCAATAACCTAAAATTGAAGTTGTGTTGGTTTAACAACTTGTTAAATGCATCCTCATAATATTTCCAAATTGACTTGTTTTATTATTGTAAATTATAAAAAAAGTAATTGATTACATTTTAACGTTATGTATATATGTTATACGACTGCACTTTTGTTTTCGCTATATATTCTGTACATCAGTCTCGATTTTTAACAGGTCAGCGAAAAATACACTGTTGTTTTGATGATGCCTTCTTTAACTACGTAACATTACGCTCCCTTTGGTCTTTTGTTTGGTACAAAATTTGCCGATTTTATGGTACATTTATGTTCGGCATGTAGTCTTTTTGAATTTTCGCACTTGCATTCGCTGACGGTGTCCGTCTTAAAGAGTGTATCAGCAATTGAACTGGTTACTTGGTTTAGATAGGCCTTCTTCTGATCATCGCCGCTGATTACTTCAAAGTTTTGTGACGCGAATACCCAACCATTGGTTTTAAGCACAAAATCTATTCCCATGTCATTGCTAAACTTAAGCTTTTGACGTTTTTTCGCATCCTTGCCCTCAGTTGTGGCAACTAGTCGCGAGTTAAATCCTGTGTTAAAAGAACAATTGTTAGTGTATTGTTTTTCATGATAATAGTATAAAACTTACCAACAATTTTTTCCACCGGAACCCCGTCAACACCAAGATCTTTGATGGGAGCAATTAAATGAAGAGATGCCCCGTCGAAGTTTGTTAAAGCGTCTATTACGTGAGCTCTTACAAATTTAAGCTAGGAAAAAGATAGTAAAAGTTATACAAACATTTTACGAAATATTTTAAAATAGTATCTTACAACATTCGTATATTCCAATTGATTGCTGCGAACACCCACTATAGATTTGGCTGCACCAGCACGGAATGGATATTTCAAAGCCAAGCGGAATGCTTTTTCGTCAGCTTGTGGCTCAATGTTATGCTCCAAGATCTCAAACCATTTAAATATGTCATTAGCAAGAGAAACTCCCACGTTGAGTGGAGACGAACGTTTAGGTCCATTTAATACGACACTACCCAGCTTTCCATTGTAATTCAATTTACCACCATTGCTTGTTATAAGAGCTGGATACAATTGATCATCACTAAATGCTATCACAATAATCTGTACGTCTGAAAATCCGCGAGATTTTAATTGATTGCGCAGCTCTGTAATTGTAGGATTAACTAGGTTTTCAATAATATTTTTGCTGGACGCGAGGTCAACAACGAAGACAATATCTGCTTTATTTGTTGGAATTTTAACGGTAAATTCGTCACCAATTTCTCTTTGCCCAGCAGGACCAGCACACTTCAAACACCGATTAGGTAAATATATAGGAAGATTTTCTAGATTGGCAGCAGAAGCATAAGTTAATGCAATGTTGCAAGCGGCTTCTTCTTTGTTTTCAGGACTAGCGAGAACAGCCTGATCACATGCATTTCGGTATGGTTTTTGATCCAACAGGAGGTATCCAAAAATCAGACTGGAGTCGAGAGCAAATAGCTCAGAACAAATTGAATCACGTTCAACAACCGTAGTATCTACCGCAGTGACCGAAGGGCAGTTGCCTATTCCGTATTCATTGACGAATTCGCCGTAGTTTGCTGCAATCTTACCGTCTACAGTAATGAAATCATCAAATGGTTCAGAGTTACCATTTCCAAACAAGCCACGAGTCTTGCTTGTATAGAATCCATTAACTGTTATGTGACAGACCTTTAAATCAGCGGTGCATATTACTTCAACCCCATATTCAGTTCTTAGCCGAATTGTGTAGAAACGTCTCCAAGCATGTAAAGTATCAACATGTACTGGGAATTCCGCAGACTTTCCATTCAATTTAAGTGATCCTGTGTCAGAAACCTCAACGAAGTTCTTAGCGTCTACTAATGTTAGCGTCTTTATTTTCCCGTCTTTCAAAAAGGCTATTACACTGAAGTCGTTTCCTTCTGAATCTTGGGCGAGTACATATTTGCATGAACCTTGGAATGCAAACTCAAGTCCATCGAAAGTAAATATAGTTTTACCATCGGCAATGTGACCAACTAAGTTAAACGGAGGCAAAAAGTCAAATGGTGGTTTAAGTAACTCAAACAAATCTGTAATTGCACTAAGTCTTTCATTTAAAACAAAGTTAATTGCGCTAAAACGGAATGATATCCACACTGGAAGACTTCTAATTAGTTCAAACGAAATCGGCACAGGAGCTAAGAGATTTGTTTTTGGTGTCTTAATATCGGACCAACGTTTCCATAGCGAATGCAAAACATTTACTAATGCATTGTAAATATCTTCTAAAGCCTTAATATCATCAACTTGAATATCACGTAATTTGGCTTCAGTATACTCGTACAATTTTTTCGCCAACTCTGTTGTTTCACCTGTTGCGGATAAGCTGTTCAATTGATCAATAACATTACGCAAAAACACCAGAACTTCATCTACGACCTTCAGTTTTGCAAGTTTTTGTTTGAGTTCTTCTTTAACAGCTTCAAATGTTGGTAGTTTGCTTAAATATTCCTTGAAGTCCTTAAGCAATTCTTCGTAGTCTTTGACTACAATTTTAAGAAGATCTTCCACACTATCGGCGATGGGCTTCAACAGCTCATAGACTGGCTTACCCAAGGCTTTCAAGTCTGTTTCGAATGATTTTAGACTTTTTAGTATTTGTTCTAGTACGTTTGTTAGGAGCTTTACAGTTTCAACTTGTAACTCGCTTAAAAGTTGTGTAATTTTTTTAGAAAAATCCTCCCAAGCTGGAATTATGGTTTTCTTTAAAATATCTTCTATTTGCACTAGAAGGTCTTTTACAGATGCATAAATTTGTTTGTAAGCTTCAGCTATGGTTTTTGATAGATCCGTATAAAAGTTCAATGCGATTGCGCTGTATTTTCGATAGGTTTCCAAAAACCGTTTGATGGCAGGATCATTTTCTAAATCATTAAGAATCTCTTCAGCATTTTGTTTTAGGTTGGCTTGAAGACCAGCAAAATCTGGGGCACTATTCTTGACAAGTTCTGTTTGACGCTCAACGACCTCTTTTATCTTCTGGAAACGCTTCTGAAGTTGCTCCTTAGCAGCCTTAGTGTCATCCGCAAGGGTTTTCTCTAGAGATTCCTGTTAAGTAATAAAAATGTGGATTTGCAAAATTTTTTAAAAAGATTCGTACTTACCAGGAAATCTTTAGTATCCTCTTCATTGCTTTCAAAAGACGTGACTAAGAAGTGCGCTGCATCCAGTGCAACGCGTCCATTAAATAGCTTTTTTGATCCATCCTTTACATAAAATTTTGCTTCTTTGCCCAACTTCAGCTCTGCTGCAGCTTCGACTAGTCCTACTCTCTTAAGGTTAATTTTCGCTGTACTTTGGTCAATCTCTGCCACAAGACTGAGTGGTTTTTGTGCAAATAGTTGGAAATTAGCATTTATCTTGGAAGCGTACTTATTGAGATTGAATTCAGCTAATACATTTAGAATCTGTTCATTTAAGCTACTTAGAACTACTTCAATGCGGTCCTTACTGCCGTATATTAAACCACTTATGTCTGCAACGCCAGTTTGGAGGTTATAACCTGAACTGAATTCTCCTTTCTCAAGTGACAAACCTGAATGACCACTTGCTTCGTACTGAAAGCCGAGACCGCGAACTTTGTTTTCAGTAGTTATGTTAAAACTGTAGCCTCTCTCGGCATTTAAATCTTTTACTTTGCTTGTGGCGACAATTTTTTGATCCGCTGTCTTAAATATATCAAATTCAACTTCTGCGTTGAGTGTTCGATGGTCACGATTTGCATCGAAGACACCTATTAAAGACAAGGTTCGTAATGTTGGGTGCTCGAATCGAATTTGACCCTTGCCGTTAATAGCTACTTTTTCAACTCCACTTATGTCAGCACTGGCTATCAATTTAGTCACATCATTAGGCTTATTTAAACGATCGAAATAAAAGATAACAGAGTTTTGGTAATGGCCCAATAGATTTCGTGGGATTACATCTTCAGTTTCTATGTAAATTTCACGACTCGGTAATTTAATTGTGATTTTATTGCCCTGAGAAGATATACTTGCAGACAGTTGGTATTTTATGTTACTGTTAGAAATAATATTGCTTTCAATTTCATGGTTGAACTTAAAGCCCCTGCGGCTGCTGTTAGATTGCAACTCGAATTCGTGTGGGTACCCAAGCTCGCGTAGATCGATTAAAACCATCAAGTCATGTTGAACAGCGGTTATGTCATTTGGATCAACCGTGACGATTGAACTTATTTCAACGTGGGTGCATTGTTTCTTTTCTTCACATACTGATAATTTAGCCTGGAAGTTTTTATTAGTCAATTTAAGTGTAGACACTGCATTCTTGGGACCGAATGTACCATTAAAAGTAACAGAGACACCAAGTTCTTGGTCCGAAGCCACATCATATAACTGATGGATAATCTTAAAATTGGCATTGTTTGCTTTTTGATAATATTGAACTTGGCCTTGACCCTCAATAATAGTTTTGCTTCTTTCTTTTTTGACTGTGTATGTAGCTGATCCAGATAAAATCACTCCCTTAGAATTCTTTAGATTAAAATCAACGCCCTTACCTCCTGAACCGGTCTGTGTTCGGATATCCAAATCCAAATTCTTAATATTTAACTTTTCTGAGTTAGTGTGTGAAGTGACATAGAAGTCATCAAACGCCCTGAGACTAGCTTCACCGACGTGTTCCAAACTTAAATCTCCGAGATTATTAATACTAAGTGTTAGCTTTCCTTTACGTTCTCCAAGAACTTCTGCAATACCGGATACCGTACTGGTTTTTTTTGGCGAAATGAGTTTAACCTCGACTCCTTTCTTATGCTCATTTGTGTACACTAAACTCTCAAGCGCATATTTTTCCCCATTAAGTTGTAAAGCGCTGTTTACTTCAATTGTATCATCAGCTTTTGTACTTTGTAATACCAAGTCTAACTTTTTTAAATTAGCAGACGATGTCTCCAGTACGTAGTGCAAGACTCCTGATTTAGATTCAATGTAAGAAAGGTCTAAGCCTGTCTTAACAAATGCACCACCATGGGCATAATTCAAGCTATATTTCTGCTTGCCCGCTCCTTCGTCTTCTTTTTCACGACTGAAACTACCATCCAATTTCAAAGTGTCAGGGGAATTATTGGTGTGTAGATCAAGGCTATAGCTGCCATGGTTACTGTTACCTCGAGCGAAGGTGTTAAGATTTAATGATTGTTCATTTGCCCTTTGAATAACGTGAAGTTCAACAGAACGAACTCCATTGTCTGTTTCAGATCGAAGATACTTACCACTTGTGGTAAGACTATATGCCTTTAAAATTGTTTTTGGAGCAGCAACATTAGCCTGTAATTCAAAAGTGGCTGGCTTCGCACGATCACCTATATTATAGTTTCCATTCAAGTTTGCATTGACTTGATCACCATATTTTGCAGAGACACGAAAAACAGCATGTGCTGAATCGTACTCATCTACAGCCAACGCGAAATCAATCGGTTCATTAAGAAGATCGCCCCGTAGTTCTGTACTATAATCGATCGATTTAAAATTACCATTTGGTAAATGTTTAACTTTTTGTGTAATATCAATTTTCTTCCCTACGAAATTTGTATAAACGATGTTTGTAATTGCACTAAACTCTTTCGTTTTTGCCTTCAGTTTTTCAAGTTTTCCATTTACTACAAGTGTGCGTTGCTCATTGCTTTGCAATTTATCACTAGCAGTGAGGCTCATTGTTCCCTGGGAAACTCCAGTCTTCGCGGTGGTTACCTTTCGGTTTATTTGTAGATCGAATGCACGACCATTTGGAACAGTGAGGCTCAATTTTCCATCTACTTCACCATTCAAACGCCACTCACCCTTAACCAATCCATTCGAGTCTAACAAAATTTTGTCTCCATTTATATCCAAAATATTTTTTGTTGACACCTTGGTCTTGTCAATAATATTCTCTGTTCTGAGGAACAATTTTTTATCTGTGTCATAAGTAATAGTCGTTTCGATGTCATATTTCGGTGCAGAAATAGTGAATTTTGAATCGAGGTTTACCTTTCGTTGAGCCTTTTTAAAATTAAGAAGAGCTGTCAAGTCGCCTTTGCCGGCTTTGTTGATTTTGAAATCAGCTTTAGCACCAAGTAAGTCCTTAATCTGTAGATTCAGCTTTCCGGTTGTTATTTTATCCTGAGGATGTGCTGTCTCACCATTATATATAATCAAATCCGCATTGTCACGACTAAGCTTGAAGTCAGATACTGTTTTATCTGGAGAACCAATAACCTTTAATAACCAGCTTCCCTGTTTGTCTTTAGAAGCTATTAAGAAAGTTCCTTGTAGATCAATGTAAATGTCTTGTGGTGTAAAACGTTGTCCAATTTCACCCTTAGCTGTTAACTGAGTTCCCCAGCTCGTAGTTAGACTATTTTCTGTAACAAATCGAACACCTTTACCATCAAGCTTGGCTTTTAAATCGACAAAATGCTTATTTAACTTAGCATTAACATCAAGACTATAATCTCCAGGCGATCGTTTATCTTTAGCTAAGTTCAAATCGAATGAGGCCTTTTTGGTGTCCTTGACCAATTCTAAATTAACCTGTATTAGTTTTGGACTAACTTCGCCATTAAGTTTACCTTGTAGAACAACCGAATCTCTTTGCTTTAGCTCGAGAGCATTCTTAAACTTAGATTCAGTAATTGCATTCTTTTCGTCACGATCAAAATTGAATTCGTTATTCATTCCAAAGCTATAATCGGATATTGATACAACAAGAGCATCTTTGATAGAATTCGGCGATAATTGCAGGTCTATGCTGGCACCGTTACTATTGGGTGAATCCGGGTTACGAACAAACACTCCAGCTGAGTAACCGTTTTCTAAAGAGAGGTGTGACTTAATTTCATATGCATCCTTACCCCGTTGGACTTTCAACTCGCTTTTAAATGGTTTAGAATCAACAAAGCCATTGACCAATATGTTTTCACCCTGTTGGTTTATTAACTGGAAGTTCTCGAAATTGTAGCGGATATTATTTCCATTTTGTTGTTTTATTATGCGACCATCAGCTTTATATCCATTAATTTCATTGCTCACACCTTTATTGGTCTTAATCTCAATTATTGGTCGATATTCGTCTCCATTCTTTGTTAAGCCAATCTTTTGTACAGTAATGTCTCCGTTGACGCCATATTGGCCATACAATAAGATTTCCTTATCATCGTTTAGAATTCCTGCTTCTCCACTCAAATTTATCTCAGGGTGTTGAAGTGCAGCACGAATGAAAATTTTTGGCTGAGTTCCAACTTGAAGGGTTAATTCAGTGTCATGTGGTACCTGAGACCCAGGTGTAGAGTACTTCAATTTCCATAGACGAGACTCAGCACTATTTTCATAACTACCCACAAGATTGATTGCCTTTTCAGTTTGTAGTCTGAGAGCTACATGCACAGGTCCTGAAAGTGGGAAGGCTACATTGTCTGCATTACCGGTATCGGGAAGTACAGAAGTAAAGCAGACAATTACTCCGATATAGTGCAATTGATCAAAGCAAATTTCTTGTGGAGCATTCTTTCGCTTCTTTGTTTTTAAAGGTACAACTTTGGTTTCTTTGTCCTGTTCGGCTAGAATGAACTCAACATTGTGCTTGAAATCCACCAGTTCCAGATTCTCCCGTGGGAATGCAACATCCAAGTTAAATCCTGAAGCGTCTTTGCTTAAATCGAAGCTTACGTCACTGCCAGTAGACGAGTGTAAGTTACTTGATGCACGAAGACCAGCCACAATGACTAATGCGTTAAAGCGTAATTGCCCATTTATGTGAACGTCTACACTGGGAACTACCTTCAAACGATATTTTATATTGAGAGGGTTTTCAACAATGGCATCGAAATCTACCTCAGTAGCAACGCCTAATTTAGAAGTAGATGTGCCTTGCGCAGTCAATTCAAGTGGAAACCCTACACCAGTAGGATAAACAAATTCAGTATCAAGGAATAAAGAATGGCAAGAGTAATCTTGCTCAAAGTTTTTTAAAGCATTCTTTACTTTCCCTGATTTTTCGGTTATTTTGTTAAGAATATCATCGACTGTTTGCGGAACATCATCAGACAAACTTAAGAAAAACAATTCGGAACCGAATACACGAATAGCCAGATCAAAGTTTATGTCTGCAGTTGATTTGCTTCCGTAGGTTTTGTACTTTTTGGCAAATTTACCAGTGTCATCGGCAATTGATCGCTGCGAACGCGTTTTGGCTGCCAAATTACCAATTATATTCTTTCCTTCTCTATTGATATAACCATTTGGAGCAAAATAATAGCTCAATATTTCCTCAAGATTCTCTTGGCGAGCGTGGACTTCAAGAACGTTAAAGTTGGAACCAAAAATTTCGGTAGTTAAATTGAGGCGAGTGGAGCGCGGTAAAAATCCATTCTGAGAGTAAATCAGGTTTAAGTCGGCACTAGCACCAACTCCTAATGATTCAATGACATACGACAATTCACTGTTGAAAGAGTAGCGACGAGGATCGACTGGGAACTTTTTTGTTACTCGGATATTACCCAGATGATGGCGACTTCCTTCTCGGGTTGCATCAGTAGAGTCTCTAATAGACTTCAGACTTGAAGTAATGAAGCCACCAACCTGATGGACAGGTTCACTATTAACAATCTCAGCGATTTCGTTTGCAACTTGCGCATTTGGACAAGCAATAACAGCCAAATATGCTTCAATTCGTATTTCTGAGTCCTCATTTCGATCCTTCAATATGTTTATCGCTTTAGCTTGTAGACCAGCATCACAAGCAGCTGCCGTAAAAGCTTGAATAGCGGCGACACGAAGGCGTGCTGATCCTGCTGATGCGCACTCAACTAGAACTTGAGTAGATGAATCAGCAATCTTATGGGTATTTCGGATACCTTTCAATATATTGACAAAACGGTCTTCATCTTTTTTGGTGTTTGCTTTGCAATGTTTTAAGCTATCGGTAAACTTTTTGGATACAACATTTACCTCACTTTGGTCGCATGTTCCTTGCTTACAGTATTTGTTGACTAGGTTACCAATAGCAAGATATGCCTCATTAGGAGAGTTGGGGTTTAGAAGAGTCTATAAAAATAAACATATAATAATATTTTTTATTTTATTTCTGATTAAGATTAACTCACAGCTGCTTGATTGAGGGCCTCCTTGTCAACAGATTGCACTAAGTTTAGGGACAAAAAGGCGAGTTTCTTTTCCGGCTCCGACATCTTCGAAACTTGTCTTACAATAGCTTTGACTGCACTCGATGTGCCCACGCGGAATAGGGCATCTAAATAAACCTTACGCGCCAACACTTTGTTAACATGTGGAACAACGGACAACTCAATTAATGTTTCGGTATCTGAAGAGCGCAATAAGCGAATCAACTCGGTGAAATATTGCGCCGCGTCTCCGTGTACGTGACTATTAACCAGATTGACGGTATTTGTAAATACTTTTTTTAGAACTGCAATATTCTTAGAAGTCGGTGCAGCAGGTTGTTCAAAAATAATCGATGTGGGCTTTCCAGCAATTTGAGGTGCATTTCCCCTGCTCACCTTTCCCAACTTTAGAGTGCTCTTTACCTTAGCTTTGGCAGCACCTGCTCCATTAGCGAATGCTGCAAATTTATATTCTTCAACCAGTTGAATATTTTCAAGAATTCCTCTTGAAAGTTTTGATTCCTTGGAATAATCGGCATTTAAAATAGCACTAGATCTTATACCCGCTTTGGTATTGACGACACCACTTATCAATCCGTTTGAGATTTGCTCACGGTAGCTACAAGCATTAAGGTTTCGCACTTTTGTTATTATTTCAGCGGAACCAGCCTTTGAGATTGAAGTAAGAGTAGGACAGACACCAAAAACATCAGTTTCGTGTGGTTTGTCTGAAGACTGAAACATTGAAATAATACCACGCTTGATATTGAGGGAAGCTACTGTATCGCTAGGGTCAGCACATATCTCTGGTTGCAGCTCTCCACTACCCAAGACAAATTTGATTGGCTTGGAAAGACTCTGTGATATTTGCTTCTCCAAGGATTCCTTTACAGCACTAACGATAAGTCGATCCAATTGTAATGTATATATGCAGTTGTCCTCGGCGTAAAGTTTCGATTGGCCTGTAATCTTCAAGGCGGTTTCATCGGCCTCATTGCCATTTATACCAATAGTAACCAAGCTATCGATGCTGTATTCGTACACGTTACCTGGGGCATATTGCAAAATGTTGGAATCAGCTGAAAGAAAGACAGAGTTACAGTTGCTAAATGTAATATAAATAAGTTATATGTATATATGTGTATACATATTACCGGCTTAATGTTAAATACTTTGAGATATAATTTTTGGACACATACGAAGGAAATAATCGTTCGAGGGTTAGGGTCCTTCGCCATTTTTTGTGTGTCCAATTTTTGTTGTTTGATGTATCCTGACCTACATTATTGCAACTAACTCCATTAAAAGTTGCACCAGAAACTTTATGCAGAGTTGTATTTTAAAATTAACTAATTTTCTTTCCGTTTAATTTAAATTATTAAAATATCTTCTTTAGTTTAAAAAAAATTTTTTTTTAAGTCATACAATTATTTCCTATAGTTTTGCAATTTGTAATAAAAAAGTTGGATAAGCATGTATAAACATAAGGAAAGGCTACAGTCCGTGTGGGGCGAACAGTATGATACCCTATCCATATCCCTATATGCCCCAAAGAAAAAAGCATTAATGAGATGATGGATAGCATTTTATTTCATTCTATTAAATTAAAAAAAATGATTTTTTGAAAAAAACGCCCCAAAAAGTGGGCGGAGCCAAAAACTTTGTATGGGCGATATATTTGAAAAGATATTGGCCAAATATCTTGTTAAACTTTTTTTTTCGCTTCCTATGAACATTTTCGAAGAAAACAGCATTTTAGTGAAAAACGCCCACAAAAAGTAGGCGTGGCAAAAAAAATTTATATGACAAACTTAAAAAGGAGGGCAGTGTCTACATATCTTGTGAAGGTTATAGCACTCTATCTCTCTAACTTTAGCGTTAAAACGTTTTTTTCTAAATAAATACGTGGTCCATATAAAAAATGTAACACATTTATGTTAATTTCGTTTGGAAATTTTAGATTTTGATATAATATTTGATTTTTTTGTAATCAACAGAGAGCTATTTTAAATTATATATGTGTTAAATTAATGCCGTTTTCGATTGGTGATCCGGAAGAGCTAATATAATATATATATACACAGCTAATAATTTAATAATAAAATTAAAAGAAGATGAAATGCATCAACAACAAAAGTTACACTGATCTATTATGACATTTGGGGTGCTTGAATGCAAATTTCTCTTCTTTCTAGATTTATGTACCAAACGAACACTTTCTGAAGAGTTCGGAAGACTACCAATCGAAAACGATGTAAGTGGCCGTGTAGCCACAATCACTGTAACTGACAAATTTTGCATGATTTTGTTTTGGATATGTAAGAGAAAGTTATTGCAATCGTATTGAAATTTGGAACCAAAAATGTGAATGAGGTATGATACTACGACTATACAGAAATCCAAAGAAGTGGGTCCGCCAATGCCTACCGTCGCTTTGTCTGTCCAGAGGTCTTACTACGAAAGTTTACTTCAAAGTGTGTATTTAGAGTTTTCGGCACATTACAAAAACCTCAAGTGTTTGATTTCATGTTTTCGAAATATTTTTGTATGATATCATTTAATAATTTTCGGAAGCAAACGGACAATGTATCATAATTGAACGAAAAATTTGCAATAAGAATGACTCATTCAAATAGATTAATTCAAATCTCTTTTTAGGGGTACATTTTGACATATCCCCATGTCTCCATCTTAATAACTTGTTTAAATTGTTCATAAAAAATTTAAAAAGATGGAAGAACAATCTCTAAGCTTTCGTGTATTCCAAAGCTTTTTGAGCAAATTGTCTGCGAAAAAATAATATTTCTGTGTCGTAATTCTGTTTTGTAACGAACAGCTGTGTTTGTACAAAACACATCCACTGTAACATATACGTTTTATTTCCTGATCACTAAATACGGTTTAATTATGAACGCATGTCAACACATGAAATTTTCATAAAAGCGCATTCTTTCCAGCTTTCATTATACCATTTCTTATCATATGCTATGCCATGTCGATAGTTTTATGGACCCTGAAGTTTATTTTGCCACAAACTCATCCTCAGTCATACAAATTCATTGTAAATAAGTTAAATGCTATGCTTTATAAAGAGGTGGTTCAAAGAATTTGATGACTTTTTGATTGTACATTTTCGGTCCACATCTTGGATACGCTTCACAAGTAATACCGTACCCCAATATTTACTCAAGTTGAATGTGGGAGCACTTTTTGTGACGGTTAATGACTGATCGTGATATTTGCTTGCAATAAGCCCACTTAATATATCCTTTCTAAGGGTATATTGATTTTGACACATCCCAACTAACTAAATGTTAATGTTTCTTTAAAGCTTTTGGGAAACAATTTCACAAGCTGTACAGAAGGGAAAGATATTCTTATTTAACGAGGTGGCTATAAGGCCTTTCGAAGTTAGTTGGTTGAGGTCTGAAATGTAATAGCTTCTTTAAAGCTTGCTATTCCAAGTCAATAACAAGATTATCTACAAGGCTTCTGAATAGCATAACATACAATCAAAGGAAATAATTAATCCTTATTTATTTCATGGATCAGGAAAGGCTTAGACTTAGATAAGGACTATAAATAAGAAACCAAAAATATAACAAAATGTTTGTGAATGATAATTTTATAATAGCCAAATAATGTTTGTATAGCTCCAGTGGTAGTTATTATAAACAATACCTATATCTACTTAATTAAATTTTTATCCGTTCAGTTTTTCAATGTTTACTAAAAAGCAGGCCTACTTTTCTACATAAAATGAAATTATTGTCGGCATCAAGGTCGTAACATCCTATACTAGGATGTTTAAGATGATGAAATAGTATCAACTTATCAATTTTTAATCTTCACTCTTTATTAATTAGTTTGACCCAGTGGATGCGTTTTGGGCGGTACGCGAATGGTCGCGAGTTTGAATCCTGGGCAAGGCTAAGTAATTTTTTAATTTAACTCATTGTTTATTTCCTCTTCAGATAAACTTTCCAGCTATTTGACGCTTTCAAATGATGGAAAATATTAATACCAGCAAACATAATAATCAAAACGAAATACTATATAATAAAAACTAGTAATACGTGCCATTTTTTTTAATTTCGTTAAGATTTCCGTAATGACTTCTATAAGTCCTTAAAGTAACATCTAAGAACAAACTATTACTTTAATAAAGCCAGTGAACAAAGGTCTTAAGGAAAGTAAATAACTTCGCTAAAGTGCGTCAAATCATTTTCCATATGATCTTTTACAGTTGTTATGGAAATACGAAAATAGCTTTTCTTGGCCCTTATGGAAACTAAATTGTTACTTGGGATAGTTTGTAACACCCTTTAATATTCGTCATAGATCCCTAAAAGTATATAAATTTATGATCAGCATCAAAATCTAAGCCTAATTAGATGTGTCCGACCGTCCGTCCGTCCGTCACAAATTGTTAGGCCTTGAAATTAAAGCTGGGAAGCTAAAATTTGGAAAATATACTCCATAGACCTAGTTACAACCTTTATGAGATATGTAGGCATAGCCCTCCTGCATAAGTTTGTCATATGAAGTTTCTTACACTTTTACTTTTTGTGGGCGTTTTTCACTAAAATGCTGTTTTCTTCAAAAAATTTCATAGAAAGCGAAAAAAAATGTTCACAAGATATTTACTTAATATTTTTTCCAACATATCGTCCAAACAAAGTTTTTGGCCACGCCCACTTTTTGGGGGCGTTTTTTCAAAAAAACTTTTTTTTCAATTAATAGAATGAAATAAAATGCTATCCATCATCTTCTTAATGCTTTTTGCTTTGGGGCATATAGGGATATGGATAGGGTATCATACTGTTCGCCTAGGAATATGTAGTCCAAATTTCAGCTTCTTAGCTTAATTTTAAAGGCCTAAAAATTGCGGACGGACGGACATTGCTTAGGATTTGGTCCTGATCATAAATATATATACTTTTATGGGTCTACGAAGAATATTAAGGGGTGTTACAAACTATGTGTCAAAATTAATATACCCTTAGGATAGGGTATAAAAACGGTAAATATTTTTGAAGTTCCGTTTTTTAGTTTTTGAGATATTGGCGATTTTATAAATTACAGTTAATAGATTTTTTTCCAAAAACAGCCCAATATTTGGCCCAATCCGAGGTATCCTAAGTACAAAAAAAGACCAAAATCCTTGGAATCATTTTCCAGAAAAGTAGTGATAAGTGATTATCACAAAAAAAATTGTATGGCAGGTACCGTTATTTTAAACGATAAAGCAAAAAATAAACATAAGGAAAGGCTACAGTCCGCTTGGGTCGAACAGTATGATACCCTATCCTTATCCCTATGTACCCCAAAGAAAAAAAGCATTAGGAAGATGATGGATAGCATTTTATTTCATTCTATGAAATTTATAGAAAAAAAATTATTTTTTCAAAAAACGCCCCAAAAAGTGGGCGTGGCCAAAAACTTTGTATGGGCGATATATTGAGAAAAATATTGGCATAATATATTGTTAAACATTTTTTTTCGATTTCTATGCAAATTTTCGAAGAAAACAGCATTTTAGTGAAAAACGCCCACAAAAAGTAGGCGTGGCAAAAAACTTTATATGACAAATTAATAAAGGTGGGCAGTACCTACATATCTTGTGAAGGTTGTACAACTTTATCTCTCTATCTTAAGCCTTAAAACGGTATTTTCTAAATTGTGGGCGTGGGAGTGGGCGTATTTTGAAAATTTTAACACTTTACCATTTCGGAACACTAGGGAGTATATGTTCCAAATTTCAGCCTCCTAGCATAATTTTAAAGGCCTCAAAAGTTGATACGGACGGACGGACGGACGGACATTGCTAAATAGTCTTAGATTTTGGTCCTGATCATAAATATATATACTTTTAGGGGTCTGCGACGAATATTAAGGGGTGTTACAAACTATGTGTCAAAATTAATATACCCTTAGGATAGGGTATAAAAAGATGTCCCGATATGTAACCCCAAAAATCTTATATACGAACTACATATGGTGCCCGGACAGATAGACAGACCGATGGACGGCACTGGCGGATCCACTTTTTTGGACTTCTCTATAAGTTTCCGCACCATTGCAATAACTTTCCCTTTAGTATACTAATGTATATGAGAAAGTTAAAAATTAACTAAGCGGTGAGATCCTATTAAATGGGACAAGTTATGTAAGAGAGATAGTTTTGCATTTATTTGATAAATGAGCAAAAATGCAATGGCGGAGACACTTAGGAGTGAAAGTGTAAGCGCATACGGCTCAAACGGCCTAATACACATTTAAAAAATTATAGCATTCGACTATACAGATCGACCGGGACGTTAAAATGGATAAATACATGTATACAATACATAATTTCAAAATATTTTTCAATACTATATATGACTTTCTTGTCACTTAAGTCGTTTTAGCGCTGAGCGTCTAAATTCAAAATATCATAAAGCTTAGTTTTTGAATCAATAAGGATACATTAAAAATTTAAATATTTTTTGCGTGTATATCAACTCTATAGCTCACAAATAATGTTTGATGTTATAAGAAAGAAGGGACAGCATTTGCGTATTTGAAGATTATTATAACAGCTGTTCTCCCATGATAGTAATAAAGTGTAGCATAAGCAAATACATGCATTTAGTTTAACATCGAATTCTTTTTTCTTGACACTTCTAAATAAATGTAACTTACAATTTGGGCATCCTAATTTGCAGGAATCTGAAAAAAAAAAGATATATGAAATATATTAATATTAAAAACACGTTCTGTTAAAAAGATTTCGTAATCAGTGAAAAAGAAATATGGCTAATAACTTATGTAATTTTGGTTTTGCAATGAAATTCTTATATGATGTATATTGTGGGAGGGATTATTTTAATACTAGCTATTTCCAATACGATGCTAATTTTTAAAGCATGGACTAAGCACTTGAAACAGAAAAATGTCATCATCTTCATATTTTCTATTTCTGTGTCGTTGATACTCAAGTAATTATAACAAGTGAGATATCAAAGAAAATAGAATTTTATGGAGAGGTGACGAATTGCATTATCATTTTATAATAATGTTAGTAAGCAATTCATTACAAAATAAGTGCGCTTTAATTGAAGCAAAGAAATATGAAATGTCTTCAAACGGTCTTGACAATTTTCTTTTCGAGATTTATCGCCAAGGTACGCTTTATATTTCAAATATATTGAATTTATTGAGCTTAAGACTTATTTTTGATATTTTTCATAATATATTAAGTGCTTTAAAAATGTTAACGATACCTAAGTTATTAAAATATTCATTATCATTAACAATTTTTAACAAGATGTCATTAAAATAAAATCAATACGAATGAAATCTAAATCGTTATGTAAATGTGAGACTCGCAGAAAAATGTATTATAAAAAAACTGTCTGCTTTTAGTTCACATCCTTATCTTTTAAACTGCATACAATATAAGTGAAACTTTAATCAATTTCATAGACATCTCAATGTCATATAAGAGATAACACAATACTTGTCCCATGGTAACGTGGTTGTATATACAAAATGTTTATTATCAAATATAAAGATTATTAATACTAAAAAATTCAAGTCCAAGTTTAGTGCTTTCTTCAAAAAATTTCTAGAACTGACCCCAAGTGTAAATAAGTCATAAGGCTGATTGGCTAAAAATAGCCACGCATTAGAAAACTTTTTTATAATCTTGATGCATATCAAGTGGTTCCATATAATGAATGAAAATATAATTCTTTTATTGTATGTATCATGAGCCCTTGTAAATACTTAAAAACTGAAGTCCAAGTTTAGTGTTTTCTTCATAAAATATCTAGATTTGACCCCAAGTTCAAATAAGTAAGAAGACGATCGAAGGGCTGATAATTTCAACGAATTTGTATTCTATTTTTGGCGGATATTAGGTCTTTTTAATTAATAAACGTTAATTTACATATGTATGATAAGAATACTTTATTGGGACGTACTAGTCTAGATTGAGAATAATACCGAGCGGAATTTTAATAATCTTAACATATTCATCACACCATTAAACATTTATTATGTATTTAAGTGCAAGGCGACAGTTTTATTTTATTACTATTTTTCTAAATTTTAATTTTGTTCATTATCTGGATGTGCCATATTTCTTTTCCATATTTAATTGCAATTTTTATACCTATATGAGTGGGAGGAAAGCATTCAAAATCAAAGACATCAACCTCTTTTCAATAAAGATAACAGAATTGCAACTGGGTGCACCGTATAATTTTACATGTTTACAGCAAGATACTTATGTAAGGCTTTAAAATTGCACTGTTAATGTTATTTTGAATTAATTTATACTAGCAGGAGGATATCCCGTTTGAATTTGTTTTAGTAAAATTATTATTTTTTATTTTGATTAATTGTAGTCTACTCCATGACTTCCATTAATGTAATGTAGATGGGCGGCAATTCCTTTATTCTTATTTATAGTTTTAATTATTTATTTTTTATGAATTATAAAAAAAGTAAATAAGAGTAAACTATAAACGTTTTTTGCAAGATTTACATTCAAGACAGAAACAACCCCATCGAATTGAAATACATGTCCCAAATTATGTTTTTTGCCTGATTTAGATCATTTAAATTTCGTATGAAAATTAAAGCTTAGTTAAATACGTATAGCTCTACTGCGACGCAAATTACAGTGCGTGCATATAATATCATTTGTTGGAACGACAATGGATTTGTGTTATATGCCATCATTTAATGCGAGGGTGAGTTTTAAACTGAGAAAAGATAAAAAATCTCATGCCGGATGTAATAACGTTCAATTGTCTGCGCTCATTTAGATTTTTAAGATTAATTTTGTTCGTGGTAAATTGATCATGTTATTAAATTTGATTTGCCATAAGAATGGCTTTAAGTAATAAGTTGAGTGCATTGTGTATTTTATTTAGAAAATGACCAGCTACGTTTAATACAAAATATAGTGCTAAAGGAACTTAAATATTTAAAGAAATAGTTAAAAGATCATATTAATAGGATCTACTTAAAAATGTATTATTTGCATAGGACATACGGACATTTTTCACTGACAACGATGATATGTGCACTAGCATCCTCAGCTTGAACTTACCTGCGTTTAGTCCATTTACAGCAAAAACACATATAATTATCCCACTTATGATAAGTGCTTTTATCCGAGAATGGGTTCCTCGAGATCGCATCCTTCTAAAATAGAAAAATGGTTAGTTGATTTTTTTGTCCACATTTGCTGATTTGTTAATTATTGATTTCTTTGGTAAATTTGAGTTTTATCTTCAATATCACTAATTTTCCTTTCGGAACACTTTCCTTTTGTATCGGATTAAATAAACACAATAGAGGATTTAAATAAAAACAATATAACAAAAAATTGCAACACCGCTGGTCCTAAGACTGATCCGATTGTCATTCAACGAGTAAACGTACTTGAAAAGTAAGTCATTGAATTGGGACCAGTGCGGGCTTATATAGATTTTAAATATTCTGTTCCTCGGCAATCAAAGATTCTAAAAATACGCAACAAATGTATTGAATAAACATTGTTGCAGAGAATTTTAAACATTTCGGTTGACTTTCTCATGCAATGTTGCTGATCCCCACTCAAATGATGCACAAACAGTGGAAATATACAACAGAAAACAGATTGGTCCCTAATTTGTTTACCATTAATATGTATATATAACTATGATATTTTTTTAGGGCTTTGTATACACATTCAAGAACGATTGCTGGATGAATCGTGGCGATGATAATATGTAGTGTAGTATTTCTCGGATTGCTGATAAAGAAATGGAAAAACAATTCTCGGAGGGTGGTGCACATAATGTGATCACATTTCATATTTAAAAAAAGAGACATCTTCTCTCACATATAAGGAAAATAAATAATGTTCTATTGTTTCGAGAAAATACCAAAGGAGAGCTGCATTGTAGTTAAAAAATGCATGTTTATTTTCTCAATATGTACGTTCAGTGAAATCCTCAGCTTTTTAGTTTTATGTTTAAATTTAGATCTACATATAGTCTATACCTGCGAATTAGGCTGAAAATTAGCCCCGTAGGTACCTGAGAGAATTGTTGAATATTAAATATGTTGATGAGAGGCCACCTCTGAGAATACGTATTATGATATCAATGAACTAACAGTATATTAATAACAAATATGAATGTACATAGTGTATGAAGATAAGGCTTGTGCAAATTTGCATTCAAAATTTGCATCAAAATATTTAAAAAGCCTCCGGATAGATTTTATAACGGCCTCATGGGTTTATCTTTTACTGTTAGGTCTGCTTAAAAAAAAAATAATTACTTTAAAGTTACTTTTATAATATATTAAAATATGTAAGCGTGAACAATCACCCACTGTTGACCTGTTTAATTTGTTAGAATGAGATATAGGTAGCTTGTGAGTGTGGTTGTCAAATAATAAATAAACCATAGGCGGTGTAAGTAAATTAAATTGGGTTACCACAACTTGTTTAATTTAAAAGATTTGTGTTGTAAAGTGCAATCGAAAGGGATTTAGATTTTGTTTCCTGCTTGCAGGTATATGTAGATTTGACTTTCGTTGGGACCATATTTTAACTTTCCTTTCGGTTCACCTCATCTTGCTAATTATTTGTTAATGAAATTATATGTGAATCTGAATTGAAATCGCCCATTAAGAAAAAAACAGGGAGAAATCCCTAGCTTTCAGGCAATGTCAGGCGGTCATGTCGATAACGCAACTACAAACTTTAAATGAGTCTTAGGGCGACGACTACAACGGATGATTTCAATTAGCGGAATACGACATGTACTCTAATCGATTGATTGGGAAAAATAAATAACCTAATAGTGAAATTCGCTTTGTTAAATTTTCAAAATCAATTTCAAATTAGTACAGTACAAATAATATAATGCTCTTTTATAGTACTATAGCTAATACATAAACAATGATTTCATTAATTTGCATAAAAAAGCAAAGTACAATAATATAGTTAATATAAAATAAAAAAATAAAAAGATATAAATTGCTTTTTATAAAAACAAGAAAATGATATTTTTGACACTTTCATTATATTCTTCTTACCTTTTGTTCTTTGAGGTTACTATTCGTTCATCGGTTCAACTGGTTCCAATTCACTTTGACCTGACGGCTTTATGGATATTTAAAATTTTTATTCGATCAAACTTTGTTGTTCCTCCTGTCACGCAAAGCGCAATGTTAGAGCCTTCCATCAGCTAAGAGTCATTTTTGTTCATATAGGTATAAAAATTGTAAAAATTTTCGAAGAAAACAGCATTTTAGTAAAAAACGCCCACAAAAAGTAGGCGTGGCAAAAAACTTAGGATAGGGTATAATTAGGATAGGGGCGTTTTTACCAAAGCATTTTTATACCCTATCCTAAAAAAAGTTTTTTTGAAAAAACGCCCCCAAAAAGGGCGTGGCCCAAAACTTTGTATGGTCGATATGTTGGAAAAAATATTGGGTAAATATTTTGTTAAACAGTTTTTTTCGCTTTCTGAGAAAATTTTCGAAGAAAACAGCATTTTAGTCAAAAACGCCCACAAAAAGTAGGCGTGGCAAAAAACTTTATATGACAAACTTATAGAGGAGGGCAGTGCCTACATATCTTGTGAAGGTTGTAACACTCTGTCTCTCTAACTTTAGCTTTTAAACGGTTTTTTCTAAATTGTGGGCGTGGCAGTGGGCGTATTCAAAAAAATTTTACACTTAACCATTTCGGAGCCCTAGGGAATATGAGGTCCAAATTTCAGCTTCCTAGCTTAATTTTAAAGGCCTAAAAATTGCGTACGGACGGACGGACGGACGGACATTGCTAGTTAGTCTTAGGATTTGGTCCTGATCATAAATATATATACTTTTATGGGTCTACGACGAATATTAAGGGGTGTTACAAACTATGTGTCAAAATTAATATACCCTTAGGATAGGGTATAATAATATCAACTAGTGCTTTAGATTTTTATACCCTATCCTAAGGGTATATTAATTTTGACACATAGTTTGTAACACCCCTTAATATTCGCCGTAGACCCATAAAAGTATATATATTTATGATCAGGACCAAATCCTAAGACTATCTAGCAATGTCCGTCCGTCCGTCCGTACGCAATTTTTAGGCCTTTAAAATTAAGCTAGGAAGCTGAAATTTGGACCACATATTCCCTAGGGCTCCGAAATGGTTAAGTGTAAAATTTTTTTGAATACGCCCACTGCCACGCCCACAATTTAGAAAAAACCGTTTAAAAGCTAAAGTTAGAGAGATAGAGTGTTACGACCTTCACAAGATATGTAGGCAATGCCCTCCTTTATAAGTTTGTCATATAAAGTTTTTTGCCACGCCTACTTTTTGTGGGCGTTTTTCACTAAAATGCTGTTTTCTTCGATAATTTTCATAGAAACCGAAAAAAAATGTTTAACAAGATATTTAGCCAATATTTTTTCCAATATATCGCCCATACAAAGTTTTTGGCCATGCCCACTTTTTGGGGGCGTTTTTTCAAAAAATGTTTTTTTTTTTTTCTAAATTTTATAGAATGAAATAAAATGCTATCCATCATCTTCTTAAGGTTTTTTTTTGGGGCATATATGGATAGGGATAGGGTATCATACTGTTCGCTCCAAGCGGACTGTAGCCTTTATTTATGTTAGGTATATGTATTTAATACTGACACAGCGATCAGAGCTCCATCTTGGGTCATCAAACGTACATATTTCAAACTGCAAAGATTAAAACGAGTTGCAGAAAATATTTCTCCATTTGATTTATTACTGTAGTATTTTATTTCCACCGTAACATATACATTCGAGTAGTATCCAATAATACATTTAAATCTACATTTTTGTTTTGCACCTACATATATTACAAAGATTTACTTTATGCAAGAAAGATTGAGAGACTTAGAATTTAAAATTATTATACCGAATATTCCAATCCGAAGAACATACAGTTGCAACTTGCTTACACATTATACTAATATATTATATATTTATATGTGCCATTAATTGGAATGATAATTGCTGCATGTTTAATTATGTAAAAATGCAAACATTATGTGTAGGTATTTATTCTTTGCTGATACAAAACACGACAGTAAAGCCTCGTTAATTCAGCTAAAATAATAACTTAAGCATAAATGATGGCATAAGATAACAGCAGATAGATATAGGCTTGAAAGAAGTTTAGGCGTGGATTGACTTTAAGTGTAGGAAACAGAAACAATAACATTATAATTTTTGAATTATGTCAAATTTTTTTTTTAAATCCACACTTTCATTCTTAGGGTCAAATTTTTTCTTCGCCAACAATTTTGCCCGCATTTCAGCAGCCGTTAGATTTAAATTTAGGCCAGTTTTTGAAGTCGTTAAAACATTGTTATGAATATTTTGATGCAGCTCAGTTGCCTTTTGATTTCCAGACGATAACATTAAGGAATTTGTTGCTTGACCAATCGAGGATGTAGGATGTCCATTGGCAGATTCCAAATCAGTTATTTGTACCCTTGTATTTTTGTTAAAGTTTGATTGAGATTGATTGGCAATGCTTGTAACGTTATCCATTTTAAATCCAATCGGAGCGTCTATTTCTTCTGATGCTCCTACTTCCATTACAGGTATTATTCGCTGCGAACTGTGTTCATGTGTTGGATATTTTGAGTTACTGGTACCAAAGCGATTGTCGCTGACAGTATTGTTTTCAGGATTCTTATCGCCAAGGTTAACCGTCTCTGCGTTAAGATCGATTAATAACAAGCGAACTTCATTTGAAATAGCTTTAATTCTTTGCACAACTTGCTTATGTGTTTCGGTTCCAATATTAACCCCATTTACTTCAATGATTTGGTCACCTTCGCGAAGTCCTGCAGCTTCAGCTGGAGAATTTGCATCTACTTTACCAATATACTGACCCGGTTTAACTTTTTCCGAGTGTAAGTTAAAGCCATAGCCATCAAAATCAGGCCGTTTTACAATGTGACAATGTCGCCCAAAATTAGATTTGATAGGAACTATACTTTTGCTGTCACAGCTATAGCCGTCACTATAATGGTCCGAAGAATTTAGATCACTTTTACCCATAGTACTGCATTCGTTTTCCGTTTGGTTCATTTTGACTAAACGTCAGTAATATTTTGAGATTCCTTTTGGTTTGTGCCGTAATTAATTTCCTTTTCTGCAAATAAAAATATTTTAAGAATGTTGGAATAATACTGAAAATTAAATAAAATCCTGTGGGAGAAATTGGTGCTATTCGTCAAAATAAAACACATTAAATATTGTAATAAACAGATTTATCTTAAAGCACTCATTACATATGCAAAGACATATTTCTTGACGCGGAATTTTATGACCCTCTGGACGGAGCCTAGGGAGTCTGTTCGAAGTACGATGTCAAAATTGTACTCTGGAACTTCAATGCTAAAGTCGGAAAGGAAAACATCTTGGGCGGTTTAGTTGATTGATTTCCAAGGCTAGAGATCCACACAGCAAACTGAAGTTCTCCAGACGGTAGAACCAGCAACCAAATCGACCATGTCAACATCGATGCGTTGCACGCGCATCCAGAACCTGCATACATTCCGAATTCAAACGTCGATTCTGACCTTTTTATTGTTGCAGCTAGTTTTAGAACTCGATTGCCTAACGAAAAGAAGCTGCGAAATGCATAGAAGAAGAAATTCGGCGTTGGACGCCTTAGCACACCTTGTGTAGCCAGAGACTACAAAGATCGCCTGAGTGAGAGACACTTCAGTGTGCATTCAGCTACCACGGACGCTAACAACCAGTGGTCCCAGTATCGTCAAAGACGATACTGCAATGTGCAGCTTGGCAGCAGCTTATCTGAACTCTTCCAAACATGCACCGGATCTCGGCAAGGTGCGCTATCTTGTGACTTTTTCAATCTTGTTCTTGAGCAGATAGTGTGCAGGTGTCAACACGGATGCACTAACTTCAACAGATCCGTTAAGCTACTGGGATATGCTGACGATATTAATATCATCGGACGCTCCACATATGCCGTGATAGAGGTTTCACAGCTATTGAAGAACAGGCGAGGTTAGTTGAACTTGAAGTAAATGAGTACAAGACTAAATATATGCTATCAACAAACAAACAAACATCTGTCCACTGACCAGGACAAAATGTCACTATAGATAGCAGAAACTTCGAGGTAGTTAAGGAGTTCATCTACCTGGGTGTAAATATCAACTCCACGAATGAAAACTTAGTGGGGATATGACGAAGAATTACTCTAGGAAACCGCTGCTACTTCAGTTTGGCTAAAAAAATGGGTTCAAAACTCCTAACTCGAAGGATAAATTGTATGTTTTATAGAACCCTTATCCTTCCAATTCTGTTACACAACCCCGACTTCTAGACGAAAACTAGGAAAAGAAAGTCAATACAAGTGTGCCAGGTAGGCGAATGGAGGAGAAGATACTACCAGGAACTCTATGAGCTGTACCAAGATGTGGATATAGTCCAAAAAGCCAACTACATCTGATTTGAAGGCTGAGGGGTAACAGGCAGGGACTATTCACGGGTCGGGAACCCGTTAAGTAAGTAAGTAAAGTAAATAATTAGAAGCCATTGTTGGATTTTCGTGATTAACTACAAATTCTCACTTAGATAAAGTTGCAAACGCACGCATTCAATGGCAAATCACTTCATTCTTCAATTATTATTTTTACTAATTTACTTACAATGCATTCACCCTAAAATATATTGTGTCATAATATTGGTCAACAAATATTTAAAAATTATATTTTAATTAATAAATTTGATAGCAACATTATCAGTTTTATTAAAAATATTATTGATAAATAAGAGAAATGTATATGCTGCGGTCGTAGGAATCGAGTAGAGATAAAACTGGAGGTGGGCAACTTTGAACCTTCCATCTTATCAGTAGGTCGTTGACTTAAATAGCTTTATCTCTGAAATGGCTTACTGATATCAACAGAAATGAGGAAGAAATTAATTGTTTTTATTATTAAATAACAACAACAGCAACCATGAAATAGCAAAAGCAATTCAATTTCCTTAAGTTCCTTGAGATTGATGCCACTTTTCAATTTATTGAAATATGTACCAATAAAGTTCCATTTTTTATACCCTATCCTAAGGGTATATTCATTTTGACATATAGCTTGTAACACCCCTTAATATTCGTCGCCCATAAATATATATATGTATTTATGATCAGAACCAAATCCTAAGACTATTTAGCAATGTCCGTCCGTCCGATGCTGAAATTTGAATCACATACTCCCTAGGGCTCCGAAATGGTTAAGTGTAAAAATTGTTTGAAAACGCGCACTACCACGCCCCCAATTTAAAAAACCCGTTTTAAAGCTAAAGTTAGAGATATAGAGTGTTACAACGTTCACAAGATATGTAGGCATTGCCCTCTTTTATAAGTTTGTCATATAAAGTTTTTTGACACTTTTGTGGGTGTCTTTCACTAAAATGCTCTTTTCTTCGAAAATGTTCACAGAAAGCGAACAAAAAAATGTTTAACAAGATATTTCACCAATATTCTTTCCAACATATCACCCATACAAAGTTGTTGGCCACGCCCACTTTTGGGGGTCGTTTTTTCAAAAAAATCTTTTTTTTTTTAAATTTAATAGAATGGCCATCTTCTTCTTAATGCTTTTTTCTTTGGGGCATATAGGGATACGGATAGGGTATCATTCTGTTCGCCCCAAGCGGACTGTAGACTTTCCTTATGTTTTCCCCTAGTGTTGTAACAATTTTACTACAAATTGTAATAGTTCTACGGAAACTTAACTTTGTATTCTCCTATTTAAAATTTTTTCGGAGGCTGAGTGAGATTAAGGAACGTGACAGCCGCAACTTCGTTCTAAGCTAGATACATGAATTCAAGTAGTTTTTCGGTGAGATAGTCAGTGATGATAACTTTTTAACCTTAAATTATTTGCAAAATATAAGAACGCAGATTTGTTCAACTAATAGAAATACTAAATCAAATAGTAGAATTTTCCGGAATGCCCTTTATTAGTTTTATGAATTACCGTTATTCGAATTTTTGCACAAAACTGAGTACGTAGTTATTTCGGCCCCATCTCAAGTATCGAAATAACAAAAAACATAAGGAAAGCCTACAGTCCACTTGGAGCGAACAGTATGATACCCTATCCATATCCCTTACGCCACAAAGAAAAAAGCATTTAGAAGATGATGGATAGCATATTATTTGATTGTATGAAATCTAACTTAACTTTAAAACGTGTTTTTATAAATTGTGGGCATATTCAAAAAAAACTTAACCATTTTGGAGCCCTAGGGAATATGTGGTCCAAATTTCAGCTTCCTGGCTTAATTTTAAAGGCCTTAAAATTGCGTACGGACGGACGGACATTGCTAAATAGTCTTAGGTTTTGGTCCTGATCATAAATATATATACTTTTATGGGTCTACGAGGAATATTAAGGGGTGTTACAAACTATGTGTCAAAATGTATATAAACTTAGTATAGATAGGGTATAAATATTAGAAAAAGACAGACAGGCAGACCGACGGAAGGCATTGGTGGACCCAATTTTTTGTACTTCTGTATAGTCGTAATATCATCCCTTATACTCAATTTGAATTGTATGGCAGGTACCGTTATTTTAAATCGTCGAACTGTTTCGCCATACAGCTACCGGACAGGCAGACCGATGGAAGGTATTGGCGGACCCAATTTTTTGTACTTGTGTATAAACGTAATATCATCCTTTATACTCAGTTTGAGGTCGAAATTTCCGCAAGATCGCAATAAGTCTTTTCTTTAGCGCTTATTATGTATACGAGAAAGTTAAAAAACGTTTTTCTATTGGTAAAAATTCGATTTTTTAAAATGCTTAGTTTATGTAAGTAAATCAGCATCGTCCCTATTTTTTCTTCTTCTAAACTCTCCAACCTAATTAAAGAGAAAAGCAATCGAATGGCGTGATTTATAGGTCCAACAATGCAAAAATGATTTTCACTTGAAAACAATTTAAATCCATCAAGCCTTATTTACAAGAGTAACAATAGAAGTAGTGTCGTTATTTTTTGCTGTGTTGGAATTGTTAAAGTTAAACATAAGCCCCCTTTATGTTTTAGTTGTAAGCTTTTTCGTTAAGATGGTCTTCATAAAATGTATAGCAGGTTCTTTCTTTATACATTCAATTCCATTTACACTGATAAAAGGCAAACACACAAGTTTCCTCACAAATTTAGAGAGTAATGGGAACATCCAAAATCCATCTGCTTTCCTCAAAATAAATTGATATTTTGTTCTTGAATATCAAAAAAGCAGACTTCGTAAATTTTTTTTAACCAATTAATTAAGGCAAAACATATTGTCAATTGTTAATTTAAATTACAAATGGTAATGTATTATGGTATACATATATCAGTGTATCACATAATTTCCATCCAAGAAGAAGAAAAATATATTCAATACTTTATTCCCAAAAATGCTTGTTCGCAATCAACGTAAGCCAAAGGTCGACTATAGCGAAAAAATCAATCTAATGGTTCTTGATTGTATATTTTGCAAGTACAAAGTATAGCAACGAGGGAGGGCCTAGTAATGAAACAGCATAGATTTGGTCCACGGTCAAATTAATTTGTTTTATTTTTGGCAGAAGATAACCTAAAACCGGGTTTTTGAACTTTGAATACATATGACGTGCGATAACAGAGTGATTTGGCAATTCAATTTTACGAAAACTTAGCTTAAAAAATCGTACTTACTTCAATACTATATACAGTACAAAAGCAACATTTAATCGAGCAAAAGCCATGCACTTTCTTCCTTGATTTCTTAAATCGATTATGATGTAAATAGCGGGTTTTAAACAGGCACTCCTCATTTCCTGTTAATTAGAACCCTGTATCACGCTGCAAGCAATGTCACGCAATTGTCACGACTATCAGTCAACGTATATCATTAAAAAACAAATTAATTTATTCTGAAATAATATTTGTCGTAGACCCCTAAAAGTACATATATTTATGGTCAGGATGAAAACCTAAGACGATTAACCAATATCCGCCCTCCCGTATCAAATTTGAGGCCTTGCGGAAATTTCGAACTCAAACTGAGTATGAGGTATTAAGACTATGGAGAAAATAAAAAAGTGCGTCCGCTAATTCCATCCGTCGGTCTGTCCGGATGCTGAATGGTGAAACGATTTGACGAATTTATTTTAAAGTTCGTATATTAAGGTTTTGGGGGGGTAGCATCTCGCGGCTTTGTTTTCTGTTTATCTTTAGCGTTTTAAATAGAAGTATCTGTAATGAATTTTTTTTAAAATGTTTATAAGGATTTTGGTCTGTTATTTCACTTTGGATACTTGGAGTAGGGCCGAGAATACGGCAAACTCATTTTTTGAAACAATTTCCAATAACGGTAGTTTATAAGACAAAAAAGAAAAAGGTAATTCCAAAAAAAATTGTTATTTTTTATACTGTTAAAGTTGAATCGGCGTATTTAGATTTTTGATATAGTCTCTATTACATTTTTTTTCATTTAACGATTTTCTTAAATATAAATTAAATTTGTTTTATCTTTTTTATGTATTAGTGTATTAGTGTCCAATGTGCAAAATAACATCAGAATGCTTAGAGCTGTTCTTAGAAGATCTAATTTTTTAAAACTTAAAAAGTAATTATAATAAGTTTCGTATGTTATTAGTGGCTGAGCTAGCTAAATTTTTTTCCTGAACCGCCGGAGTGATTAAAAATTGGAGGTATTGAATAAATGCAATAAATTATGCAAATTGACAAAATGAGTGTATTCATACTAAGAACTATATGCATTCGGTACTTCAACGCGCTCATGCTATTAGTAACTATAAGTCCTACAATAAAAAATGAAAATTAAATTTTCACGTAAGGCGCTATGAATTATGAATAGTTAATCAAAAACTATTTAACTAAAAAAATTCATAGAAAAATGCATGAATTATGCTAAAATAACAGTTCTGAATGCAAAATGTATTTATTTCTTAAAATTAAGTTACCTTTCCAGGCCAATTGATTATTTCTTAGTATTTTCCGTGACTTAGGTTGTGTATTTCCCTAGACGACGTTTTAAATGACGTTATAATGCCGTAACTTGTATCTGATTTAAAGACTTAGGGGTTGCAATAATGAAGACTGTAACTCTTATGAACAAACGTAAAAAAACTAAAACTAAACAGTATTTCAACATGAACACGACACAATTCAGTCACTGAATTATTACTTTACAAAAATGTGTGTACAAGTAAGACGTCCTCCACATTTAAGCTCACTATGTTAAACAATTTACATGTTAACCAAGTTAATATTTCTTTAATATCACACACGTAGTTGTATAGGTACTTCTATTGTACTGTGCCAACTTTAACGTTCCGTCATCTGAGATGAGCTCGAATTTTTTTACATGTCGATATGGCACCAAATGATTTATGTATCTACCTACTTATTTTTTCGTGTAACGAATGAATAAAGAAGTTGATAAATGATAGCTGCGAGAGCTTGAAGATTGTGCCCATCAATTCTCAAGTTCAAGGCCTAGTAAGACCTGTTCCTTACTCAAACCCGACAGCAAAACAAATAAACCTTCCCGATAGATGAAATTAATTTAAGAACGTGACAGCCTATGCATACAAACAGATGTGTGTATGTATTATCTTATTTTCTCTTCCATTATATAACAACAATATCTAAAGAATGTTCTTAGAATAAAAACAATTATTTGGAAATCGCAAAATGAGATAATACTTTGGAGAATATCAATTCCGCTAAGGTTTCAAAATATGTTTTCATTGTAAATGTTAGTTTTTGTTTCCTACCTGGTTATGTATTTTTTAAATAGTTGCCCAGGGTATTGTCTTAATAACAAAAATATTTTAATCAGGTCAAGCACGCGAACCATTAAAAATCAGGTTTTTAATGTTTTTTTGCTCCGTACACAAGGTAGAAAAAATGTATTCTTGCTAAAGAATTTACGTGATAATGTTTTTAATTAAAAGTAAATTTTAATTATTTATAAAATTTCAATCATAGTTTTGGAATGTACACTATCAAATTAAATCGCGTTGTTAAACAACAGCTTACAATATTTTCGATGGATAAGAGAATTATTGGGGGGGACCGTGTCCGCACCCAAACGATTTTACCTAAACACTGAATGTAAAGTGTGACAGGTGTTTTTTTTTTATACATACCTAAATATTTTTGTTGAGGAATGAAACCAGCAAATATACCTCTTTAATGTGAATTCTTTGCTTAACCCCATCACGATCATCGATAGTAGTGGAATTACAATAGCACAACACATGCTAGTGCTTGAGAGTGTAGCCGAGCATTTCGTGAGAAAGATAGTAGGTTCGCTGGAATTCCTCTCTTTGTTTTGCACATTGCCATATTGTAGTTCAGTTGTGTATCGAGTTATGCTATCATAGATAGAGTATTATGTAAATAAATTTTATTCTAGTTGGAATTTCGCTCAGTTATTATTATGAAAAATTCTTTTTTTTATTTATTTAACTTAATTAAAAAATAAGAATTCGATTTTGGTCTGATTAAGATTCCTGTAGTAAGCCATTATCATGTATTATATTTAAATACAAGTAACAACCAGTGCTGCCAAGCCTGGAAAAATGTGCAATACCTCGGAGTTGACACATGAAGTTTGGCTGAATGAAGTTGCAGCGATCCAAGGTGTTTGGGCAATTTACTTCATAAGCAAAACAGTATTATGTTAAGTTTAGAAAACAAAAAAAAAAAAAAAAACAAATCAATGTCTGTATATAATAACTGACTATGGTTCCTGGGCGGGTCATTCTTTATGAACAAATTTAATAAATTCATAAATATTACCCAGAAGTATAATATACATTTGGTACAAAAATCACCACCCATTTTCATTGTAGGCTAACGCTAACCATTCATGAAGTATTTTATTCACCGCTATTCCAGGAAAAACATATTATACGGAATATATAATAAACACGCAACAAATTATTCTATATTATATTATAATATAAATAACAATATTACAAACACCAGTCTCATTGATTCTCGAATTTTTTAATAACTTTTTATATTTAACATTTGGATCATGCAATGGCCGTATACCGCAAATTAACCTTATTATGCTAAGAATATTTCACACACGATTAAGGTTGCACAATGCACATACACAATTTCATTACAATTCATAAAATGGTTTACGTCCCAATTCCAAGTCTATTAAGGATATATATATACAAACATACATATACAGCACTTAATTTTTTGTCATTTGTCGCATTCGAGAGCGAAAGCTTCTCCAAGAATGCTTCAAATGTCTTGAATTCGGGCATATAGTCAAGCATTGCAAAAGTAGCGAGGACCGCTCCAAGCTATGTAGAAGGTGTGGAACAGAAGGCCATATAGCAAAGAACTGCGAAATCTTGATAGCAATTATGGATCTGCGATAGGACAAAACATGCTTCCATATGGATATGCGGAAGGCATGCCTTTCAAGAAACCAACTGACTTACGAAGGGCTTTGTACGGGCAAAAATAAATGGCATACATTTCTACAGCTGCTATGCACGTCCAAGCTGGACCATGAACGAGTACCAGGCAATGCTAGACAACCTATCCGCCGATGTTCGTGGTAGAGCCCCGGTGGTTATCGGTGTCGACTTTAATGCATGGGCAACAGAGTGTGGTAGCAGACGTACAAACGAGAGGGGACGTAGTCTGCTAGAAAGATTTGCAGCTCTTAACATAGGCATTGCAAACCAAGGTTGTGCAAATACATATCGTAAGGCAGGAACGGGTTCGATTATTGACATCACGCTCGTAAGCAACTCCCTCTTGCGAAATATTAAATGGCGAGTCAGAGAGAAATACACGCACAGCGACCACCAAGCAATAATTTTTGAGACTAACGGAACGGGCCAAAATGGAAGGACACGCATTTCGATCTGGACGCGTTCAATGAAATGATAAATACTGGTAACGTAATTCGAAGCGGAACAGCTGAAGCCTGTATGCAACAACTTGTCCGCATTCTCACTATTACGTGCGATGCATCAATGCCCAGAAGAACGGGTACTAGAGGAGGAACACCATGCTACTGGAGGAATGAGGAAATAAAAAAGCAAGACAAGATGTTTTAAAAAACTTTGTGAAGAAGCCGACATAAACCCTGGGGTACAGCATACAGGATCGTCATGACTAAGATAAAGGGCAGCAGGTCGCCGCAAATAACTTGTCCAGCAATCCTAAGCTCCATAGTAGAGCACCTCTTACCCCGAAGTACATCTACTATGTGCAACATCATTAGGGAGACCAAAACGGAGGACATCCCAATAGTCACAGCGGATGAACACATAAGTGCATGCAAGAAGATAGGCGACAGTAAAGTGCCCGGATCTGATGGAATTCCAAATAAAGCACTGAAAGCAGCTATCCACAAGAGGCCAGACATGTTTATGGAAATATTTCAAAAGTGTCTTCAAGAAGGAGTTTTTCCCGGATGCTTGGAAACTACAACACCTAGTCCTGCTTCCAAAGGGAAACAAGCCACCTGGGGAACAGTCCTCGTATCGTCCAATATGCCTTCTAGACACAATGGGAAAGATACTGGAATGGAGAATATATGCTGGATTGCACGCGGTAGCAGAAGAGAGAGGAGCTCTATCAGACTATTAGTTTGGGTTTAGAATATCGCGGTCTACTGTTCAAGCCGTAAAAACTGTGGTCGACATTACGGCCGAAGCGATACAAGGAGAAAGATGGCGGTATGGTACAAAAAAATACTCTGTAGTGGTGACGTTGGACATCAAAAATGCATTTAACTCGGCAAACTGGGCGTTCATCAGAAGATCACTAGCCAGGATGGATACGCCGTATTACTTGCTGAGGATAGCAGAAAACTACTTTAAAAAAGTAAATATAAATAATGTCGTAAACGGCCCATACAGGACATAAAGCCTAGCTTCTCCAACCATTGTGTGTGCGAAGTTATATTTTTAAAACAAATGGAGGGACCTACAGTTTAATGCCGGTTCCGAACGGCAATTTATTTTTAAGAAGCTTCTCATGACATTTCTTACTTTTGGATGTTTGTCAGACGTTCGCAATAGGTGGGGCAGCGAATAAAAACTTTCAGGTGGTACAGGTCGGGATTTGAACCAGGGACCTCTCACTTAGTGGCCCAACGCACTTAACCACTGAGCCACTGCACCCACTAGAAAACTACTTTACCATCAGAAAACTGAGGTATGAAACTGATGAAGGGTTGAAATACTGCAGGGTTTCAGCTGGGGTTCCACAAGGATCAGTTCTTGGCCCACTCCTATGGAACATTATGTATGAAAATTGTGCGATACGCCAATATACGGGTGGGACATCAAATAGTCCGATCGAAAGAATCGATTAAATACATAGGAGTAGTACTTGATAACAGATTACAGTTCAAAGCGAATATAGAGTACTCCAGTAATAAGGCTCTAATGCTGCAAGGAGCACTTTTGAGGATACTACCAAACATTGGTGGACCTGGATATGCTAGGAGGATTCTCCTATCTAGAGTAGTCAGCTCAGTCCTCTTATACGCTGCTCCGGTTTGGGCGGGGGCACTTGCCATAAAAGCAGCAAATAAGAAAAATCTGTCGTCCGCATACAGACTCAGTGCATTAAGAGCGATCTGCGGATTTTGAACAATCTCGGATGAAGCAGCCTTTGTGATATCACGAATGGTTCCGATGGACATTCTCGCGAACGAGATGTTGAGAATTTATAATGGAAGAACCCCAGGGCGACAGGATGCAGGTAAAATTGCGAGAATAAAAGGAGAGGAGCGAGCGGCTTCAGCAGACCTCTGGCAAACCAGGTGGGATAATAGTACAAAAGGCAGATGGACCTAAAAGTTGATCCTGAATATCGGGACCTGGACAAAACGAGCACATGGGAATAACAACTACCACCTTACGCAGTTCCTGTCTGGTCACGGCGGCTATCGCAAATACTTGCGCCGATTTGGACACGATAGCTCCCCTTTGTGCCCAGAATGCTCAAACGAGGAGGAAGATACGGAGCACACCATATTTCATTACCGGCGTTTTTCGCAGTGGAGAATTAATTAAGAATTAATTAAGAGAGCGGTTGAAGGACGTAATGGAGTGAATTAGTACGTAGGCGCACTTCTGGCATCGAATATTCGGGTGTTGCGAATCGTGCATGTTGGTGGCACCGCATCTTTAGAAGATTACCGCATCCATTGGCGCAACCAAGAAAAAAAAGCACTTAATTTTTATGTACATAGGTATATAGAGAGCTTGTAAACAGAGATTAAAGTATTTTATTCTACAAGGAAATGTTAAAATAAATTGATTAAGATCGTCACATTTAGCATATCCAACGCTAATATTTTAAAAATTCGTAATGCTACTGGGATGATTAGCACGTAAGAGGAAGGCCTTGTCTAAGATGACATGTGCTGTTGGAAGGCAACCAAAGTCAACCCTTTCTACCAAGTACCCTATCTCTTCCCTGGACACAGCAAGCTCAGGATCAAGCTGTTGGAGACGCGAGTTATTTGCGCCCAAATTTCGTCCTTTAATAACCAAATAATCTATACGATACCTCTAAAAATTGTATAAAACGATAGAATTAAATTCGCACTTTTAAATGTTTTTGGAAGAATGAGCTCCATAAATGAACAATATCTTACTTTACGTGATTCCGACTCGTGGATAGTCTTTGCTTCAGACACAGTAGCCTTCCATTCTCTACGGCACGCTGCTTCCACTTATCCAGACCAAGTCCTCTGGCATCCGCGATGGCTTGGTCCTTTGCTAATTCTAACTTCTTGGATTCAAGACAATAAGGGCCCACTGACCCAGTGAAAAAGGTCGTCGGAAAAATCGTAGTAAAAATTGTATCATAGTGTCTCGAGATACCTATCCGGAGGAATATCGACCATCAGAGAAGCATCACGAACTTGAAACAACCCGAATAAAATTTTTTAAATGAATTTGATAATCACTTTTTGGAATTACATTAATTCGTTATAATTCTTGAAGTTTTATATATCAGTGTTTGAAATTCTCGGATGACGATCTAATAAACGCACTAGAAGTAAATTTAAATATCAACCCTGGCCCAGATAGGATTCATGTGGTAATATTTAAAATAATGTTTATCTTCCGTTTTCCATCCTCTTAAAATTATTTTTAACCAGTCTCTTGTAACTGGGAACTTCCTAAACGAATGGAAATATTTTTTCATAACACCTATTTATAAAAGCGGTCTAAGGCAAAAAGTAAAAAACTATCGGCCTATATCAGGGCTCTCTCCAATACCAAAATTGTTTGAAGGTATTGTAAACTCTTTTTCGCGGTTATTTCAAATAGTCAGCATGGCTTTGTTCGTAGGAGATCGTGTGCTTCGTAATTAGCTTTGTTGACTAATTATATATTTAATAGTCTCGATGGACGATTACAAGTTGATGTACTTTACACTGGCTTCAAAAAAGCATTTGACATACTGCATCACACCCTTCTTTTGACTAAGCTAAAGTCGTTGGGCCTTAACTAATCAATTACCATAACCACCAATTATAATTGGTATTACTATAAAAAAAACATAAGGAAAGGCTACAGTCCGCTTGGAGCGAACAGTATGATACCCTATCCCTATCCCTATATGCCACAAAAAAACCTTAAGAAGATGATGGAAAGCATTTTATTTCATTCTATAAAATTTAGAAAAAAAAAACATTTTTTGAAAAACGCCCCCAAAAAGTGGGCGTGGCCAAAAACTTTGTATGGGCGATATATTGGAAAAAATATTGGCTAAATATCTTGTTAAACATTTTTTTTCGGTTTCTATGAAAATTATCGAAGAAAACAGCATTTTAGTGAAAAACGCCCACAAAAAGTAGACGTGGCAAAGTATATGGCAAACTTATAAAGGAGGGCAGTGCCTAGATATCTTGTGAAGGTTATAACCCTCTATCTGTACATCTGTAGCTTTAAATCGGTTTTTTCTAAATTGTGGGCGTGGCAGTGGGCGTATTCAAAAAAATTTTACACTTAACCATTTCGGAGCCTTAGGGAGTATGTGGTCCATCCCTCCAGACGCTGTCTGTTGTAGTAGGTAACTTTGTTAGCAGACCAAAAACTATGAACTTAGGTGTACCCCAGGGATCAGTCCTTGGTCCAATACTGTTTCTTATTTACATCAACTCATTATTTAGTCAACCGTTTAAAGGGAATGTTACAGCTTTTGCAGATGATCTGGGCATTGCATACCGCTTGGATAGTCCTCTTAACTTAAGCGCGGACATAAACCATGATGTTCACCTCCTGGGATTGTGGTTTTCGGAACACAAACTAGTTGTCAGCAATAAAACAAAATTACTTCACTTCAGTCTTAATGCGCAAGAGTCCCTAAGCTTCGAAATTTTCTTTCATGCAAACAATTGCGAATGGTCAAATGCGTCAAATTGTGTCTGTACTGAAGAAGCCACAAGGACAATGTTGTTTGAGCAGGCATGTTGTAACACATGCTGTTTTAAAATTGAAACAATTAATCAGTTTAAATATTTAGGCATCACTTTTGAACAAAATATGAGTTGGTCCAAACATATTTCGATTCTGAATCAATATTTACGATCTTCAGTACGAAGCTTTTATCGCCTTAGACAATTCTGTGACAAAAATACTTTGAAAACAGTATATTATGGAATATTTCAATCAAAACTACAATACGGAATAAGTTGCTGGGGTGGCGCTTACCAAACGAAGATTGAACCACTGATTGTTTTGCAAAAATGTGCTATAAGAAAAGTATGTGGGGTAAATCGTTTAGCTCCTTCTATAGTTTTGTTCAGAGCATTGAAAATTCTGCCACTAAAACATTTGTACTATTTCAAAGTTTCAAACATTTTTTATATGAGAGGTGGCTATTTACAGAGCTATTTACACTTAACCATTTCGGAGCCTTAGGGAGTATGTGGTCCAAATTTCAGCTTTTTAGCTTGAATTTAAAGGCCTGAAAATTGCGTACGGACGGACGGACGGACATTGTTAAATAGTCTTAGGATTTGGTCCTGATCATAAATATATATACTTTTATGGGTCTACGACGAATATTAAGGGGTGTTACAAACTATGTGTAAAAATTAATATACCCTTAGGATAGGGTATAATTATAACAAAAGCATGTGCAGTAACAATAACATTATAAAGGGCCAACCATAATGCACTTGATCGAGCTTAAGCCAGCTTAATGGAACGTCTCATTACATTCAAATAGTACTGTCTGCCCATTACGTGTTTAGTTAGTCTTTCGTCAAGTTTTCGTTAACTTTTTTCGGCTTACGGAAAGTCTAATTGAAATGGGACATAAGTATAAGTATAATTTATTGAGACTTAATTGCGAGTTACAATGAGTATAATATACGATTACTTAATTAAAAGAATTGCGGCTGTAAAGTATTGCCTGCAATTCTGGTAATGCAATTTCTATGTTAGAATGCCACATGGCTGTCATTTATATTATGTTGTACTGCTCTTGCTCATGAGCGTTGTGAGTGAATACTTGACTAGATAGATAGACTATATACAAATATACAATTTTTTGACTTAAAGCTAAACGAAGAAGAGAGACGAACATATACAGAATCGTATTTCTCCTTCTAGGAACGAATACGCAGAAGTGCGCTATACATCAAGTTATGTATATTTTGTTTTCGGAGATGTATTTAGATATTTATAGTGCAGCGAATACACTGTATAGGATGTTTTTCATCACATAATATTTTTAGACGAAGAAGAGAATTCTTTTGAGCGAATACGCTCTATATAATAAGATATTCGCAATTATAAGTTATCACATTTGAGTTTTTACGATACAATATTGACTAAACATTGCGTTCACATTAAATTATATCAGATTATACAATTTTTTTTTTTTTTATTTTAATTTACATTTCTTTACAGTGGCTTAGCTTTGGAATGTTTATTTATTTTTTTTACATCGTTTGAGGGTAAAATTAAGTTTAATGAAATGAAATTGAGTGTGAACTTGTGAGTGGAAGATAAAAACACTGTTATGTGTACATATATACATTTAGATACATAAAAATGCGGGGGAAGTACTGTCCTTCAATTACCATGGACAGATTAGTTTTTGTTAAACGTTTGTTTTTTTTTTGTCCTTGGTCGTGGTCCCGAGCTTTACATTGGAAAAAGCTGAAGTTTATAGTACGTTTCATTATCCGCGGTTTTGATCAGAAGTGGCCTTCTGGTAGAACGACATGGGTGTGTCATTGGGAGCCGATTCGAGGTCGAGAGAGAGACACCGACTGGTGAGGGGTATAATTCATTGTCCCAAGAGGAACCAATCTGGGAGAGGGAGATTTCTTTGACTAGGTCATTGTCCGATAAATTGAGTTTGGAGATAGTGTTCTTCATCAGTGTAATACATATTGTAAATATGATTGTTGGAGAATCTTTTAGTTCTGTGTTCGAAATTCTTCCCGATGCAAAGACGTAGTACTTTTCTTTCCAGAGTTTCCATTTCCGACGTTACTGTGGGAGATATTGAAAACCAGATCGGGTAGGCATATATCATGGTTGGCCTGATTAAAGTTTTATAGAAGAGTAATTTAGTTTTTTTCGAAGTAGTCTGTGTTTTAAAAAGGGCATTAATATGTTCGTGACTTTTCGCGCTTTAGCTAGGACTGACCACGCATGCTTGTTGAATTTCAGTAGATTGTCGAAATTTGGCTTGGATGTAGGCGATTAGAGGATAGTCGTGGCTTGTGTATACACTTGTATCGTCCGCGTAAAGCAGGCTATTAGAAACTAGGTCGTTCTCAGGGTAGATGTGGGGAAAATCATGGACAACTTGTTCCGTTGTAGAGTTGAGGCCCAAGGATAGACCCCTGGGGCACCCCGCTGTCACAGGCATTGGAGTTGGAGGTGGTTCCTTGCACTTGAATGAAAAACTGTCTGTTTTTTAGAAAGCTGCCGAGTAGATTTACGATGTGGGTTGGGAAGTTAAGGGCGATTATCTTGGAGATAAGTCCATCCCTCCAGACGCTGTCTGTTGTAGTAGGTAACTTTGTTAGCAGACCAAAAACTATGAACTTAGGTGTACCCCAGGGATCAGTCCTTGGTCCAATACTGTTTCTTATTTACATCAACTCATTATTTAGTCAACCGTTTAAAGGGAATGTTACAGCTTTTGCAGATGATCTGGGCATTGCATACCGCTTGGATAGTCCTCTTAACTTAAGCGCGGACATAAACCATGATGTTCACCTCCTGGGATTGTGGTTTTCGGAACACAAACTAGTTGTCAGTAATAAAACAAAATTACTTCACTTCAGTCTTAATGCGCAAGAGTCCCTAAGCTTCGAAATTTTCTTTCATGCAAACAATTGCGAATGGTCAAATGCGTCAAATTGTGTCTGTACTGAAGAAGCCACAAGGACAATGTTGTTTGAGCAGGCATGTTGTAACACATGCTGTTTTAAAATTGAAACAATTAATCAGTTTAAATATTTAGGCATCACTTTTGAACAAAATATGAGTTGGTCCAAACATATTTCGATTCTGAATCAATATTTACGATCTTCAGTACGAAGCTTTTATCGCCTTAGACAATTCTGTGACAAAAATACTTTGAAAACAGTATATTATGGAATATTTCAATCAAAACTACAATACGGAATAAGTTGCTGGGGTGGCGCTTACCAAACGAAGATTGAACCACTGATTGTTTTGCAAAAATGTGCTATAAGAAAAGTATGTGGGGTAAATCGTTTAGCTCCTTCTATAGTTTTGTTCAGAGCATTGAAAATTCTGCCACTAAAACATTTGTACTATTTCAAAGTTTCAAACATTTTTTATATGAGAGGTGGCTATTTACAGAGCCCTATTTCAAACAATCGCAATTTGCGAAGCAATTCAACTAATGCTGTCATTATTCCTCCTTTCCGTATTACTCTATTCAAAAACTTTTACTCGATCGTGTCGTGCAAACTATTTAATCAACTTCCTATAAATATCCGAGGAATAAGATCATTGTCCCTATTCCTAAAATACGTAAAGATATGGCTTCTTGATTTTGATCACGAGGAAATTAAAGTTTTTTTGCCCTATGTTGTCTAAACATGTACGTTACATTGTTCTATTGCTGTTTTATGTACAAATTAATGTTCTTTTAAATTTACGTTTTCTTTCTTTTTAATTGTTAATTTTCTGTAAAAATATGTATAAATTCATAAAATGTTTTTCTTTTAAAATTAATTAATCAATTAACCCCACACTTCCAATATATTTTTTCTGAAGTGACATTGTCACTATTTGTTAATACACAAATACAAATGTCACTACCTATTCTTGTACTTAATATTGTTATGGTAGATTAAGTAAATACAAAGTTTGTTAAGTCAAGAATCATGAAAAATAAAATAAAAAATAAGAAAAAAAAATACTACTTTGCCAACTGAGAATTTATTTTTCCTGCCTACGAGTCTGAAGACCTCTTTGAAATCTTGGGGGCCTGGTTGAGTTTTGGCCAATCTTTCACCCAGTTGCTTGCTAAGCCAGATTTTTATTTTGTCTTGAATGATCTTGTTCAAGAGCGAGATACGAGAGGATAGTTCCCTATATGGGGTATTTACTCTGTTGTAGGAGTTATGGTAAATGTTTTTGAGGCGTCTTTGCCATTGGTGTTTTGTTCTGTATAATAATTCTATATCCTTGGGTAGGTTTTTATATTTTTTGCAGGAGGGTGAAAGCCTGGAGGAGTGCCTGTCTATGGAGCCGCGGAGAGCTTCATTGAAGTTGATGATGCAGTTATCTATGTTTAGATTCGAGAGGCAGTGGGAGTGTGACGGTTGGCAGTCTTCAAGTGCACGGTCCAAGTCCTCCCTAAAGGTGTCCCAGTTAGTGCCCTTAAAGGTTGTAGAAAAGGGCGGATCTTGAAGGCAGATGTTGGCATCTTCGAGGCAAATGCACAGAAGGAGCAGGAAATGGTCAGTAAAGGTGGAAAGGGTCACAATAGTAGTGTTTTATTGATATTGTTTATTTTTAAATTTATACTAATAAAAACCGAAGGGAACTGCGAGGAATGCCAATCCAGTACCTCATATTGGATGTTGTTTTTGAGTACTATTGCGACTCCTTGTTGCTGATCTTTTCTCAAGATTATGTATGAGTCTAGGAATACCTTGTGCCTGTTGTTAAGGTGCGTTTCCGGAATAAACGCTATTGACACTTTATTTGCTTGGAGGATCTTGAGCAGTTCCAGCCTCCGCGCTTGGTGGACTAGGGACGAAACGTTAAATTGCATAAGTTTTAAGATCATTATTTGGAGGAAAGCATTAATTGATTGACGAGTTCCAAGTAGGCCACTAGCTTTTGTATTATAGACCCCATACTGTCGACATATGCCATGAAAACTTCGATTTTTCTTATTAAGGTGTTCAAGTCGAGACCAAAGAGATCCTTGGAAAGGTCCAGGAATTGGTTAAGGGAGCTTGCCCCCGTTTTTTGGTTAGGTGGGAAGGTATTATGAGAGTTGGTTGGGTTGGGAAAGACTTCGGGTTTACTGAAGTGGCTGGCATACGTTACGCCAGGGGACTTCAAGAGACCGTTTGAGATGATGTTGGTAAAAGCCCTACCACTATCTCTTTTCCCCTTGGCTTCTCGCAAAGCCTTCTTCCTTTTTGCGTCGTATTGCTTATATGCAATGCACCCTTTGAAATTTGCGGAGTGGTTCTCGCCGCAGTTGATGCAGATGGCCTTACTACCCTCCTATCTTACGACGGGGCAGCTCCCTGGCTCATGGCGGTTGGTGCATTTGACACGGTTGTAGTCATTGGCACAATTCTTGGCCAGACGCCCAAATTGCTGGCAACGCCTACACTGCAAGGCCCCTTTGTTGCCTCTGGGCTTTTCCCAGTAAACTCTAGAGTTGAAAAGATATTTAATTTTAAGGATTTGGTCCTGGGAGAAGCCGAACTAAAAAAAGATTGCAAACTATCTTCGCTTGTTTTGAGAGTTTCAAATCTTGAGACTCTGTCAACATTGGGAACTTTTAATTTCAGTTCCTCAAAGATTTCTATCTCTGAAAAGTCTGAGGTTAATCCTCTGAGGACGATGTTGGAAGTTTTATCCTCCTTCATCGTGAAGGAGTAGGCTTTTACCTCGTCGGTGTCTCGCAAAAGACTCATAAGCCCGCGATATACCCCACTGTCGTCAATATATAGTTTGGTTGTGTTACCACGATTTACCATTTTATAGGAAAATTTAACTGAATTTGTTCTAAAGTCAGAAACGAATTTTCTAACGTTTACGTCTGTCATAATAATTGGAGGACAGTACTTACCCCGTGTTACAGGTTGCTGATTTTCTACATCGATAGGGTTTGGTGGGTTGGTGTTGGAGTCCTCCGCTGTTGGGTTCTGGAATCCCGCGCTGGGGGTTTCTACGGCTGCTTGCTGGGTTGTGGTTTGGCTGTTGTTGGTATGTGCATCCTTCTTGATGACGTGCGAGGAGTTGATGCTTTTGTGCTGATGATTTTGATGTTGCCCAAGAGAGCGAAGTTATTTTGAGGTTAAAATTATAAGACTTAAGAAAGAGAACGTGTGCCTTGGCCAGCTGTCAAACTTGGAATCTGAAATGGGACATTCAGTACGGAAATTTGACAGCAGGCACACAAAAAAGAAGAAGAAAGAAGAAGAAGAAGAATATGAAAAAAAAAAACAAAAATTGGACAAAATACGGAGTACTATTTCGTAAATCTAAAAGATTAAGCGTTCATAAAAATAAATGCCTTTACGATAAAACCGTCAATAGATCCAACATAAGTTCCAATAAACTTGTGCGATCTGCATGTAGTCGATTTCATTCGGTTCTGAAACATAGACCGGATATAATAATTTCCAAATTATTTCGCAGGTTTCCAATACGATGGTGCGTTTCTTTCCCTAGTTTGAAAGACCATACCAGCGACTGTAATGATGTGCCCTGTGACAAATACCTGATATTATTTTTAATATGAAGTGTTCAACAAATTGTTAGTACTTACTGCAGGGTAACAGCTAGCCGACATTCTGGCTGTATTGGCGTTATCATTGATAACTTCATTACATATGGTGTTGCCAAATTCAGCAACAAGTCATATATTTTTGGAGTCATCCTGGTATATATGAAGAATTGGCCACTTCCAAATGACTTGATTGCTTCGAAGGAAACTGTGAAAAACCCGTGCTGGTTTCTATCGCGATTTATTTGCCGAACACAGCAGAATCTCTTTATTTTCTTTGAATATTCATAAATTTTTAAAAGGATATTTACTCCATCCATTGCAAGATGCAATAATTTTATTTTTTTTTAAATTTTCTTAACAGATTTTCCATTTTACTTTTCCGAAACCAAAGCTTAAGAAAAAAATTTGACAGATTATGAAGTTCTCTTAAGTTCATTATGGGTGACTAGATAGTTTGACAGAATTTGAGTGGGCTTTTCGTTCTGTTTTGACATAAGATTAATCACACTGAAGTGCATTATAGTTGGCCCTTTACTAGAAATCAGACGCAAATGTCGACTACTAGCTACTTGCAAGGTTAATAGTAGGAGCTTCAATAGAATCCTACTAAAAAACGATTTCACCAATTCATTAAGTAACCTTCGTATTTTTTTTAATCTACTACAATTTCCATCAAATATTGTTATCGAACAACACAAAATGTCAAAATAACTTTTGTAGCTTTAAAAAAAAATGCAATATTAAAATGAGTTCGAGTGACGAAAGTTTATTTGCCGATTTCGAAATAATTAATCAATCTACATAAACGTTTTGAAATTCCATTATTGTTTAGATATTTTCAAACCAAATAATGAATCTAGTCGAGATCTGTCAAAATAATTTTGGTTCCTTCGGATATCAGTATACAGTAGGTACTACCGTGGGGTAGTAGTAGTAGCACTAAGTATTATTGCTGTTGATACCCGGGTGTCATATTAATGCGTTTTTAAAGCATTTTCAGTTTTATTATAGTCTAATCAGTTAATTGTTTGATTAGCAATTAAATCTTATTGGCAGTTACTAAGATTTCTACGTAAGCCCATTGAAATGGGCATCAAATGAAAGGGTTTGACGACGAAATAACGTTCAAAGAAACGAGTGTGTATTCTGATTTCGAACTAAAGCTTTTCGTATTAGATATACTTGTCGAAACCTTTCATTTGATGAGTTTCGAACTATTAATACATATATGTAGGTATTAGGTATATTTTCATATGTGGGGGATAAGTTTTTAAAATAAATAAAACACCGCAGTTTCAATATCGCAATTAAGTTTAGTTCAAAATGAATTTAAAAGTAGAAAAATAATATAAACGCAAACAGCCTTATTAATAATGCTGATTTAACTGATTGATAACTCTAACACACTGTTAGCTCATTAGTTAAACCCAATTTCTTATTAATAATCATTTTTTAGTACATATCCGCTGCGAAATAAATTTTCAAAATCTAACTCACTGATGTAGGTTGTTTAACAAGTTGATAACTTTGAAATAATTTTGCTCGACTAAAAAATAAAGGATTTTTGTGCAAATTATTGTTTATTTAGGTATTGCAACGGTTCAAAAACATAAAAAAAATCTATATAATTGTTAATTTATCCATTCAAATAATAAACGGTTTTTTCCTTAAGTAATCAAAAAAATGGCTAATGTCTTTATTAACTTTCTTAATAATATAAACATGTTTGAAGACGATAAAAATATAACTTCGCACACACAATGGTTGGAGAAGCTAGGCTTTAGGCGCATTATTTAGAATGTTGCCGGAATGTAAGAGATTTTAGTACAATTTATGTAACTGATGCCATTTTCAAGTCAATTTTTCAGGAAAACAGTCAGTTAGTTATTGTATGGAGAACCATTCATTATTAATACGAAAAGTTTTTTATTCGTGTGCTATCTAACACATGAGTGAGTAGGGTTTTATTATTAATAAGGCTGAAAGAATTTTAATAGCTATGGGTGCAGTGACAATGACCGTTTGGCTTGATGGATTTTCAACTACTACTTCGTCTCTATATTTGCGTATTCGTGTGTGTTGTTTTGTCCTTTGGTCATGTTTATCTAAACAAGTTATAATTTATATATATATTCTCCTTTGATGGTATTTTGTGCGTTGGTATGTTTATTCGTCGTTGTTCTAGTTATCCTTTACGTTCCTTCCGAATCCTACATGTATTTAAATTTATTGCTTATTAACCTGCCACTTTTCAGTACACCTGTGTACTAAAATACCTACTTCAGGTACGGTCATATTGCACAACAGGTAATACCTGTTTCGAAATGTTAATGTATACTTGTATAGTTACGACTAAAACATGGCTTTCCACACATTCAATTTTATCCCCTCGGTTGTGACTAACCTGCGCACTAAATTCTTTATTGGTACATGATTTGTATAAAGTGTGAAGATTCTTATTTGAGCATTCACTAACAATAAGTGTGATTATTCGTAAGGCCCTTGGGGTTTTCATTCCTCAATGCTAAAATGGTTTACTATTTACCTGAATAATATAAGGACGGTTTAGCTTCTCGCGTTATAGAAGTTACTTCGGGTGTTCCACAATGCAGTCATTTGGGCCCGTTGCTATTTATATTATTTATTAATGACGTTCATGCAATCTTTAAATTTTGTAAGGTTTTGACTTTCGTCAAAAATTTGAAATTATTTTCTCGAATAGATAATGCTACTGATTGCATTCGTTTTCAATCAGATATTAATCGATTTTCGGAGTGGTGCAATCGAAATGCCATACTAAATGCCAAATAATATATAACTTTGAACCATTGTAAGAACCTTATAGTAAACTGTGCACTCTTAAAGAATTTATTGTCTTATTGTAAAGAAAATTTTAATAAATACAAATAGCTTCTTAAAAGCTTGCTATTCCAAGTCAATGACAAGGTTCTCTATAAGGCTTCTGAATAGAAGCATTACATTAAATCAATATAGTGGAGATTTGAACCTGGGATTAGATATCAAATATGTATTTATTAGCGGCGAATAAAGAAACTAAGGATTTATTATTTATTTAGGTATTTATTCCGTCAATCAGTTAAGGCTCTCATAGACTTAGATAAGCTCAATAAATAAAGAAAAATGTAATATTTTTATAACTCCAGTGATAGTAATACTAAACAATACCTTTATCTGCGTATATTCAGTTTAAATTACTACTAACAAGCAGACCTTCTTATTAACACAAGATGAAATTATTGTCGTTATGTTATTATTATCCTATATAACGACATACATCTACAATGTATAAGATGATAAAGCAGTATCAATTTATAATTTTTTAATCTTCACTCTGTATTAATTAATTTGACCCAGTGAATGCGTGTTGGGCTGGTACGCGAATGGTCTCGAGTTCGATTTCTGAACAAGGCTAAGCAATTTTTCAATTTAATTATAATTTATTTCCTCTTCAGAAAAACTTTAAAGAAACTTGACGCATTGGAAAATTTTAATACCAACAATAATAATCAAAAAATAAAATTTCCGTAATAACTTCTATAGGTCCTTAACTTAACATCTAAGAAGAAACTATTGCTTTTATAGACCCTGTGAGAAAAGGTCTTAAGGAAAGAAAATAACTTCACTAAAGTGCGCCAAATCGGTTTCCAATTAGATCTCTTACAGTTGTTATGGAAATAAGAAAATAGCTTTCCTTGGCCCTTATGGAAACTAAATTGTTACTTGGGCTAGGGAGTATATGTTCCAAATTTCAGCTTCATAGACTTAATTTAAATGTCTAAAAATTGGTAACGGACGGACATTGCTAAATAGTCTTAGATTTTAAACATGCAGATCATACATATATACACTTTTTGGGGTCAGGATATTCCTGAAAGTAAAAATTTTTGAGAATTGGCCTATTCTGCAATTTTTCACATTAAATCTACACCAACATAACACCAATGATCTTCTTAAAAATTTTGGTCAATTCTTATCCACACATATTAACGAAATTTAAAAAAAGGCTTTCATTAAAGGATAGTTTTATTAATAAATTTGAATTTCTTGATCCAACTGTATCTTTGATATAGATCAACGAAATAGTTTGCTTGACTTGGCATGTAATGTTCAATGGTTAAATAAATGTGAAACCGATAATGAAAGGAGAAAATTAATTTGTAACATTGACAAACTTAAATAAAATAAGTCTTACAATAAACGAATTTTAAAAAGTTCAAGTTAATAATTAATGAATGGAGAAAATTATCATCTTCAATTTGTAACATTGAAAAACTTAAATAAAGAAAGTCTTACAATAAATGAATTTTAAAAACAAATTTTTTAAAAGAAAAGAAATAACGGAACAGAATGTTTTCCAAATTTAATCAAGCTTATCAAATACTTCTTATGTATGCCTCATTCAATGCTTGGTTACCTACATAAAAGCAAGGAAAAGGAACCGTACAGGTTGAGAATCTTATCATCTTAGATTAGATCATCTTTACAAAATTAAATTTTAAACTGTGTTAGTTTTGACCCAAAAAGGGATTACAAGCTTCTGAATGCTAAAATTTACAACTAATGGAAGTCTTGCAATACTAATATTATATCTTATATTTATGTATTAGGTATATATTTAATCTTATCATCTTAGATAATAAATTAGATCATCTTTTCAAATTTTAAACTGTGTAAGTTTTGACTCAAAAGGGATTTGAAGCTAATGAATGCTAAAATTTACAACTAATGGAAGTCTTGCAATACTAATATTATTTCTTATATTTATGTATTAAGTATATATTTTTATTTCTTCCAATACTCCAATACTACCCAAAAAACAATAAAGGCTATTTTATTACCCCTCGACTTTAAAATTGCATTTGTTTCACTTCCTGATGATATATTGCAACTAAGCCTGGTTCTTTTTTTTCGAGGGCAGGTGGAAAATCTTCCATGACACATTATGAGGACCGGCCGCGCGTGCTCATAATAGTGTGAAAATCTTACTCACTAAAAACACCTCCCTACAAAATACTTTTATACTACAGCTAGGCTCATGCCTATCAAGCAGTTTAAATTTAAATATTTAATTACGTTTGGCAGGAAACATCCCAGCGGAAGCACCAGCTTATATCGACAATAACATGCGGTTACATTTTATTGCGCTAATTCAAAAGGTTTTATTCTTTGTAATCGGCGCGCAAGATTTCTCTGATCTAGAATCTGTAGTACAGCGTCATTGCAATGGTCAATTAGGCGAGTCTGTTGTTTATGCGCGAAATTTCGTATTTCGTCTTCAACGGTAGTTATACTTGATCTCTGTGGATATCGCCGTTTCTGATATACAACGGAGCATTTACGATTTGTCTTAGGACTTTATTTTGGAAAGTCTATAAAATGTTAACATTACTTGGTTTGGTACAACCCCAAAGTTGTATACCGTACGTCCAAACCGTTTTTAGAACTTGCTTGTATAAAAGCAGCTGGTTTTGCATGCTGAGTTTAGAAAATCTTCCAATCAGCCAATGCATTTAATTAAATCTGATAACGAGCATCCAACGTCATTGCCAAGTATTTAGCCTCGTTTGTGTACGGATTTTGTACCAAGTCAATATAAATGGGTAGATTATTTATGTTCCTGTAGGTTAAATTAACGTGCGTGGATTTTGTCTCGTTGAGGACAATACGCCAAGTTTTTGTCCACAAGCATATTCTGTCGATAGATCGTTGAAGCTTATTTGTCGCGGATCGAATCGAATTGTCTACAGCTAGAATAGCCGTATCATCCAAGAAAGTTGCTACGATAGTATCCTCTTCTTGCGGGATATCGCGAATGTATAATAGGAATAAAATTGGGCCCAGAACACTTCATTGTGGAACTCCCGCCACGATTTCTTTGAATTCGGAGTACTCGTTCCCGTGTTTAACACAAAAGAGTCTGTCATCTAAATAAGAGTTTAGGACCTAATATAATTGCTTTGGGAGAGCTTTGTTTAGTTTATATTTTAATTTCGGATGCCATACTTGTTCGAAGGCCTGAGAGACGTCAAGGAAAACGCTAGATCAATTTTTTTTCTCCCCTAGTGCTTTTCAATTTCGTTGATAATTCTATAAACCTGATCAATTGTAGAACTTAATTGCATTTCCTTGCATCGCGGCTTCAGCGTACTTTTGCGGGGCGCGACTCGTCGACTTTTGTACCTCAATGTTTCGTACTTTCGTCTGCGGTAGTTTGGACATTTCCTTAGTTCTTGTTTTTGTTTCTTTAGGTTTTCCGTTTACTTTTTTATCTTTGGATCGGTTTTCGATCGGTTAAGGCTTTTTCGTACTAAGTCGCGCCTTTTCTGCAGCTCTTTAGCTACGTCACAGCCGCGATAGCTTGCCGGGTGTTTTCCCTTGCAATTAATGCAAGTCGGCGAATCTTGTTTTTTTAGAGCACACTCTTCCGATAAGTGTTTGCCCGCGCATTTAACACAACGCGGTTCCTTTTGGCAGTATGCATGCGTATGGTTATAGGCTTGGCAGCGTTCACACTGAGGGAGAAGCCTTCTAGTTTTGCGCGTAGGTTCAATTCTTACGACTATATATAGATTTAATTTTATAAATTTTATCTAAGTTTTCGGATTTCTCGAAGCTTAGCATGAATAACGGAAGTCCGCGCTTAACTATAACTTTGTCTTCCTCTTCAGTTTGTCGCTTTTCTTTCTTTATTAAATTGACGGCACCGATTATCTTGAAACCTTTAGTTTTAAGGTCTTGCACGACGACGTCTTTGCGGCACAAAGAATTAAGTCCTCTGGCCACAACTCGGTGTGTCCTTTCAGACTTATTTTCATAAGTGTACCATTGGATTCCTCTTAAATTGCATTAGAGGAGTATAGTACCATACGCTTTTTATAACCCTTCCCTTAGTGGTTTTGGGCTGTGCACTGCTGTGTCAGGATGGGCAAACTATATCCTGATAATCTCTTTGGGTTATTAACATTTGAGAAGCGATTTTTTAACTCCAATCATGAAGATGCCATTATTCCCCACCCGTCATTTAAATCCACGTAAGACTGAACAAAATCATCATCTTAACAATACATGATATTTGAATTTCCCAATATTTACAGTTTATAGGCCGAAAGGCAATTAATATTAATGATATATATAAGATTAGAGCGTTCGCCTAAGGACCAGTAAGCTAGTTTTAAAACCCTACAATTTTAATAATTTTTGCCTTAAAATAAAAATGAATTTAAAATTAAAAATTAAAATCATCCGTAAACAATCTAGAACACAACCCTGAAAGATGAAATAAGCCCGTTACTTCTATTTGCGTATCCAACTAATGCAATCTAACACATGCAAGAGTTCAGTTAGTAATTTTGTTTGGTCTTTTTCTTATGTTATTTGAATTCAAATAAAAAAGAATAGCTCTAACATTGTTTGAGCATAATATTTTTGTTTCTATTACGAATATTAGAGTGAATGCCGATTTTTAGAGATAAGAATATCAAACAATTTTTTAAACAATATTCCAGGTTAAAGAGAATCCCGAATAATCGATGTTGAATCGTATAATTTATTTTATAGTTAATTTTGATTCTGTTTGATTTTCGATTTGCTAAGCAAAATAGCAGGAAAAAAATATAATAATATAAATACCGTAGCCAACGAAATTAATGTTTGTATTTTAATGTACGTGCGAATATAGGCTTAACGGTGAACATGCCCAAAATTACAAAATTAAGATTAAAGAGAAGTCCGAAAAAATGGATTCGCCATTGGCGTTCTTCGGTTTATCTGTGTCTGTACAGAAGCCGTATGGCGAAACGTGTTGACGGATTTGCTTCAAAGTTCGTATATACACTTTGAGAGGTAACATCTCCCTGCGTTTTTTTTTATTTATCATTTTAAGTAGCCATCAAACAAGGGTACTTTTAAGCACTTATATTCCAAAATAAGCCTCAAAAGATTCAGTTTTGTTTTGCATTTTGAATTTCTGAAAATCCTTTCGAACTCAAAATTTCAAAATTAAGATTAAAGAGAAGTCCGAAAAAGTGGATTCGCCATTGGCGTTCTTCGGTTTATCTGTGGCTGTAAGAAGCCGTATGGCGAAACGTGTTGGCGGATTTGCTTCAAAGTTTGTATTTACACTTTGAGAGGTAACATCTCGCTGCGTTTTATTTTTTATTTATCATTTTAAGTACGCACCAAACAAGGGTACTTTTAAGCACTTATATTCCAAAATAAGCCTCAAAAGATTCAGGTTTGTTTTGCATTTTGAATTTCTGAAAATGCTAAAACCTCAAAAACAAATAGAGGTAATACAAAAGTAAATTAAATTTTTTGTTATGCCATCACAAATATATTTTTTTCGGGAATCGGAAAAACATTCACGGCAGTTAATGTTAGAAAAATAAAACTTAAATCTAAAACATCAGAGTTTAGGATGGGGCGTTTTTAACTTATTATTTTTGAATTACTAATACTTCATTATTTATATATTTGCATGTCCATGTTCATTACGTCAGTTAACTAACCCTGTAAAACGTATAAAGTTTTTAATATATGTGAAAGCAAGGGGACATTTCTCTATTTAGCATTTCCTGATGTAGAATTTATCATGGGCCTTAAGTCCGTTATTCTGTGCCTGTATGTTTTATAATTAAACTGCTTTACTTCGGGCTGAATAGCGATGTTTTTTTTTAATTTTAACATTTCGTCAGCTGATTTACAAGGATGTGAATAGGAAATTCCGTTTACATACGACATTGTAATTATTAACTGATGATTTATCTTCTTATATGATGCTTTAATTCGTATTAAAAATATCTTTTCATTCATTAACTTCCATTAAAGTTACGTTCTTAGGGATATACCTTTCAGGTTGTACAAAAAAATATTTCAATATGATTTAATTTTTTATTTAATAACATATATAACGCATTTATGTATTTATAAATTTTACAGTTGTATCTATGAGTACATAAACTGCTTATATTAAATAATTATAATGATACAAAAAATAGATAAAACATTAAGTATAAACTCAAAACACCTAACTTTTTTTATATTCTATCCGCTCAACTTTTACCTCATCTCCAATCAGCTGATAGACATAGGTAACGACTGTTGTACTTTGGATGTCCATTAGAAGGAATGATGGTATAACCGATCTAAAGAATACAAACAAATTAACGTTAAAATATATTATATTATATTTTTTTTACATATTTCATAACAAAGGGGGATGCTACTATCTTTGAAGAAGTTAAATTCACTAATTATTATTTATATTTGCTTGTAAGAAGAATATTTAGCATATTTCATCCAAACTAAACAATGCCACGAAATGTATACATCAAAGTGACACGCGGGAAATGTTAAATTACTTCAGTGAATCTTGAGTTTGGTTTAAAAATAAACAACCAATTTTTCTGGGCGAATTGAAAGACAAAACTAAAAAAAATGGTCTTATACAAAAAATAACTGTTTTCCTGCCCAATAATGCGCCACTTTTATCTTATTACATCATCCAATTCGAACTCATTTTAAGGATCATAAATAGCAAAGGAACAGCTTATGTAGTATAAATATGTAGAAAAAAGTATGTTATGAAAACATTTTTTAGGAATTGGCAAAAAAAAATTATTAGCATTGCATTTGATGGGGTTAATACTGCATCGATGCAAATTTTATGACGTTTTGGAACTCATCGATAGTTAAATTTAATTATGAAGAACATGGAAATTCACTCCCCTTGGGGCGTACTGTCTGATACCATTTCTGTATCCCTAAATGCACCGAAAAATATGACGTTGAAAACAAATTTTTACGAATTATATTTTTGTTTTTTTATAACATTAAGGTAATTTAAAACTATCATTAAATTAAACGAAATATACTTACATATCCAATGGATTAAATGCACCAGTAGCGGAACCAGGGTTAATATAAAACTTATTTCCATGTTCGTAAGCTTCGAATTTATGGGTGTGTCCAGATATTAAAATGTCAACGTCCAATTGTCGTTGAATAAGAGCAAGTGCTTCAGGGTCTCCTCGTGGAACTACCTAATAAAATACAAAAAAATAATAATAAAACGATTTGAACATTTTAGGTACTATTTTTATAAACTACAAGCCTTGTGTATGCGAATATACATTTTTGTAAAGGACTGATAATTTTATACAGATTCTGAACGGAAAACTTGAGAAACTTAATAGGATGGTTCCTAACTCTTGGATGTTAGACTTTAGTTATATGTGAGGCGGCGATAACCTCGCTTAGTAGCCCAACACACTAACCATTGCTGAAAATAATTATGCTCCCTTTATTAAACATTGTTTTAACGCTTTGTTTCACACAATGTTCATTCTAATTACTATTATATAGATATAGATATAGGATAGCGAGAACACAATATTTATTTATTTATTATATTTATCTACCGAACTTAAATCTAGCAGATATTTATGTCGTTTTCGTTTGGTAATTCGGAAGAGCTCCAATCCAGAATACCAATCGGACAAGCAAACATATAAATAAATACCTCTAAATTCAGGAACCATTGCATGTGTGAACATAAAACATATATATCTATGTATTTACATATATAATTTTTAAGCTGTCGCGTTTTGAAAAACAGTAAACTTAATGATATAGTTGATGTTTCTAATTCAATAGTCGCATTTCAAACTGCAAATTACGCGGCTAATTCCACCTAAATGAGCACAGATTTGGGGGATCTATAGTTTCCGAGGCGACAAGATTTGAAGATGCAACTTTATAGATCTCAATGAAAAATCACAAGTTAAGATGTAACAACAGTCTCGTTTTCGCCTAGTTTAGGAGGCATCGAGGTTTGAAAATCGAATTTTTAGTATGAGATGCCTCCCTTTTTGCCAATATTTTCACTTCAAAAACATAAAACATTACATATATTAAAGAGTTCAATCACCAATATTTTTCACCATAAAAATGAGAAATGATTTTAGGTGTTTATAACAAAGTTAAATAACTACCAATTATATTGGGAAATAAGACTAATTTTAAGTTATTTTTCTCGCATATGAATCTGTTGTCCGAAGCCGCGTAGCGGCTCCCTGAGCACCTGCATGTGAGGCCGAAGGCCAATCGATTGCAGTCGAGAAGACAGGCCAGAGTTGAAATCCCTTTTTCCCAGGTACTGTTTAGCTGATTAGAAATCATCCAGAGTTAGTTTGCATTCACTTTCTAACTTCTACTATTTTGTGCAATGCACCACGAAAAGTTATATTTATAGTTCTGAGAGATTATTAACTCCTCTGAGCATACCTTACCTCAACATATGTAAAGGCTTTTGTTTTTTAAGTGAAAATATTGGCAAAAAAGTGAGGTCATCTCATAGCGATTTCATACTAAAAATTCAATTTTCAAACCCCGATATCTCCCAAACTAGGCGAAAACGAGACTGTTTTTACATTGTTACTTTCGATTATTTCATTGAGATCTATAAAATTGCATTTTCAGATCTTGTCGCCTCGGAACCTATAATACTGCCCAACTTTCGCAAGAGATGGGGCAGCAACAAACTTAGATAATACTAAAATAAAATTTAATTTGATTTGTTAGCCGCAAGAAATACTTTTGGATGTTTGTAATTTTACAAACATAGATAATAACAGTGATACAAGGTTTACATTTGCATTGTACCATATGTGCTAAATGGTAAGAGTGCCTGATTATCTATTTATTCAGAGTATGAAAATCCATTTGAACATTCTCCAAAATTGCAATATTAATAAAAAAATGTCTTTGCCTTTTCTTACCTGATGACCATGTGACAAGCCAATGCGAAATTGTCCAACTGTAACTATCTTTTGCTCCGGGTAATTGAGATTCTACAAAAAATAAAACAGTATATATAGGGCAGAGAATTATGAAAAAGCTGACATAACAATAAAAAAAAACCACCTCATCAAAATCTCCACGGACTATGTGTACATCGTTTGCTAAGGTTTTCAGATAATCAAATGATTCTTTAGTGCACAAATTGCCGGTGCACAAAATGTGATGAATTCTTCCGGGTACAAGAAGTTTTTTGAATTTGGCTGGAAGGCTGCTACACCGGTGAGGTATGTGTAAATCACCAAGGACTAAAACCAACTGCGAAAGACATTATTATAATATTATATTATGTTTCATATACAAAATCTTACCATTTTCGCAGAAAACTGTTTACGTATTTTACTTTAATAGAGGGGCGGACACTCTTATGAATACTTTTAATAAGAGAAAACAAATTAATTTCTTTAATAGACACCTCGTTGGGTACACAATCACTTTAAAGACTTCAGAAAATGAATTTAAAAGATTTTGATTTTATTAATTGATAATGACTTTCGATGCAATAAAATTGACATCTGCTTTAACAAAGCCAAGATGAATTTAGAGTTGCGTTCGAGTAAAACAATGGACGCATTCCGTGTTTTTTTTCTTACCTAAACTAACGCAAGTTTCTAGTTGTAATTTTTTTGACAGTTCTCCATATGCCTTCCCGTGCAGGCAATAGGGCTGTTCGCGAAATATGAAACGTCAGTGAGAAAAAAAGCAAAAAAAAAAAAAAATTACAGCTAGAACGACGGAGGGAAAATATAAGTGTGAAGAATATTCCGGCGGGAAGTATTCGTAAATTTAAATCTATTTAAAAGTTGGTATAAAGTGATAATAATTGTTGTCACAGATAAAATTTAATATTAAAAAAGTGTTTTAGTGGTAATGCAACCAAATCGAACAATCAGTGCCGCGGATTGTTCTAAGGATATATAAATAAATGGTAAAATCAACGGAAAAATTGTGGCGGCAAGTTGGTTATTGAATGTTTTGTTTAAATTATAATTTATAGTGAAAATCAATACATTTACATAATAATGAAACCATTAAGTGATATTCAATGTAGATTTAAATTTACGAATACTTCCCGCCGGAATACTCCTCCCTCTTCCGTCGTTTTAGCTGTCACTTTTTTTTGTTTTTTTTTTCTCTCTCAGTTGACACTGACGTTGTCGCAAACAACCCTATAGAGCTCTATACAGAATTGTCACAATGTTTTTTTTTTGGATTTGTCAAACCAGCTTGGTGGCCATACAAACAATTTGTTAGCAGTCTCTATTCGTATATTTCGGAAATTCAGTCCATCAAAGTGTGTTAATAAATAAGTTTAAGTGTTTTAGGCCGCGATGTGATATATAAATATTTGTAAATAATTACTAGAGTGTAATAAAATATTAATTCATCGCAGAATGTGCAAATTTAGGCAGTTTCTGGTTAAAGTACTTACGTGGTTCTTTATGATGCAAGGTGATTCGGGTAGCAATAAATATTTCCATCGATATTTGATTGTTTGGCGGAGGCAATATTCCGTAAATGTTTTATTAAATGCATAGGAATCGAACTTCTGCATATAAAGGTGGCATACATTTTTCATAAACAAAAAATCACTGCAGAAAATACATATCTCCATAGGTTTTGATGATCGAGGTGGTGTATTAAAAAAGTAATTTGGTCAAGCTCGATCGTTGTAATGCAAATACAAATAATTTCTAAAATCCATTCATTTATTGACAATGTGCTGTATTTGTTTGTCGCTTGTATCCTACCTCTTGATTATAATCTCTAAAACTTATAAACATTGTCAATGTTCAGCCTGTTTCTTTTCTTAGGCGGTTTTGTAAATTTTTTATATAAGTTAATATGCCTTATTTCAAATTTTTGAGTAAGTGATAGACAGAAGGAGAAGAGAACGCAGCTGGAATGCACTGCATAAATATGTTGTTGGTGCATTTTTATATCAAAAATGCTTGGTAGTTGAATACAACTCATAAATAAGCATGCACATTATGTTACAAATATATATTGAATTAATTAGCCACTCCTTTTACCAGACTTTATTTGTAAAGTTATAATGTTTTGTAATTTTTAAAAAAAAAAAAATTTATGAAAAAAAAAGAAAAGTTTTTTCACGTACCAAAAATAATATTTGCATTTTTTTGCATTTATTAAACTATAGCAACCAATTTTAGTTTTATTTTCGCTTTGTTTGTCGTTCTAGAAAAAACAACTGTTCTCTTTTGAAATGGCAATTACGTTCTAAATAATAAAGCAAAAATGCTATAAAGAGATCCAAACGTCAGATTAATCTATTTTCTTCGGTGGAATCGCTGAAAGATTAATTTTTAATTTATTGTTCTCGGTTTATTTTATATATATTTTTTTTATTTTTATTTTTTATATTCAATATAACCATCCATAACAAAATCCGTGTTTGTAAAGTTATACTTAAATGTATTGTCAACCGAAAATGTATGATCAACTTACTTATTATATATTAGTCACGTTAATCAATATTATTTTGATTATTTTTCATTTAAAATTAGAATTAATTGGGTAAAACATAGCTTTATACTCAATATTAGAATATTTTATTATGTTATTAGTTGTGTGGTAAGTATGTTTTTATAAATCCATATTCACCGCATATTGTGCATGTTTATTTTACACACCTAAATTGTGAGGTATAATCTGCTGAAATTCATCAACTGTTCCCAACTTCTTTCTATAAAAAAAGACATTTCTTGGCGGCGGCCATTAACCCCATATAATTGGATTCACGTGTGCTCGATTCCCATTTGATTTGCACGTAAAAGCCCATTTATGTGCAAATTATGTGGGGCTTATCAGTTCAACTTAGCTTGGAGGCAAGGTGAGAAATTCGCTCTCGAGTTGACTATCTGGTTAATTCCTCATCTGTGCTCCAAGTGATAACAAGAAATAAGAGGTGCTCCAAGTGATAACAAGAAATAAGAGGTATTACATACATATCGCATGCAAGTATTATAATTTCTATACCCTATCCTAAGGGTATATTAATTTTGACACATAGTTTGTAACATCCCTTAATATTCGTTGTAGACCCATAAAAGTATATATATTTATGATCAGGACCAAATCCTGAGACTATTTAGCAATGTCCGTCCGTACGTATCAACTTTTGAGGCCTTTAAATTTAGAGCATATACTCCCTAGGGTCCCGAAATGGTAAAGTGTTAAAATTTTAAATCTGCCCTCTACCACGCCCACAATTTAGAAAAAACCGTTTTAAGGCTAAAGTTGGAGCGACAGAGTGTTAGAACCTTCGCAAGATATGTAGGCACTGCCCTCCTTTATATGTCTGTCATATACGATTTTTTGTCACGCCTACTTTTTGTGGGCTTTTTTCACAAAAATGCCGTTTTCAGCAAAAATTTTCATAGAAACTGAAAAAAAATGTTTAACTAGATATTTAGCAAACATTTTTCCATTTTTAATTTATTATTTACCCATACAAAGTTTTTGACCACGGACCTTTCCTTGAATTGAATTGCTTTCTTCATCGTCATCTTCATCATCGTCGTCATCGTCCTCATCATCGCCACTATCGTCGACGTCATCGTCTTCGTCGTCTTCTTTATCATCATCATCCAGGTCTAGCAAATTAATATATATAATATAAATGTAACTATAAATATATTTAGATTGACTTACCTTCTTTGTGCTGAATTAGTATGTCTTCATGCTCCAACAAAACTATCCCGTCTTATTGCATCACAACAATGTAGTCATCCAGATCTATTTCCTCCATCTAAAATTAAGTAATATTAGTATATTCATTTGTTTTATAAGAAATGAAATTAAATTTATATTGATGAAGAATAAACAACAATGTACCTACCTCTTACGTTTCTTGTTATCACTTGGAGGATCTATCAGGCTTTGAATTAATGGCGTACGAAATCTTTAAAATATATAAATGAAAATTAATTTTTATTGGAAAACTATGAACAACAATGTACTTACCTATTACGTTTCTTGTTTTGACTTGGAGGAACAATCAGGCTTTGAATCAATAGGGTACGATTTCTATAAAATACATAAATGGAAATTCATTGGAAAGCTATGAACTACAATGTACTTACCTATTACGTTTCTTGTAGGCTCTTAGAAGAACTCTCCCCGCACATTTAATCCACTAAATCTATGAATAAAACAATGCAAGAAATTAATATGATCTACTTACCACAAATGCTTGAAAAATATAAATCACAAACAAAAACAAAGCTGACACTGATAGTGAGAACCGGAACAGTACTCATAAAAAAGCACTGACAGTAGTTCGAACTTTACTGACAGCACTTAAAACAGTACTTGACAGCAGTTGGTACAGTTCCAACATTGCGAATGGGTGAATGGAAAACGACATTATTTATTAACATACTTTAATGGACTGAATTTCCGAAATACACGTATTGAGACTGCTAACAAATTGTTTGGCGTTTGGCCATCACGCTGATTTTTTTTAAATTACTAAAAATTTCAATTTCAAACCTCGATATCTCCTAAGCTAGTCTACAACGAGACTTTTGTTATATATTAACTTGTGATTATATCATTGAGATCTAAAAAAAAACATTTTCTGGTCTTGTCGCCTCGGAAACTATAGTACTGCCCTATGATGTAAGGTGATTTGGGTTGTAATTAATATTCTTATCGCCATTAAATTTATTTATCTGTATTATTAAATTTGGCGAGGGCATTACGTTTCCCAAATAGTTATATCGTAGAAAATATGAAAATCATTGCAGACGAAATATTTCCCTGTTGAAATTGAAGATCAAGCTCGATCATCTGGACGCCATCCATCCACCGGTGTGCGGTGGCTATATCTAACATAGCAGCTCATCTGAACTCTTTCAAACATGCACCGGATTTCGGCAAGCCGTGTGATTTCTTCAATCTTGTTTCTGAGTAGATAGCGCACAGCGCAGGGCAGGGTCAACACGGAAGGCACTATCCTCAACAGATTAGCCCAACTGCTGGGGTATGCGGACAGTGTAGACATCATCGGTCGATCCCAGCGTGCCGTGATAGAGGCTTTTGAAGAGCGGACGAAACTTGTTGGCCTTGAAGTGAATGAGGACAAGATTAAATATCATCAACAAACAAACAATCATATGTCAACCGACTAGGACAAAATGTCACTGTTGATAGGAGGAACTTGAAGGTAGTTAAGGAGCTCATCTACCTCGGGGTAAACGTCAACTTCGCAAATGACATCTTAGTGGAGATCCGTCAAAGAATTACCCTAAGAAACCGCTGCTACTTCTGTTTGGCAAAGCAAATAGTTTCGAAATTCGAAAAAAGATAATAAATTAATTTCTAATCCTATTCAAGCTCACAATCAAGAATTTGAAGAAATTGAAATTATTGTACTTATTATAAGAATAAAAATAAATAATATTTTAGATAAATTTTAAAAATTAAAAAAAATTATTAGAACCTTTAGGAATGGGGTATGAGCCCAGTAGCTTAATTAGCTTATTTATTTTTAAAAATTAAATTTAAGTGTATGATGCACAAAAGTTTTTGATACTATTAGAAATAGTTTAATTCTGTTAAATATAATAGTAAATGTAATTTTAATTACATGATTTACCGTATCAAGGTAATCCTTTTTGTCAGGCAATTTATTTTTTAAAGGAAAAAAATAGTGAAAAAAAAATTAATTTTATTTATTTAAATATTTTTGGATTTAAATATGAAAAATTTAATTAAATTGAATTTGATAGTAAAATTATAAAGAAAAATAATTTGATTTTATCTCTAAAATATGTACATATCGCCCGTCACTCTTGTTTTTAAAATAAGATAAGTTGTAACATAGTAGATGTACTGGAAAATGTATCTATAATCAATTTAAAGCTTATTAAGAAAAGCATTTCATTTAAAAGATTTTTGTGCAAATCAATATAAATTGAATTAAATATTATTTATTAATATTGTGTTATTTTAAAAAATTAATTATTAAAAATAATTTTAAAAAAAATGTATTTAAAAATTATTATTTAAAAAGAAAATTTTATTTATTGTATCTTGTGAATCAGAATCAGAATCAGTGTATTAAATATAAAATAATTCAAATTATTAATTTTGATTTTAAAAGATTTAAAAAATTATTAAAGTTAATGTAATAAAATTGTTTTAGATAATTTATTAGAAATGAAATGTTATTCGTTTTTAAAGGCATCTAGTTTTTTAAGAAATAAATTTAATTTAGTTTCATAAAATTTATTAAATTAATTTTTTAATTTAAAAATTTTTAAAAAATTGTATTTTATGGGATAAGCTATTAAATAAATTGTTATAAATAATAAATAAAATTTTAAATATAATATGTGTAGAAGTATCAATTTTTATTAAGCGTGTTATAAATTAATTTTTGTATAACATTATTTATTATATTTTAATTTTTTATAAAAATATTTATTTTAATTTTAAAATTAAATTAATAATGATATAATTAGTATATGAAAATTTATAAGATTTAATTTTTTTTTTTGAAAAATTTAAGTAAAGAATTCGGCAAAAATAATGTTCGCCTGTTTAACAAAAACATGTCTTTTAGAAAATAATTTAAAGTCTAACCTATTTTAACTGGGCAAAGGTAGCATAATCATTAGTCTTTTAATTGAAGGCTGGAATGAATGGTTGGACGAAATATTAACTGTTTCATTTAAATTTATAATGGAATTTTATTTTTTAGTCAAAAAGCAGTAACTAATAGTACATCGTTTGATTTTGCTGAAGGTGAATCAGAATTAGTTTCTGGTTTTAATGTTGAATATAGAAGAGGAAGATTTGCATTAATTTTTTTATCTGAATATGCAAGAATTTTATTTTCTTTAATTTTTTTAGGAGGAGGTATTGTTAGACTATTATTTTATTTAAAATTAGTATTTATTTCTTTTGTTTTTATTTGAGTACTTGGTACTTTACCTCGGTTTCGGTATGATAAATTAATATATTTAGCTTGAAAGAGTTTTTTACCATTTTCTTTAAATTATTTATTATTTTTTATTGGGTTTAACATTTATTTAATATATTTAATTTAAATAATTTTGATTAGTTAAGTTAATAGAAAATTATAGTTTCTATATTATGTTTTCAAAACATACACTTATTAAAGTTCACTAACTAATTTATTAATATAATAAATTATCTCATCATTCACAAATTAAAGGGTTTACAATATAATATAAGAAATATAATACTGTTAAAATTTGGCCAATAATAATATAAGGGTCTTCCACTGGTTGAGCTCCGGTTCATGTCAATAAAATTACAAAATAAAATTTGGTTAATTGGGTAAAATCTAATACCTCGGAATTTTATTAAATTATAAAATGGCATGATTATTAAAATTGCAATTGATATAACAAAGCAATAACTCTTCCATTTTATTAGGAATTGATCGTAAAATTGCATAAGCAAATAAAAAAAGCATTCAGGTTGAATATGAATTGGAGTTACAAGAGGATTTGCAGGGATAAAATTATATGGATTTCCTAATAAATAAGGATTTCATAAAGTTGATAATAAGATTATTACAATAAATCCTGTGATATCCTTATAACTGAAATAAGGATGGAATGGAATTTTATCTTATTAGAATTAAGTCGTATAGGATTATTAGATCCTGTTTGATGTAAAAATAATAAATGAATTATTACTATAGCTAATACAATAAAAGGTAAAATAAAATTAAATGTAAAGAATTGAGTTAAAGTTGCATTATCAACAGCGAATCCTCCTCAAATTCATTGTACTATGTCTGTTCCTAAGTATGGAATAGCTGACAATCAATTAGTAATTTTTGTGGCACCTCAAAAAGATATTTGTCCTCAGGGTAATATATATCCTATGAATGCTGTTCCTATAAATAAAGTGATAGTTCCAGAAAGTCATGTTGGAGTAAATAAATATGAAATGCAAATAAAAACATAAGGAAAGGCTACAGTCCGCTTGGAGCGAACAGTATGATACCCTATCCATATCCCAATATGCCCCAAAGAAAAAGGCATTAAGAAGATGATGGCTAGCATTTTATTTCATTCTATTAATTAAAAAAAAAAAAGTTTTTTTGAATAAACGCCCTTAAAAAGTGGGCCTGGCCAAAAACTTTGTAAGGGTGATATGTTGGAAAAAATATTGGATAAATATCTTGTTAAACATTTTTTTTCGCTTCCTATGAAAATTTTCGAAGAAAACAGCATTTTAGTAAGAAACGCCCACAAAAAAAAGGCGTTGCAAAAAACTTTATATAACAAACTTATAAAGCGGGGCAGTGCCTACATATATTGCGATGGTTGTAATACTCTGTCTCCCTAACTTTAGCTTTAAAACGGTTTTTGCTTAATTGTGGGCGTGGCAGTGGGCGTATTCAAAAAAATTTACACTTAACCATTTCGGAGCCCTAGGGAACATGTGGTCCAAATTTCAGCTTCCTAGCTTAATTTTAAAGGCCTAAAAATTGCGTACGGACGGACGAACGGACATTGCTAGATAGTCTTAGGATTTGGTCCTGATCATAAATATATATACTTTTATGGGTCTACGACGAATATTAAGGGGTGTTACAAACTTTGTGTCAAAATTAATATACCCTTAGGATAGGGTGTACAAAAAGATGCACCATTAGCATGTAATGTTCGTAATAATCACCCATAATTTACGTTTGGACAAATATGGTCTACTCTGTTAAAAGGTAGTCTGATGTCTGCAGTGTAATGTATAGCTAAAAATAATCCGGTTAAAATTTGGATAATTAAACATAATCCTAATAATGATCCAAAATTTCATCATACAGATTTATTAATTGGTGAAGGTAAATCAACTAAAGCATTATTAGTGATTCTTAAAATAGGATGATGAGTTCGTATTGGTTTATTATACGAAGAGGTCCATACAATAATTGAGTAATTTTTACAGTTACAATTAATGTAATTAGTAAATAATTAATTAATATAATTGTAATTATATTTGTTGGATAATTGTATAATTTATTTAAATTTAATGAATTTTCTGAGATAAATCTGTTAATATCAGTAATTAAAATTATTTCGTTATTTATTGAATTAAATTTTAAAATAATTTTTCCAATAAATAAAATAATTATTATTGTAGATAGTATTAATATCAATTAATTATCTAGTATCAAACAATTATTATTTTTATTGATAAAGAGAATATTTCATTTAAAGCTAGGGATGTTACATAAATAAATAAAAGTAATATTTCTCCAACAAAAATTATAAATAAAATATAGAAAATCAAAAACTTTTCTTTATAAAACCTGAAATACAACAAATTAAAATTGTTTGAATAAGTAATAATATTCCTATTCTTAAAGGGTGATTTATTTGTATAAAAATGAATCTAAATAATATCAAGAAATAGTTTATTTAAAATATTAATTTTGGAGATTAATGATAAAGATTTTTCTTTTTTATACCCTATCCTAAGGGTATATTAATTTTGACACATAGTTTGTAACACCCCTTAATATTCGTCGTAGACCCATAAAAGTATATATATTTATGATCAGGACCAAATCCTAAGATTATTTAGCAATGTCCGTCCGTCCGTCCGTCCGTCCGTCCGTCCGTACGCAATTTTTAGGCCTTTAAATTCAAGCTAGAAAGCTGAAATTTGGACCACATACTCCCTAGGGCTCCGGAATAGTTAAGTGTAAAATTTTTTGGAATACGCCCACTGCCACGCCTACAATTTAGAAAAAACCGATTTAAAGCTACAGATGGACAGATAGAGGGTTATAAACTTCACAAGATATGTAGGCACTGCCCTCCTTTATAAGTTTGTCATATAAAGTTTTTTGCCACGCCTACTTTTTGTGGGCGTTTTTCACTAAAATGCTGTTTTCTTCGATAATTTTCATAGAAACCGAAAAAAAGTGTTTAACAAGATATTTAGCTAATATTTTTTCCAATATATCGCCCATACAACGTTTTTGGCCGCGCCCACTTTTTGGGGGCGTTTTTTCAAAAAATGTTTTTTTTTTTCCTAAATTTTATAGAATGAAATAAAATGCAATCCATCATCTTCTTAAGGTTTTTTTTTGGGGCATATAGGGATAGGGATAGGGATAGGGTATCATACTGTTCGCTCCAAGCGGACTGTAGCCTTTCCTTATGTTTTTCTTGAAGTTTAAAAAGAAATTAATCTTATTTTTGGTTTACAAGACCAATGTTTTTGTTAAACTATTAAAACTAATGATAATGTTATTTAATTGAGGGTTACCTTTTTTTTTGATGATAATAGGAATTATTGTTTTTATTTCTAACTGTAAACATATGTTATCTATGCTTTTAAGTTTAGAATATATTGTTTTATCTTTATTTTATACATTATTTATTTATTTAAATATATTAAATTATGATAATTATTTTATAATAGTTTTTATGACTTTTAGAGTTTGTGAAGGAGTCTTAGGTTTTCTCCATAAGATTCGTTGGAAATTGGTGTGGTTATCCGATACTCGTATCTGCCGAAACATTTTCTCTATGTCCCCAGATATGGTATAAAGATGACGACGAAACCGGATACAAATAGCAAAGAGGTCTCGCTGATAGCTTTGACCTACGAGGAGAGACTCGTTCAGGGAGCGATTATTAAAAGACTTAGCCGAGCCATCAAATGCTACCCTCACCTTGGTAGTACTGCTATCTTCCTTCAATACAGCATGGTTGTGTAGATAGTAGCACTGGTTTGAATCTGTAGTTAACTCACTGGAAGGTATTTCTTGCATGTGCTCTAATTTTAAGTATTCGTCCAAGAAGCGTACGTATTCATCGCATAAATATTGATTTAACGATATTCTGGCTTCTGTGGAATTAAGGCGTCTAAGAGCGATATTAAAACTGGTTCCGAAATCAGTTATCTGGTCAGTTTTGAATGGTAACTGAACCACATACCTGCCATCAGGTAGGCGCGAATGTGTTTTTACGAATATGTCTTCCGCGCGTTGATCGTCAATCGATATACTTAATTTTTGATCAACTTCTTCAAGTCGCCAAAAACGCTCAAGATCAAAAACGTTTTCCGGGTCCAATTGAGTGCAATATGAATCGACACTGGTTGAAGAAATAATGCTGTCCATATTGCCACAAACGACCCAGCCAAAGATCGTGGGAATCAGATTGGGTACTCCTTGGGCACCCCGAACGACTGGGTCATTAAATAGGCTAAAGGCTTTGTCAGCACCGATGAGGATATCAATACGGCCAGGTACATTAAAATTGGGATCTGCTAACCTGAACAAAGAGAATGTGTTTGTGTCGGAGATCTTATGAACAGATGCAGGCAATAAGGAGGTAAGTTTAGAGAATATCGAGAATACAATTTAAGAACTACGAATCCATTTGTCACGCCAGCGAATGTTGAACCAACTCCTAATACAGGAATACGAGCGGGTTTTCGAATAAGACCCAATCGTTGAACTGTGCTTTCCGTAATGAAAGATACTTGTGAGCCCGAGTCTAGCAACCACCGAATAGTTCGAGAGTTTCCTTCCTTGTCCTGCGCATGAGCAATAGCGGTGGCCAATAAAGTTTGAGTAAAGCGAGGAAGATTGGACGAATTGCCGTTTGCTGGCAGAGACGAGCAAAGCGAGAGTGATGGGTGTGTTGTTGTTAGAGAATTTGAAGGCGGCGAGCTGGTCGAAGGTAAGTTTATTGATTGCGATGGTATAAGGCGAAGATTCGGGAGTAATGTTAATAGGATGGTTTGACCGCGAAGCTTGGGGGTGAACGAGAGAATGATGTCGCGAATTGAAAGTTCTGCAGCGGAAATTCGACCGGCATTTGTTTGCGGAATGTCCAAGGCGTAAACAATTAAAGCACAGAGAGTGTTCTTTCACGAATTCGCGGCGTGTTTTATTATCGAACGATAGAAAGTTAGAACACTTGCTTAAGGTGTGGTCTAACTTGCATTTGGGACAGTTTTGTTTCGATTCGGTATAATGCGATTGTATTGTTTTGGGAGATTTCACACGAGACGAATTTAAATGAGAGAGAGTTTGGCACGATTCTAAGGCATCACAACGAAGTTATAAAAACGACACTAATTCATTGACACTACAATCGTCCCTTGATCCAACCTCTTCTGCCCACGCTTGTCGCGTGTCCTGATCGAGTTACTGGAGAAGCAGATAAATGATCCATGGTTCGCGGTTGGTAGATCCTAAGGCATTTAAGCCCCTAATCCTTTCATCAGTACCGTCGGTGATTTTTCGGGGGTTTTTTGCTGTTTCCCCTAGAGGGCGCGTCCTCAGGTGGCGGATAGAGGGCTGCTCGGCCTTAATACATAGTATTAATGCAGGATAGGTGGGAAATTAAATACCACCCGTGGGCCAAAAAACAACTATCTGAAGGAACACAGAAAATAAACCAAATATGGATAGAGAACACGAAGGAAGAAAACTTACGGTGCAGGGAGTCGGATCCCCAGTACCGGCGTCTGTCAGGGGTGAGCACGCGGGCCCCGGGACGTCGATATCCTATGACTGCAATAATAATTTCCAAACCCAAACCGAATCCCCAGGAGTTCCAAGCTTGGCTCCTGAGGAACGAAATGCTACAAGCAAACAGAGCAGTGTACCTTTTCAGAGGTCCGCAAGGATTCTACGCACACCACCAAGGAATGCAACCCCACAGAACACAAAAACATCCACAGAAATCATTCCTGCCATTCACGCGGGAAACGAGGAAAACAACAAAGATGTTTTTATACGGGAAATACTCGAGTGTGAAAGCGTCGTTAAAAGTATGAAGACGGCCTGCTTAAAACAGAAGAACATCAGCATGGAAAAAGTTCAGCTGAAAGACTAGTCTCTCACAAAAGACCGCCATCAAGCCCTCTAAAGAAACTAGTGGAGAAGAAAACAAAAACGGATGAAACTGACCTCACCTGTTGTAAGCAAGAGAGCTACGCTGAAGCTCTCAAAAAGAAAAACCCTGTTGCCGTTTCGCCAGACAAACTCACCCAGAGGGGCAGACCTAGGGACAAACCCAAAGAATGGGCGAGGGAAAACAAAAAGAAGGAAAATAAGATGAAAGAGATGAACCAACGGAGACCTGGACCTGATGCTATTCTTATTAAGCCAAAGGGAACAGAGAAGTTCACCGATATCCTGAAGGAAATCCGAAGTAAGGCGAATCCAGACGACACCGAAACTATCGTCAAAACTGTTCGGCAAACGAAAACTGGAGACGTTCTTCTAGAACTCGGATCTAAAACAAAGAACAAGACAGCTTTCGGAGAGTCTCTAAGAGCTATTCTAGGGGAAAAGGCAACGGTTCGCAATCTTGAACCGAAAATGTCCCTAGAGATCAGGGACTTGGACGAACTGACTACAGCCGAAGAAGTCCAAGAAGCAGTCAAGAAAAATGCTGCTGTCTTCATCTCTTATATACAAGTGTCAGTCGCAGCGAAAAACGGCCCTCAAGACGGCTATAGTGCATATGAACGCCCGAGCAGCCTACGATTTGTTGAAGAGTCCAACAATTAGAATAGGATGGGTCCAGTGTCGAATTCGTCGCAGAACAGAGGTCGCGCGGTGCTATAAATGCTTTGGATATGGCCATAAACAAGCAACATGTAGCGGCGTAGATAGAAAGGGGCTAGGGCTGTGTTTCAACTGCGGAGAAAAGGGCCACAAGAAGATCGACTGCCAAAATCCACCAAAATGCTGTCTTTGCGCGAACCTCCAAGTCCAACCAACCGCTCTGGACCATGTCCCGGGTTCAGGAAAGTGCCTTGTCTTCCGAGAGGCTCTCGAAAAAGAAAAAAAAGGGCCTCACAATGACCAGAATCCTGCAGGGAAATATGCACAGGAGTCAAACGGCGGACAACCTGCTTATTAAACTTCTAGATGAAATGAAAGTAGATGTCGCCATCATCAGCGAACAATATGGGAATAAAGAGATAAACTGGGTAGCGGAGTCGCTTGGAACTGCTGCAATCTGGGTCTTGGATACCAAAAAATTCCCCATGAAAAGTATAGGCACACAAAGAGGCTTCACGTGGGTAAAGCACGACGAACTCACGGTCGTGAGCGTCTACCTGAGCCCAAACGACCGAATTGACGCGTTCCGGCAAAAACTGGACGATCTGGAGGACTTCCTGGTCGACACCAAAGGGGAGATCTTGGTAGCAGGTGACTTTAACGCCAGAGCACAAGAGTGGGGAATGGCGAATACTGCCTCTCGAGGAAGGTAAATACTCGAGATGGCCGCCCGACGTGGACTTTACGTAGTCAACGCAGGAGACACCCCCACCTTCAGGAGACCCGGACACAGAGGAACTATCCCAGACGTAACCTTCGCAACGAACACCACATTCGCAAGAATCAAAAACTGGAGAGTAATCGAGGACTACACAGGTAGCGACCATCAGTATATCGTCTTTGATCTGGAGTGTAACCAACGAGTTCTGAACCATCGTTACCAACCGCGGGCTCCGAGGTGGAACTTGAACAGACTCAACGCAGATCTTTTTAAGGGCGTGATCGAGGAAGGTGCAGACGCCGTAATCCAGGTACAAGGACCTGCTGAAACGAAAGCTGAAGCCACGATGCAACTAATTCGGCTCACTTGCGACTCCTCAATGCCGAGAACGAGCGGTGCCAACAGAAAAAGAGGAGTGTACTGGTGGACCGAGGAGATAGCTGCGCTACGTCGGAGATGCCTACAAATACGTCGCACCGTCACCAGGGGAAGAGGAAGAGGAAATACTGAAGCTATGGAAGATGCTCTAGCGGAATTCAGAACTCGAAGGTCTGAGCTCAAGAGGGCCATCAACTTGAGCAAAAAACAGAAGTGGGAGGATCTTCGCCGAGACTCCAACAGCGACCCCTGGGGACTAGGCTACAAAATCGTGAGGCGGAAACTCGGAGCTCAGATGGCACCCCCCATCCTCGGTGGAGGAAAGATGGAGCACATCGTGGACGCACTGTTTCCAACTCATCCGGTTAGGCAACCCGACATCACACCGGTCCAACGAGAGGAAATTCCAGCCTTTAGCGAAGAAGAGTTGAGCATAGCGGTACAGTCCCTGAAAATTAGAAGAGCCCCCGGCCCCGATGTAATTCCTACAGAAGCACTGAAAGTGACCTCCCATACGTGTCCGCACTTGCTGCAGAACATGTTTAACAGCCTCCTCGAGGAAGGCATCTTTCCTAAGAGCTGTAAGAGACAACACTTGGTGCTCATCAGCAAAGGCAAAGGAGATCCAGACTCCCCATCGGCATACAGACCTCTGTGCATGTTAAATACCGCGGGGAAGCTCTTCGAAAAGCTTATTAAGCCACGACTTATAGCGGCAGTGCAAACGTCAGGCGATCTGTCAGAGAGGCAGTATGGTATCCGGAGAGGCCGCTCTACGATTGGATCCGTAAAGGAAGTTGTTAACGCCGCCAAAATCGCCCATCAGGAAAACCACTACTCAAGGAACATCGTCTTGTTGGCAACCCTGGACGTACGGAATGCCTTCAACTCAGCCAGGTGGAGCGATATACTGAACGCACTTGAACGGAGGTTCTACATACCAGCATATCTCCTGCGGATTGTAAAGGACTATCTCAGGGATCGAGAGCTGTTTTACGAGACCACGGAAGGCCCGCGAAGAAAGGAAGTGACATCAGGCGCAGCGCAGGGATCGATCTTAGGACCAGACCTCTGGAACATTTCCCACGACAACATCCTTGGCATGGAAATGCCCGAGGGTGCCTTTCTGGTCGGGTACGCAGACGACATCGCGGCGGTGATCACGGCACGAGACACCGATAACGCGCAGGGGAAGTTGAACCAGGTCATGCGACGGGCAAATTCGTGGATGGAAGAACACGGACTCAGCCTTGCGATGGAGAAAACTGAGATAGTCTTCCTTACGAAGAAGAGGATTCCCACACAAATTGACTTCCAAATCCGGGCAGTAGTAATAAGAAGCAGTGCCGCGGTGAAATACCTGGGACTGAGGCTCGACACAAAGCTATCCTACTGGCAACATATAAAGGCAGCAGCGGAAAGAGCCTCAAAAACAACTGCATCATTGAGCAGACTGATGGAAAATGTAGGTGGTCCAACGGCCAGTAAGCGAAGGTTATTGATGGCGACAACGCATTCCATCCTTCTCTACGGCAGCGAAATTTGGGCAGACGCACTTAAACAAGAGAAGTACCGGAAACAGATGGCGGCAGTCCAAAGATGCGGAGCTCTACGGGTGGTAAGTTCCTACCGAACGGCGTCAGAAGCAGCCGCACTTGTAGTCGCAGGAGTGATTCCCATCGATCTCCTAGCGGCAGACAGGAAGTACGTCTACGACAACAAGGCGGAAATCGGAGTGGAACCGGCAACCGTGCAGGCCAAGCAACTGACCAAACAGAAGTGGCAAGAGCGTTGGAACTCGGACAGCAGAGGAAGATGGACAGCAAAGCTGATCAGGAACGTGGCTGGATGGAAGGACCGAAAACATGGGGAGGTGAACTACTACATCACACAATTCCTCACCGGACACGGATATTTCAATTCCTTCCTTCATAAGATCGGTAAAAAGAATACCCCAGCCTGCCAGTATGGAGACTCCGAAGAAGACGACGTTCAACATACCTTCTTCGCTTGCAGCAGATGGGAAAATGAAAGAGCTGAACTGGAGAGAAATATCGGTACCATCACTCCAGACAACATAGTCGAAAAGATGCTGGCCAGCGAACAGAACTGGAACGACATCTGCGTCTACACCAAACGAAAGAAAAGAGAAAAAGAGCAATTCCGCGACGAGACAGAGTAAGCCTGAAAGGGCGTATGATTGCAACCCCGGAGATGAGAAACGCTATAGGTACTCATACTGGGCATCGACAGAAATGCATGTATGTGTGAATGAATTATAAGATTGGAGCGGTCGTATCGCTTCTATAGTCGTTCCCATGCATCTAAATAATTAGCGTCAGAAACCGTTATATCACGAATAAGATCTGCTACCTTACTGCGTAAATACGATTTAAGATATCGGAATTTTTGTGTGGTAGATAGATTTGAATTTGTATCAATCGTACCCTGAAAGATATCTCTAAAGCTTGACCATTCCTTATAGTCACCAGAAAAAGGATAGATATCGATTTTAGGCGAAGAAATTGAAGCACATTGAGTAGAGTTCAGATTTTCAATGAGTGTGGCCTGCTGACTAGCAAACTTATCGACAGTCGACTGACTAAAGGGGTTTATTTCGGACTTTTTCCTATAGCGAATTATTTTGGTTAGAGTAGATTGGGGCAAAAAATATTTCGTTTCGTATTCAGAAAACTCGGATTCTGGATTGACAAAATCATCTTCATCAGCATGCTCTAAGAGTTGTTTTTGTAGAGAACGAAATTCTGTCCAATTTCGTACTCTAAAAGTATTTCAAGTAACTCTAAAGACACGCGTTTGTCTACGCTTTCTGAAAACGATACCGCTCGAGACAAACACCCTTTAACATGACCACGTTTTGTCTTTATAATGTTCATTTTTATTGTGAATTAAAAGTGATTATATTTTTTTAGATATAATGCCGCGCACGATTAAGTTCAATTAAAGATTAAATATTCACCGAGATCAATTTAATACTATAGGATATAGCAAAATTTTACACCATATATGCATATTTCATTTCATAAAAAAAAAAATTTTCATAACAACCATACCATACCATAGTCCATTAATAGTATATAATAATCGAATAAATGATTTGAATTCAATAGATCCGCGATCATAAGGACCAAAAATGTTACCAAACAGAACTATATACAAGCACGAACTTAATGAAAAACATAAGGAAAGGCGAACAGTATGATACCCTATCCTTATCCCTATGTACCCCAAAGAAAAAATACATAAGGAAGATGATAGATAGCATTTTATTTCATTCTATGAAATTTATAGAAAAAAAAATATTTTTTTGAAAAAACGCCCCCAAAAAGTGGGCTTGGCCAAAAACTTTGTATGGGCGATATATTGGACAAAATATTGGCTAAATATATTGTTAAACATTTTTTTTCGATTTCTATGAAAATTTTCAAGGAAAACAGCATTTTAGTGAAAAACGCCCACAAAAAGTAAGCGTGGCAAAAAACTTTATATGACAAATTTATAAAGGTAGGCAGTACCTACATATCTTGTGAAGGTTTTACAACTTTATCTCTCTAACTTAAGCCTTAGAACGGCTTTTTCTAAATTGTGGGCGTGGCACGGGCGGATTTAAAAACTTTTAACACTTTACCATTTCGGAGCCCTAGGGAGTATGTGGTCCAAATTTCAGCTTTCTAGCTTGAACTTAAAGGCCTAAAAATTTCGTACGGACGGACGGACGGACGGACATTGCTAAATAGTCTTAGGATTTGGTCCTGATCATAAATATATATACTTTTATGGGTCTACGACGAATATTAAGGGGTGTTACAAACTATGTGTCAAAATTAATATACCCTTAGGATAGGGTATAAAAATATAAAGCGTTATAGAAGAGTATGATATTACATAAGATTTAAGTATGACAATATAAGCAGTTAATTTGAATTATAATATAAGCTGGTTACATATAGGGTAATCATTTCATTTTTGTTAAGGAGGTGCACATATTACGGAACAAGTATCTTTAAATTCTTCTAGAATTGTTATGACTTTTTTATTTGATTGAATAAGATTAATATCTATATATTTTGTTTTATTAATCTCTTCCATGTGCCTGACTACACGTTCATGGGAATGAAAGTCATTCCCATGAACGTCGTGGCTACACACACAAAAAAGTCTCATTAGAATGAAAGCAATTTCAAAAACATAAGGAAAGGCTACAGTCCGCTTGGGGCGAACAGTATGATACCCTATCCTTATCCCTATGTACCCCAAAGAAAAAATTCATAAGGAAGATGATAGATAGCATTTTATTTCATTCTATAAAATTTATAGAAAAAAAATATTTTTTTGAAAAAACGCCCCCAAAAAGTGGACGTGGCCAAAAACTTTGTATGGGCGATATATTGGACAAAATATTGGCTAAATATATTGTTAAACATTTTTTTTCGATTTCTATGATTCTTTCATTTTAGTGAAAAACGCCCACAAAAAGTAGGCGTGGCAAAAAACTTTATATGACAAATTTATAAAGGTAGGCAGTACCTACATATCTTGTGAAGGTTTTATAACTTTATCTCTCTAACTTAAGCCTTAAAACGGTTTTTTCTAAATTGTGGGCGTGACAGTGGGCGGATTTAAAAACTTTTAACGCTTTACCATTTCGGGACCCTAGGGAGTATATGCTCCAAATTTCAGCCTCCTAGCATAACTTTAAAGGCCTCAAAAGTTGATACGGACGGACGGACGGACGGACATTGCTAAATAGTCTTAGGATTTGGTCCTGATCATAAATATATATACTTTTATGGGTCTACGACGAATATTAAGTGGTGTTACAAACTATGTGTCAAAATTAATATACCCTTAGGATAGGGTATAAAAAGTCTCATTAGTTCCCCGCCGCTGAAATCTGAAACAAACCAAAATTTCTTTTTAAAAATCGAATACTTTTGGGCTCTCTAGTACCTGGATTCGGTCTTCACTCTTTCAACGCAAATCTGAAATGAGGAAAGTGATATGGTTTGGAACCGAAACGTTCATACCCACGCCGAGAATTCAAATCGAAAGAGGATTTTCGGCGGATTCTTGGTGCAATCTACCCTTTTCTTTATGACTCACATAAAATCTACCTGTCTCGAGCGTCATGACGATTATTCCCATGAACTTGTAGCCAGGCACTATAGTAATTTATTAAAGAATAGAATATATAAGTGGAGATGTGAATATAAATCATTTTTTTATATTAGTTTTATTATATGTATATCAGTACCGATCTGACCATCGACGCACAAACACGTGCCTCTGTTCCGCGGCCAGTGATCGTGTACGTCACCACACTAAAGAAAAAAAACTTTTTCTCGGTCGCGTGTGCAAAAAAGAAAAAAAACATAAGGAAAGGCTACAGTCCGCTTGGAGCGAACAGTATGATACCCTATCCCTATCCCTATATGCCCCAAAAAAAACCTTAAGAAGATGATGGATAGCATTTTATTTCATTCTATAAAATTTAGAAAAAAAAAAACATTTTTTGAAAAAACGCCCCCAAAAAGTGGGCGTGGCCAAAAACTTTGTATGGGCGATATATTGGAAAAAATATTGGCTAAATATCTTGTTAAACACTTTTTTTCGGTTTCTATGAAAATTATGGAAGAAAACAGCATTTTAGTGAAAAACGCCCACAAAAAGTAGGCGTGGCAAAAAACTTTATATGACAAACTTATAAAGGAGGGCAGTGCCTACATATCTTGTGAAGGTTATAACCCTCTATCTGTCCATCTGTAGCTTTAAATCGGTTTTTTCTAAATTGTAGGCGTGGCAGTGGGCGTATTCCAAAAAATTTTACACTTAACTATTCCGGAGCCCTAGGGAGTATGTGGTCCAAATTTCAGCTTTCTAGCTTGAATTTAAAGGCCTAAAAATTGCGTACGGACGGACGGACGGACGGACGGACGGACGGACATTGCTAAATAATCTTAGGATTTGGTCCTGATCATAAATATATATACTTTTATGGGTCTACGACGAATATTAAGGGGTGTTACAAACTATGTGTCAAAATTAATATACCCTTAGGATAGGGTATAAAAAAGAAAAATCTTTATCATTAATCTCCAAAATTAATATTTTAAATAAACTATTTCTTGATATTATTTAGATTCATTTTTATACAAATAAATCACCCTTTAAGAATAGGAATATTATTACTTATTCAAACAATTTTAATTTGTTGTATTTCAGGTTTTATAAAGAAAAGTTTTTGATTTTCTATATTTTATTTATAATTTTTGTTGGAGAAATATTACTTTTATTTATTTATGTAACATCCCTAGCTTTAAATGAAATATTCTCTTTATCAATAAAAATAATAATTGTTTGATACTAGATAATTAATTGATATTAATACTATCTACAATAATAATTATTTTATTTATTGGAAAAATTATTTTAAAATTTAATTCAATAAATAACGAAATAATTTTAATTACTGATATTAACAGATTTATCTCAGAAAATTCATTAAATTTAAATAAATTATACAATTATCCAACAAATATAATTACAATTATATTAATTAATTATTTACTAATTACATTAATTGTAACTGTAAAAATTACTCAATTATTGTATGGACCTCTTCGTATAATAAACCAATACGAACTCATCATCCTATTTTAAGAATCACTAATAATGCTTTAGTTGATTTACCTTCACCAATTAATAAATCTGTATGATGAAATTTTGGATCATTATTAGGATTATGTTTAATTATCCAAATTTTAACCGGATTATTTTTAGCTATACATTACACTGCAGACATCAGACTACCTTTTAACAGAGTAGACCATATTTGTCCAAACGTAAATTATGGGTGATTATTACGAACATTACATGCTAATGGTGCATCTTTTTGTACACCCTATCCTAAGGGTATATTAATTTTGACACAAAGTTTGTAACACCCCTTAATATTCGTCGTAGACCCATAAAAGTATATATATTTATGATCAGGACCAAATCCTAAGACTATCTAGCAATGTCCGTTCGTCCGTCCGTACGCAATTTTTAGGCCTTTAAAATTAAGCTAGGAAGCTGAAATTTGGACCACATGTTCCCTAGGGCTCCGAAATGGTTAAGTGTAAATTTTTTTGAATACGCCCACTGCCACGCCCACAATTAAGCAAAAACCGTTTTAAAGCTAAAGTTAGGGAGACAGAGTATTACAACCATCGCAATATATGTAGGCACTGCCCCGCTTTATAAGTTTGTTATATAAAGTTTTTTGCAACGCCTTTTTTTTGTGGGCGTTTCTTACTAAAATGCTGTTTTCTTCGAAAATTTTCATAGGAAGCGAAAAAAAATGTTTAACAAGATATTTATCCAATATTTTTTCCAACATATCACCCTTACAAAGTTTTTGGCGACGCCCACTTTTTGGGGGCGTTTTTTCAAAAATTTTTTTTTTTAATTAATAGATTGAAATAAAATGCTAGCCCTCATCTTCTTAATGCTTTTTTCTTTGGGGCATATAGGGATATGGATAGGGTATCATACTGTTCGCCCCAAGCGGACTGTAGCCTTTCCTTATGTTTGTTTTTTGTAATGTTTAGCAGCTTCAGAGTAGATGTATATGTAAGTAAGTAGATGTAGATGTAAGTAAGTAGAAATGTAGAAAGTAAGTAATTCGTGGCTTAAGAGCGAATCTTTTTTAGAAGCCCAAATTTGGACCGTAATCTTACTTTGAACGAAATTAATGAGTTGTCCGATTCCATTACACGAATTGTAACCCTATATCCTCACACTGAAATCGTTGTTGCGGGCGATTTCTTTTTTTTTTTTTAATACCATCACAGAGCAAAACACAAAACAATACGTTCTCTAAGTGTAAGCTTTCAGTATCGCTTTACGCAACGGTTGTTTGTTGGGCGACTAAGCTCATCACAGAGCAAAACACAAAACAATACGTTCTCTAAGTGTAAGCTTTCAGTATCGCTTTACGCAACGGTTGTTTGTTGGGCGACTAAGCTCATCTACCGATCTCCATCTTATAGACTGTTTCAAGTAATTACAAATATAATTAATTTAAAGTTAATACATTAATGGACTTTTTAAAATCTGCTCGCGACAAGCAAAAATCAATTTCGTTGCAGAATTCATTAAATGTGCTTATGCACCTTGTGATAGCCTTGTAATTATTACCATAATTGGTTCTATGTCTATCTGTATAAAATAAGCTTCTAACCCGCAGTGACCTTTGGGGAGCATATATATTTAAAAGAAAGATCAATTCTGGTGAATTAATATGATAATTAAGAATATCGCGAATAAACATGACGGAAGTTGCATCGCGTCTGAAACTTAAGGTTTGCAGACCAATTAAATTGCACCTTCTGCCATAATTAGGAAGCTCATCAAACATATTTAATTTACGAACCGCGTACCTCGTGAAGTTTTTTTGGACTCTTTCGAATCTAAGTTTGTGAACTGCATAAGGCGAATCCCAAATTACGGAACAATATTCTAAATAAGGTCTGACTAACGAGCAATAAATAATTTTAAGGCTATTTATATCTCTAAAGTCTTTACTATTACGTTTAAGGAAGCCTAACAATGAGTTAGACTTGGCAATGACATAATCATAATGAAAAAAGAAACTTAACTTATTGTCAAATATGACACCAAGATCTTTCACTTCAACAAAACGTCTAAGATCATTTATAAAATAACTATGCAAAATTGTAGTACTAATACAATATGCCGAAAAAACTTTACATTTAGAAATGTTAAGTTCCAAAGCATTACGATTGCACCACTCCGACAATCTATTAATATCTGACTGAAAACGAATGCAATCAGATACATTTTTTATCCGCGAAAATAATTTCAAATCATCGGCGAAAGTCAAAACATTACAAAATTTAAATATTTCATGAACATCATTTAAAAATAATATAAATAGCAACGGGCCCAAATGACTGCCCTGTGGAACACCGGAAGTAACTTCTATAACGCGAGAAGTCAAACCATCGACTTTAACCATTTGCCTTCTATTAGTCAGGTAATTACGAAACCATTTTAGCATTGATGAATGAAAACCCAAAGACTTTCGCTTAGCCAAAAGAAGTGTGTGATGAACCCTGTCAAACGCTTTCGTAAAGTCAATATAAAGTACATCAACTTGTAATCGTTCATCAAAACTATTAAATATATAATTAGTCAACAAAGCTAAATTAGTAGCACATGATCTACCACGAACAAAGCCATGCTGACTATTTGAAATAATTTCTTTTACCGCGAAAAAGAGTTTGTCCTTAACAATACTTTCAAACAATTTTGGTATTGCAGAAAGCTTTGATATAGGCCGATAGTTTACTACTTTTTGCCTGAAACCGCTTTTATAAATAGGTGTTATGAACGAATATTTCTATTCATTTAAAAAGTTCACAGTTACAAGAGACTGGTTAAAAATAATTTTAAGTGGATGAAAAACGGATGATAAACATTTTTTTAATATTACCACAGGAATCCCATCTGGGCCAGGATTGCTATTTAAATTTAGTTTTTCTAACGCGTTTATTAAATTGTCATCCGAGAATTGCAACATACCGATGTCCAGAACTTCAGGAATCATAATGTTTTGATTTACCGTTACCTGCACATGCGACTTATTGTACACTGACTCAAAGAAATCAGCGAACAAATTATACGTACTTTTCAAATCTGTTGAACTTACATCTTCGAATTCCATTACCTTAGGAAAGCCTGTGGTATTTCTTTTCGAATTAATGTAATTCCAAAACGATTTGCTATTACGCATCACCGACGATTCTACAGACAAGATATATTGCCTGTATAAAAACCGATTTAAAAATTCATATTCTATCCTGAATCTCAAAAAAAGTTAACGGTTAGAATTAGTTTTATTTGATATATAACGAGAATAAGCTTTCCTTTTTACGTTACGTAAATTAACTAATCTTTTATTTGACCAAGGAATTTTAAACCTTTTGTTAAGACGCGTTTTTGGTACAAATAATTCAAAACCAGATTTGATCTTATCCAAAAATATATCATAGTTACCCTTTAAATTGGGGGATTTCAGTTCATCCCAATCAAAACCACTCAAATATTCCTGTAAAGCAACGAAATTGGTTTTCGAAAAGTTATAAGATAACGCGGAATTAATATTATTTAAATCACTGGAGTAATTAAGAAAATTAATCTCCAAAAGTAAGGCTTGGTGATGCATTTTGTTGGAATCTATAAGATCCAGAGCTTCACTTATAGTAAAATTAATTTCATTATTAAGAAAACTAAGTCCAATATTCTATTAATAGAGTTCGGAAAATGGTTTACTTGAAATAAATCCAAAGAAAGAAGACCATCGACAACTATTTGTTCAACCTCATGGTTGACGTTAAATGGTATTAAATTCTTATCACCATCCACATTCCTCCAATACACATTACCAATATTGAAGTCACCCAATACACAAGATATTTGAGTGGCAGCAAGATTACTAACGACACTACTTATGTTTTGAATGTGTTTTTCATACACATTGGCAACACTGTTTGGTGGAACGTAGGAGACAAAAATAAATAACTGATAACACACATCATTAACGAAATCAATACACACACATCTGTTCCACTTCAACCGAACAATGTTCCAATGTCATTTGCCTACTATGAATACGAGAAGAGACAGCTATTAAAACTCCCCCACCTCGCTCGCTGCTTGTTCGGTAACGATCATTTCGGTAAACGACATATGTTGAATCGAAGATCTCCGTAGAAAAAATGTGTGAGTGCAGCCATGCCTCCGTTAAAACAATGACATCATATTGATGGTCAGAGAGCGCAACAAAAATCTCTTTTGTTTTCGTTCTCATACCACCCATATTTTGATAATAAAGCGAATAATTTAAAACGGATGTGCATTGCTGTTGCAGCTGATCAGTGTTAATGTTTTGACTTCTACGATGGGCAATGCAACTCCGTTTTTTGGCAAACATTTTTTTACACGAATTCCCGACGGCCATACCGAAGAATTTAATGCGCGAGCGAAGAATTCTTGCGGCAATTTAATTTTAAAATTAAAAAAATTTAATTTGGTCAAGTCAGCAGTTGACTTGACTAATTTATTACAAATAACACGGCCATCCGGTATGGCTAACTTATTTGAAATGTAATTAGTCAGTGCCTTTTCCGTCGTGTCAACGCGAAAACCAGCGGCATGCAGTTCAGCTGGAGGAGCTGCAACAAAATCGAGCGCAGAATTATTATTGCCGATTATAGGCTTAATTTTATTAACGCGCTTTTTGTTTTTCCGCGATTTTTTACGCGACACTTTGCTCCATTCGGTGCCTCCGGAAGCATTTTCTATCACGACAGGGGCGTTATCACATACGGGGGTATCATTAACTGAATCGATTTTTTACCCATCGGCAAATGAGTATCGGAAAGCGAAGGCACTGAACTACATTTCAATTCACGTAGTTCAGATTTAATCAAACTCAGCTCATTTGTTAAGGCGCTGAGGTTAGTGATTAAACCCAAAAATTGCATCCCATTGCAGATTTTGCCCTTGTAGCAAAGTCCCTCACTTGTCTTCATGAGCTGGAGGGCTGCTCCGGAAAGCATCACACAATGGGTGTGGAATTTCCTGGAACATATCCCTCCGCAGCTAACGAAGTCACCAGACATTATGTCAGTATTGCATTCACCACAATTTTCAACCATTTTTAACAATAAAACAAAATTTAAAATTGAAATCAAAAAATAACTACTGTAGTTAATAATTCACACGTCAATGCGGAGCAAAGGTTACGGTAGAACTGATGTCCACAATTCTTTGCCAATTCTTTTCCAAGGTCATGGAAACGCTGATAAATCGTCAACTTATGAAATATCTTGAATCGCGGAAACTTCTTAATGACCGGCAGTACGGTTTTCGCGGCAACAGGTCCACTGGTGATTTGATGACATATCTAACCGAAAAGTGGAACCAATCTATTCACCGTGGTGGTGAAAGTAAGGTCGTTGCGCTTGATATTTCAAAGGCATTTGACAGAGTTTGGCACCAAGCTCTTTTGTCGAATCGATGATACCTTTATTCAATGGATTAGAAATTACCTTTCGGACCGTTCAATTTAAGTTGTTTTGGACGGTTTCAAGTCTGCAACTTACCAAATAAATGCTGGTGTTCCCCAAGGCTCCGTTTTGTTTCCGAATCTCTTTCTCATTTTTATAAATGATCTACTCTCTGTTACTTCTAATCCTATTCATTCCTTCGCCGATGACAGTACCCTCAGCTTTACATATTCGTTTCCTGGGCAACGCCCCTCATCTTAGGGCGTCGAACTGGAACGGCAACGTATGTTAAGTTCATTAAATAACGATCTTGACGGCATTCTTGAGTGGGGTAAAACCAATAGAGTGGAATTTAAAGCTTCCAAAACGCAATGCTGTCTTCTGTCACTAAAGCGAAACCTCAATACTCTGCCATTATCCATGAATGGCACTTGCATCGCTGAATCCGAAAAACTTTCCATTTTCGGTATGTGTGTTAATGACAACCTTCGTTGGAATGACCACATATTCGACGTCACCAAGAACGCTGCGAAGTGTCTAGGCTTCCTAAAGCGATGCAAGAAATAGTTTACCCCTTCTGATCTGGCTAGAATCTACAAGGCGTTTATTCGCCCAAAACTTGAGTACAACGCTCATATCTGGTCCGGTGTACCAATTACATATTTGGAGCTACTTAACAGAATTCAAAAACGCGCGATAAAACTTATTGGCGACCGAGATATTGCGAATTCGCTTGACCCTCTTAGTCATCGTCGTAATGTCTCCTGCCTATCTGTTGTTCTATCGATACTACCATCACAAGTGCTCAAACGAAATAGCCAGTTGCATTCCTCCCCTTCAACACTTCAACCGTAATACTCGCCACGCCAGGAATGCTCATCAGTTCACCCTAAAGCCTATATTCGGTCGAACTGTGAAATTTAAGGATTCGTTCCTCTGCCGTACAACACGAATGTGGAATGCTCTGCCTCACTCTGTTTTTCCTGACCATTACAATTTACAAACATTTAAAATCAATGTACATCGGTTTCTCACCCTTTCTTCTAATCTCTCATTTCCTTAATGCCGGTACTGTGTTACTATAACATTATAAGGGTACTAACAATCCCTTTTGCACGTGCAAATTTAAAAAAAAAAAAATAATAATATTATTAATTATTAGTACTAATTTAATTAGAATTTTATTAGGTTGAGATGGATTAGGACTTGTTTCTTATTGTTTACTAATTTATTTTAATAATATTAAATCGTATAATGCAGGGTTATTAACTGCATTATTAAATCGAATTGGTGATGTAGCCTTATTATTAGCTATTGCTTGGATTATGGTAGTTGAAGTTATATATTTTATTTAGAATTTATAAAAAATGACAATATAATAATATTAATTAGGGCATTAGTTGTATTAGCAGCAATAACAAAAAGAGCTCAAATTCCTTTTTCTTCTTAGTTACCAGCTTAGTTACTTTAGTTATTGCAGGGATTTATTTATTAATTCGGTTTAATATTTTATTAGTAAATTCTTGAATAGGGCAGTTACTTTTATTATTAGCGGGGTTAACTATATTTATATCTGGTTTAGGGGCAAATTTTGAATTTGATTTCAAAAAGATTATTGCTTTATCAATTTTAAGTCAATTAAGATTAATAATAATAATTTTATCGTTAGAATATTATAAATTAGCTTTTTTCCATTTATTAACACATGCTTTATTTAAGGCATTATTATCTATATGTGCTGGGGCTATTATTCATAATATGAATAATTCTCAAGATTTACGATTAATAGGAGTTTTAAGAATTTATATACCTTTAACTAGAACTTATTTTAATGTTGCTAACTTAGTTTTATGTGGTATACCTTTTTTAGCTGGATTTTATTCTAAAGACTTAATTTTAGAAGTTCTTTCTATAAGTATAATAAATTTATTTATTTATTTTTTATTTTTTTTTTCTACAGGTTTAACAGTTTGTTATTCTTTACGATTGGTTTATTATTCAATAACTGGAGATTTAAATTGTAGCTCTTTAAATGTTTTAAATGATAAAAGATGGGTAATATTACGAATTGGCGGTAAAATATTAAGATGATTAATTTTTTTTAACTCCGCATACTATTGTTTAACCTTTTTATTTAAAATTTATAACATTATTTGTTTGTATTTCAGGGGGTTTGTGAGGTTATTTGATATCTAAAATTTCATTATTTTTTTTAATAAATCGTTGAGTATATATTTAATTAGTGTATTTATTGGATCGATGTGATTTATGCCTTATATTTTTACTTATGGCATTATTAATTATTCTTTAAAATATGGAATAAATGTTTCAAACAATTTTGATCAAGGTTGGTCAGAATTTATGGGTAGTCAAAATTTATATAAGCAAATAGTTTTATTTTCACAATTTTATTATACTATACAAAATAATAATTTAAGAATTTATTTATTAATTTTTATTTTAGGATTTACAGTTTTCATAAAAATTTTAGTTTTATTATATTTAAAAAGCTTATAATTAGAGTATAATATTGAAGATATTAGGGAGATTGATTAATCTTTAAATATTTAAATAATTAAAATTAGTAATTTATAAAAAAAATATTTTTATTTTTACAATGAAAATGTAATGTTTTATTAAACAATATAAATAAGAAATATAAATGGAATTTAAATGGCTTTTATTTGAATATCATATTTCTTTAATTGGAATTTATTATTCATTTTTATCATTAACAGTGATATACCTCTTTTTGGTTTCAATTAAAAGAATAAGGGTAAAATTGCCTTAGATTAGGTCGAAACTAATTGCAATCAATCGCTTCATATTCTAAGGTAAATTGAATTATTCAATTATTTTTGAATGCAAATCAAATGTTATTTATTTAACTATAACCCTATTAATTTGATCAATTTAGTATCCCTTGCTTTCATTCGTGATATAAACCAATTAATAAAATTAAAATAAAAATAACAGATGTAATTGTTCATACAATTAAATTTGAATAGTTAATAATTAAAATTATAGGTATAATTAATGCAATTTCTACATCAAAAATTAAGAAAGTAATAGTAATTAAAAAAAAATTTAAAGAAAATGGTAAACGTGAAGAAGATATAGGATCGAATCCGCATTCAAATGGGGATCTGTTTTCTCGATCTCTTTTTTTTGATCAAATTGTAGCTAATATTATAACAATAATAGATAATCAAAAAACAAAAGAAGAAATTCTACTTATTGAAAAAATTATTTATACTATTATATTAATAGACCTTATGATTGGAAGTCATATATACTTTTATACTATATAAATAATTTTTATCCTCCTCGTCAATAGATTGATACATATAAAAATAATCAAACAATATCAACAAAATGTCAATATCATGCTGCTGCTGCTTCAAATCCAAAGTGATGATTTTTAGAGAAATGAAATGTCGGACTAAACAAATTAATAAAAATGTAGTACCAATTAAGACATGTAATCCATGGAATCCTGTTGCTATTAAAAATGTAGATCCATAAACAGCATCTGCAATAGTAAATGGAGCTTCAATATATTCATATGCTTGTAAAATAGAAAAATAAACTCCTAATAGAACTGTAAAAAATAAACTTTGTGTAGCTTGAGAATAATTATTTTCTATTAATCTATGAAGTGCTCAGGTTACTGTAATACCTGAAGCTAATAAAATTGTAGAGGAGGAATTGTAGTAGTGGAATTTGGAATGGGTTAAAGTGGATAATACCCATAGGTGGTCAAATAGCCCCTAATTCAATTGTTGGTGATAATCTACTATGAAAATAAGCTCAAAAAAGGGATGAAAAGAAGCACTTTCGATAAAATAAATAAAATTATTCCTCATCGGAGTCCTGTTGTTACTGCGTATTTGAGTAAACCTTGGAAAGTATCTTCTCGTGAAACGTCTCGTCATCATTGATAAACTGTTAAAGAAGTAATTAATAATCCAATTAATAATAAAATTATATTGTATTGGTTGAATCATTTTACTATACCAGATACCAATGTTATTGTTCCAATAGCTCCTAATGGTCATGGGCTGTAATCTACTAAATGAAATGGGTGATTTGAGTGTGTTGCCATTATATTAAATTACTTCTCTAGAGTATAGTGCTTTTAATACTGCAAATACATTATATTGATTAATAGCTACTGCCGATTCTAATACTAATAATTTGTGTGATTAATAAAACAATAACAATAATAGATGAAAGAGAAGGCCCAGTATTTCCTAGTAAAGCTAATAATAAATGTCCTGGTCGAATAATATTTCTAATAGTTTCAATACATACTATAAAAGATATTAATACAGCTGGAGTTTCTTGTGGATAAATGAGTAAATGAGTAAATATATGCTGTGTATGGTTTAATCACCCATAAATTATAAAAGCTAATCATAATGGTAGTGCTAAAGATATTGTTAATGTTAAATGACTTGTTCTAGTAAAAATATAAGGAAATAAACCTATATAATTATTAAATAAAATTAGTCTAAATAAATAAATGAAAATTAAAGTTGTTCCCTTTTGGTTTGGTTTTCCTAATAAAGTTTTAAATTCTTTATGTAATGTGGATAAAATATTATTTCAAATAATATGGTTACGTGAAGGCATTAATCAATATATTGAGGAAATTAATAGTAATCCTAAAAAAGTGCTTAATCAATTTAATGATAAGTTAAAAATTCTAGAGGAAGGGTCTAAAACAGAGAATAAATTAGTTATCATTTTCAATTTATTGCAGTTGTATTTAAAGTATTTAAATATTTAGATTTAATAGTTGAAGGAGAATAAATAAAATAATTTATTATATTAAATAAAATACAAATTAATAAGAATAGAATAAATAAATTTAGTCATATAAGAGGGCTTATTTGTGGAATTGAAAAAATATTATTTATATGATAATTTTAGTTTGACATACTAATGTTATTTATTTAACTATTTCTTTTTTTTAAAAAAAACTTTCATTAAAAGTAATTGCTAGTAATTGCTTATTAAAAAATGGTTTAAGAGACCAGTACTTGCATTCGGTCATTTAATGTTAATTTATATTAGAAATTCATTTAATAAAAAAAATTATAGGTACAATTTCAATTACAATTGGTATAAAACTATGATTAGCTCCACACATATCTGAACATTGACCAAAAAATAAACCTGGTCGGTTAATAAAGACATTAGTTTGATTTAATCGACCTAGGTACCATCAATTTTTACACCTAAGGCCGGAATTGTTTATAAATGAATTACATCGGCGGCTGTTACTAAAATTCGAATCGATGGTTTATAGGTAATACAATTCGGTTGTCTAAGTCTAATAGACGGAATCTATAAAATTGTAAATAATTCTGACTAATGAAATAGTAGAACCAATTGTTGAGATAACATTTCATGTTGTGTTAGAGTCAGGATAATCAGAGTATCGTCGAGGCATACCTGCTAATCCTAAGAAATGTTGTGGAAAAAAGGTTAAATTTACTCCAATGAATATAATAATAAATTGAGTTTTTAATCATTTTTTATTAAGTGTTAATCCAGTAAATAATAGATATCAAGGCAAAAATCCAGCTGTAATAGCAAATATTGCTCCTATATATAAAACATAATGGAAGAGAGCTACAACATAATATGTGTTATGTAAAATGATATCAATAGATGAATTTGCTAGGACAACTCCTGTTAATTCTCCTACAGTAAATAAAAATACGAATCCTTGAGCTCATAATATAGCTGGTGTATAGTTTAATTGAGTTCCATGTAGAGTAGCTAGTCAACTAAAAATTTAATTCCAGTAGGAATAGCAATAATTATAGTGGCAGAAGTAAAATAAGCTCGAGTATCGACTGTAAATATATGGTGTGCTCATACAATAAACTTTAATAATCCAATTGCTAATATTGCATAGATTATTCCTAAAGAACCAAATGTTTCCTTTTTTTCTTGTCTAATAATATGAAAACCCCAGTAGAATTAAAATGTAAACTTCTGGGTGACCACAAAATCAGAATAAATGTTGATATAAAATTGAATCACCTCCTCCAGCTGGGTCAGAAAATGATGTATTTAAATTTCGATCTTTAAGTAATAGCTCCAGCTAATACAGGTAGAGAAAGTAGTAAAAGTAATGCGGTAATTACAACTGATCATACAAATAAAGGTATTCGATCGTAAGTAATACCTGTAGAACGTATATTAATAACTGTTGTAATAAAATTTACAGCTCCTAGAATAGATGATATACCGGCCAAATAAAGAGAGAAAATTGCAAAATCTACTGAAGCCCCTCCATGTGCAATTACAGAAGAAAGAGGACGATAAACAGTTAATCATGTTCCAGCTCCGTTTTCTATTATTCTTCTTACTAAAAGTAACCTGAATCTCCAATTATTGAAATTCTTCTTTGACAGTTCATCCTGTTCCAAGTCCGTTTTCTACTATTCTTCTTACTAAAAGTAAAGTTAAAGAAGGAGGTAAAAGTCAAAAACTTATATTATTTATTCGAGGGATCGAGGGAATGCTATGTCAGGAGCTCCTAGTATTAAAAGAACTAATCAATTACTTAAACCACCAATTATAATTGGTATTACTATAACAAAATTATAACAAAAGCATGCGCAGTAACAATAACGTTGTAAATTTGGTCATCTCCAATTAATGCACCTGGATGACCTAATTCAGCACGAATTAATAAACTTAAAGAAGTTCCTACTATACCTGCTCAAATTCCGAATAAGAAATATAAAGTACCAATATCTTAATGATTAGTTGAAAATAATCATTGTTGCGATTAAATGGCTGAAAATTTAGGCAATAAACTGTAAATTTATTTGTAAGAAAGTATTCTTTATACCCTATCCTAAGGGTATATTAATTTTGACATATAGTTTGTAACACCCCTTAATATTCGTCGTAGACCCATAAAAGTATATATATTTATGATCAGGACCAAATCCTAAGACTATTTAGCACTGTCCGTCCGTCCGTCCGTCCGTATCAACTTTTGAGGCCTTTAAAGTTATGCTAGGAAGCTGAAATTTGGAACATATACTCCCTAGGGTTCCGAAATGGTAAAATGTTAAAATTTTCAAAATACGCCCACTGCCACGCCCACAATTTGTAAAAAACCGTTTTAAGGCTTAAGTTAGGGAGATAAAGTTGTACAACCTTCACGACATATGTAGGTACTGCCCATCTTTATTAATTTGTCATATAAAGTTTTTTGCCACGCCTACTTTTTGTGGGCGTTTTTCACTAAAATGCTGTTTTCTTTGAAAATTTTCATAGAAATCGAAAAAAAATGTTTAACAATATATTAAGCCAATATTTTTGTCAATATATCGCCCTTACAAAGTTTTTGGCCACGCCCACTTTTTGGGGGCGTTTTTAAAAAAATATATTTTTTTTCTATAAATTTCATAGAATGAAATAAAATGCTATCCATCATCTTCCTAAAGCTTTTTTTCTTTGGGGTACATAGGGATAAGGATAGGGTATCATACTGTTCGCCCCAAGTGGACTGTAGCCTTTCCTTATGTTTTTTATCAAGTTTTATAGTCATGTATGATATTAGATTACAATTCTAAAGGAATTAAATCTTAAAAGATTATTCTTGTATTTATAGCTTTGAAGGCTATTAGTTTATTTAAGTTAAATTTTTCCAAGTGATAATTAATTTAAAAATAATCTAAATTTTAAACTATTATTATATATAATTATATATTATAAATTTATAAAACTATAAAATATAAAATAATTAATTCATAATGATTCGTTTGAATATATACTTAATATTCATCCTAAATGATTAATGGGTGAAAATCTTATTAATTTACGTAAAGATGATTGATTTAGTCCTCCCAATGATCCAATAATAACTGAAAATAATCAAATCAAATTGATATAAATAATATAAATTTATTAATTTAATATGAAATTAATATTAAAGGAGCAATTTTTTGTCAAGTTATTAAAATTAATGAATTAAATCAGTTTAATCCTTCTATTACTGTTAGAAATCAAAAATGGAATGGTGCTGCATCCTCTGCAGAACTCTTATGCTGTCAGTTCTGCTATACGGCGCAGAGTGCTGGACGATAAGCAGGAGAAGAAAAACTGGGATCCTTTGAGAGAAAAATCTTTCGACGGATATTTGGCCTTGTGTGCGAGGGAGGCGAATGGAGGAGAAGATACAACCGCGAACACTATGAGCTGTACCAAGATGTGGATGTAGTCATACCCAGCCACCGTTTTAAGGACCAAGCCATCGCGGATGCCAGAATGCTTGGTATGGACAACTGGGATCGCAGAGAATGGAAGGCTGCCGTGTCTCAGGCAGGGACCTCACGGGTCGGGAGCCCATTAAGAGAACCAGAGTCTTGTACGAACGACAAAATCAAACAGCCGCAAATATTAAAATTATTAACGCCAAAGCACGCTAGCCTCTAATGGCTCCTTTACCCAAGGATCGAACAACATCATATGTAAGCCCATTTAGTTATACAGGCGTTGATCCCGTATATTTTAATATGACTCTCCCTGTTGGCAGTTTTGAACGTGGGCTTCATGGGGGTGGAATGTTGACGACCAAAAGGAAGCGGACAATAAGATAAATATTATTAATTTTTCTTGTTCGATGAGTTGACAAGTGAACCAAAAGATTTAGTAAAAAATTATAGACAATATCTGTAATCTCTTACTAGCTCCAACCGACTTCAAGTTGTTTACCACTTTATCGATCGAAAACAATCGAAAATTTAATTTGCTGTACTTTTATCCCTGATAGCCTTACAATTATTTATTGTTTATTAATTAAATTTATTTCACTAATAGTTGACGATTTTTCCAACATTTCTTGAATAAATTTTATCAAATCTTTTATCTAAAGATCGGCTTCCAACGTGAATCTCCAATTATTGAAATTCTTCCGGTCAAATACATGCAATTTATATTTATCTTCCTCCATATAACTTCCTTGGGTTACCCACTTCCGATGTTAGGAATGCTCATGAAGATCCTCAGCTACTTTGAAATAGAAGACTCGAACGAATATGGTAACAAATGTAATATAACATTAAGTTTATTATAATTAAAGAACAAACTAAAATTTAAGTATGATTAGTAGGATAGAACCTTTCATGGTGACGGCTAAAGAAAAAGAGGATGCTATGGTGATTTGCGAGATAAAAGAAGTATAAATGACTGCTGCTATTTATTTAATCCAATAGGTGTCACGTTTTTGGTATAGCTGGTGGCATGGTACCTAGTCATTATTTCAACATTATTCACCCACACTTCTTAGCGATTTACGAAAACGACATTAATTTTTTTAAGTATAATTAAATGGTACTGGGTACTGGAATTGTAATGGTACTCTAAAGCTTACAGCTCTGGTTTAAAATCACTCACAATTCGATAGAATCGGACACACACTCAAGATCGAGCTAGTCACACATGCAAATAAAACATGGGTGCTATCGTAATCGTAAATCTTGTATTCTTGATTCTTGGCCACGAACTACTCATCTCAATTTACCGAAAAAGTGCGGAAGAAATTAGCTTGCATATGTATATTTACAGAAAAATGTTAAAAGTACTTCAAAATTTAAATAAAAATCTAGGTAGCAAAGTGTTTTTGGTATTCTTTGTTTTCTCTATTAATTTCATAAATAATAATTCTCAATAAAGAAAAATTGTAAGATTTTAACACGAAGAAGTCTCATTTGCTTCAGGTCCTTACTGCCATTCCCTGGACCTCTCCAACATATTTCAGATATTTTAAATGGTGATGTATGAGGGCAAAACAAACCGACGGCATCTGAGACAAAAATTATTCGCATGGCAGCGAACAAATTTACAAGTGTGAATCAATATTTTATTCAAGTACAGTAGGTAGGTAGGCGTGCGTAGGGTTACCAACTCCAGTAAGGGCTAAGCCCGGAGATTTAAAAAAATGTATTTTGTCCTTACCCCAAAAATAACTTCATCATCAACATTGATATATGTTAAAAGATATCATGAAAATTAGTTGAAGAAATAAAAACGCCGAGTTAATAGCAATAGCAAGCAAACAATGATTTGTTAAACAACGCCCACAAAATTATGCGTGACAAACTGGGAGTGGCAGCTTACACTTTCATATTTCGGACACAGGATAGTATTTATTCCGAATTTCAACTTTCTAGCTCTAAATGTTAGGGCCTAAAATCCAACGAAGGACGGACAGACGTTGCTAAATCGTCATAAAATTTGATGCTGATCACGAATTTATAATTTTTAAGAGGTCTACGACGAATAATAAGATGTGTTACAAATTATGTGTCAACACTATTATACCCTTGGGATAGTTTATAAGAAGAGACCATAAAGCATATTTTAAAAAAAAATAAAAAACTATTTTTATATATCATATGCCTAAACCAACAATTCTGATAGCACAAACCATCTATAATAGCAATCAAACCAGCTTTAATATTGAAAAAAGACCCTGTGATGAAAATTGCTTTAAGAACTCACAAAATAGTAACCCGCTGTGGAAAGAGGCTTCTTGACAATACATTTTTGATTGTTTTAATTTTTTTGATATATTTGCCACAAATTTCGGACTTTATTCCGAATTTCAGCTTTCTAGCTCTAAATGTTAGGGCCTAAAATCCAACGAAGAACGGACAGACGTTGCTAAATCGTCATAAAATTTGATGCTGATCACGAATTTATAATTTTTAAGAGGTCTACGACGAATATTAAGATGTGTTACAAATTATGTGTCAACCCTATTATACCCTTGGGATAGTTTATAAGAAGAGACCATAAAGCATATTTTTAAAAAAAAAAACTATTTTTATATATCAAATGGCTAAACCAACAATTCTGATAGCACAAACCATCTATAATAGCAATCAAACCAGCTTTAATATTGAAAAAAGACCCTGTGATGCAAATTGCTTTAAGACCTCACAAAATAGTAACCCGCTGTGGAAAGAGGCTTCTTGACAATACATTTTTGATTGATTTCATTTTTTCGATATATTTGCCACAAATTTGGATATAACCATTTTGCTTTATTCGAACTTGTTTAAATCTAGAGCTGAAATTACTATTACTAGATCGTAATCGATTTCTGATTTCGCCATAGCTTTATGGCGCCTCGGCCTTGTTACAAAACATACTCCTGTGTAGCATGCTAAAATGAAATAATATTATTCCTTGGGCTAAGTTTTCGTGTTGCATTTGCAATTCATATTTAGGTATCAGAAACAGGTTGCATCCTGGAATTTGTTGATTAGTGTTTCTTTACCGCAACATAGTTTTTTCTAAATACTTAATGGGAAATTTTGCATTGCATGTATTTTACTTTTAAAATATGTGTTTTTCTATCATAACATTTTTGATAGTTATACCAAATTCTTAAGAATTAAATTGTGACATTGCGGCCTGGGGAAATTTCGGTTAGGCCCGCAGACGGGAGATTGGATCAAATTCCCGGAGTCTCCAAAAATACTTCTATTGGTTACCTTAGGCGTGCCTTAAGACATAACATTTATGTAACAGCACCAGGATCTTATTATACTCTGTGATGAAGTAATTCGAGACCGGACAATTGCAAAAACCCGCCACATACAATTGTACCCAATAGATGGATGTTATATGGGTCGCGAAGATTCAACAAATGCTTTTCGAATCTGGAAGTTAAGTTTATAAGAAAACAATCGCCAAATATTTTAAACATAACTTTTGTTTTTATTAAGATTATAAATAAATATAATAAATAATAACTTCTTCTATTTTCTTCTTTTTTTTAAATTGGTAGCTGAGGAGGCTAGTGGGTTACAAGTATTAACTGAATACATCATTGTAATTAATTTATGCATTTTGAGCTTAATATTTTTATACAACTTATCGCAATTAAAAATACATATTTCAGCAGGTAAAAATTTCGTTGAATTAATTAACTCTTTTCCTATAAAAAATAGACATTTACACGCGGTATTTTCTGCTTTTAATTTAAAATATCAGCAATAGAAATTATTTGCATTGTTCTTATAAGACAGTGAAGCGAAAAAAAGGAGGAAGAGAGAGAGAGAGAGAAAGTTGATAAAAAGCAACGGAGATAATATGTAACTTCTAAATTAATAACATTCAGTTAAAAAATTGACTGTAAATTATGAAATGAATTTAATTGGAACGCTTCTGGTAAAACGTGATCTAAAATAATAAAACAGTAAGCAATTATAATGTAAGTAGAAACTACGTGAATAGCCATAAGAAAAAAAAATATTACCAACAAATTAGTCACTGTCTATCTGATGTTTAAAGATGTTTTATTACTTATATACCAAGCATAAATGTCTATTTGAAAACATGTTCAAATATTGAAACTATTAATTACATAAATACATTAATTTGTAAAAACCCGCAATCAAATTTTTCGAAGTTGTTTTTAAATGTTAACATGTTTATTGTTTTCAGTCGAAAATATTGAAGCTTCAATGGAAGAATGGCTAAATGAATAACGTTTGATCACAAAGGAAATTCATGTTAATTATCATTACTTGTACGGCACAAAATTGAGAGAGAGAGAGAGATAGAGATACTTATATATTATTTTTCCCCGACGAGCATTGCCGTTACTTACAAAAATTGGTGATGACGACATAATCTTTAATATGTTTATATAAAGGTATGTATGTATGTATATATATATCGATTTCATAATAATGAAAAATAATGATTTACAGTTTAAAATAAATATCGGATTTACGAGTAGTTTTAACGTTTATTATTTTAGTAGGACGACATTCTACGATTCCGATGTAAATACATTGACTGAGAAAGAAGCGAAAGTTTCACCTTTCTTTCCAATTGCCTTAGCTTGATACTGTCCAACATCCGTTACTGCGCATTTTACAATTTCTAACGAGTATCGATTATTGTCTTTAACGAACTTGAATCTTGAGCTTGTTTCATCGATTTGTTTACCATCCTTAAACCAGGACAATTGCAAAGGACTGTCTTGAGTTTCACATTCAAATTTAGAAGATTCCGTTTCCTGTACAGTTACCGAGGATGGGAATTTTATGAATGTTGGCTGTTTGGGTTCTTCGCCTGGTACAAGTACATTGATTGTGCAGGTGCTAAAGCTTTCACCAGCATCATTGAATGCCTCACAGGTGTACGTGCCGGCATCTTCAGGGAAAATTTCGGCAATTTGTAGTTTATATATGTTTGCTTCGTTTGTGTATTGGAAATCTTTAGATGGCTTTATTTCTTTGTTGTTATGTAGCCAAACGACGTCAAAATGTTCAGCCCCAATGATACGACACGCGAGAGTAACTGCATCGCCGTCCTTCACAAATCGGGATTCTAAGTGGCTAGCAATTTTTGGTGGCTTATCTCCGCCAACAACTGTACGTTTTGATGAGTTCTTTTCCATGGCTGTAAAAAGTAAATTGTTTTTGAATTATACTGTACTGCACTGTTTAATGAATGGAGGAATTTGTTGCACCAATGTTTCAAATATATTTTTTAATAAAACAATTTTGTGGTAATTAGCTAAAGACACCTCGAGTGTTTATGAAATAAAGAAGTCGCTTGCCAGCGAATAAGCACCAGAGTTTTTTCATATAATTATACATTACGTTAAGAAATTTTCCGCTTTTACCTTGAAATAGCTAAATTAGTACAAAGTGATACACAGACGCATCTAGGACAAATGAATGAGGGTTTGGCTCAGGAACTAAATATACAATAATGTATGATATGGACAGGTGCGTTCGAATCAGCAGACAAGAATTATATATGTATATATATATAAACTGCAACATAGAAATTATGCCCTCAAGACTCTTGATGTCTATGCAATTTAATCTAAGCTAGTGTGGGAATTAATGACATAGTAAGTAAGGAACATTAAATCATTCGATTTTCTTTGCAAAATAAACTGATAAACGTTTAGTATTTAAAAATTAAAAACATGCTTTTCGGAATACATCAATAATTTCGAAAACTTACGTTTGATAGATAACTTGCATTTAGTGTCAACTGAACCAATTGAATTTGTTGCTGTGCAAGAAAATACACCTTCATCTTCTGGGAAGACTTCATTTATTGTAAGTGTTGCAACGCCATTTTTGTATTTTAAATCCATAATTTCAGATGAAGAAATCGCTTTTCCATTTTTGGACCATGTTATTTGTGGCTCCGGATCACCTTCGACCGAACACGTTAATAGAAGTTGATCACCATCACGAATTGTTAAATCCTTAAGTGCTTTTGAAAATTGGGGCTTGCACATAAGTGAATCATCTGGAGGAACTGTATTTATATCGACATTAGGACAAAAATTACTTATATACAATTTTTTTATATAACATCTTACGAATTAATTCTTTGGTTGCACTTCGTGATCTAGACGGAGAACCCGGTGCGTTCAAACCATATTTCTTCTTCTTGGAACTTATATTCTCTGAAATGTTTGTTGATGACAAGGAACTTGAATTATTACTGACAGTCTGAAAATAAAAAAACACATTGATATTGCTTGTCTGCTATATTTGTACCGCCCTTTGTACCTTGCTAGATGATGATGATGATGAGTTATTGGTAGAGGAATAATTTGAAGTAACGTTTTTCGTATTAACATTCGATGTCACCTGACGCACTGTGACAATTGGAGGTGGAGCTGGTTTAATAGGCTGTTCAATATATTTCCGATCTATTAAAACAATAGAGTGTTAAGTAATATATATATATATATATATATATATATATATATATGTATATTCATAAAGTGGTTTCACAAGTATGCATTCATTCCTTAATCTTCAGTTGCAGTCAAATTAAAAAAAAACAATTACACTCAATTAGTAGTAAAAAAACTGTAGGTGTATTAGAAAAATGGGAACTACTTCATAAGATGAGTTCATGCTGGGAATGCAAACGAAACACATTTATAAACGTCCCTTCGATTGATTGCACAACAATAGAATTGCTTTTTCAGAAAAACTGGAATAATTCATGCGATATATTTATTACGTAATGTTGTATAAATTAAAAGCTTTTCTATCAGAAATCTAAAACATATTTCGTTTTACTATTTAAGGCGTTTACTTTTTAAACGCAATTTATGTATGAATATTTTGAAATTTTTTTAAAGAAAAGAAAGTAGGCATATAACTACTTCTAAATCTAATCTACTGAATAGGTATATGATCAACTAGGTATCATTCAATTAATAAACTTTACGCATACTTAGGTTATAAAATAAATGTTTTATCAACATTCTACATGAAATCCTTAACTGTTATTTACCCACAATGCGCAAATCTATATATTTGCATAGATTAAATATTAGACAAATTGGCTCATACAGGGCCTTCATTTTGTCCAACCATTTGTGTTTGCGAAACAATATCTTTGTAAAACCTATATTTTTATACTGATTCGCAATGGCAGTACAAAAACACTGCAGGTATCCCTTGGGAGGAATGAAGCCTAGATCTAATAGCTAAGTAGTATAAAGTAATGTCCACTGATCCCACACATTATCTAAAATTGTGTCATTTTATAATTATTATATAATTGTTATAATGTTCACTTTAGTGAATTAAATATCAGCTGTACAGCACAATTAATAGTTTGAGTTTACATATTCGCAATCTAATCGTTCATTGTCCGCATTTAAAATAAGTCCGCATTTAAAATAAGTGATTTTGGTGAAAGATTTTACAAGCTGAATTAATTATGGTGGTAACCTACTATTGGCACGCATAAAATATTCGAAGTACAATTTTATTACAAATTAATATTAATACAAGACGATAAGAAAATTTTTTGTATGATAGTATTTATTCATATCGAAACTACATTCCATGATAAGAATACGTACTCAATTTTTCGTTAACACTGATATAATTTAAATACTGACGGATGCTTATAAATTTCAAATAACATTTCTAAAAAGTATAATTATAACTAATGACGAAGTGCATGAATAAGCAAACAAACAAAAAATAAATTCAAAATTGTAAATAAATTAGACAAAATCATTCCGTTTGGTTTTATTCAACTGGCTTAAGATATTATTTAGAGGTATATCTTTTTAAGTTTATGGATTAAAGGACAGAAAAACAGGTCATATAAAATTTATTTATGTTTTACCTCCTGAATATAGGAAATTGTGAGCAAGTTCTGCCTGCTCAGGTGTTACCCATTCCCCTAAAAAAAATATCATTAGGGTTTAAATAAATAAATAAAAAATAAATAAATCAATAAATATATATATATATATGTGTGTGTGTGTGTGCATATTTAATGTTATTTTCACAACTTTAATGTGGTTAACCATGAAACGAATATGAACCACTTACAGTATCTACTGTCATCAACGACGAAATTAATTGGACTAAATGTAATAGACATAAGGACAATTATAAATTTGTGAATGAGTCGATAAGAAACAGAGGTCACTAGTGTGCCTAAAGTTATATATCCGGCACAAATTGCCTATTCCAAACGATTTGTTATTTTCATGCAGTGCTCAATAAGTCTTTTAAGGATTTAAAGGAAAATAAAAGCTCAAAACAATTATAATGAGTTTTTCGCCAAATTAAAATGCAATCTCTTTAACAATTAGTTTAAAAACCCGCAATAATAACCAAATGTTGGTAGCGTTGTTGTGTAAGGTCGACTTTATATGTTCGTTGTTTATTTGCTTCTACGAAGGAAACTATTTAGGTTATTACGAGTATGCAAACTGGTAATTAAATAAATTTATGATTACAATTTCGTATGATGTATAACACGGTATTACTGGTTTGCTAATTCTTATACATATGTAGGTACTAATCTGCTAGTGAGTTATAAATTTGAGGTGTGAAAAAAGGAGATTGCGATAAAGTTCTGCTTGATCAAAAGTTACCCATTACAATTAAAAAATCATGTTATAAGTTTTATTCAGAATTATTTTAAATAAATCACATTAAGAAGCATTAAATTCTATTCTGTTGATCTTGTACAAGTAGTCACGATCCAAATTTAATGAGCTTAACATAAATTACGTCACAGTTTCAGTTTTATACCAGAAGAAATAGTAACTATGAAACAAATATGAAACGTAAACGTACAAAATGAACCCTAATTTCCAGGAGGAAAATATAATCAGACATCAAAAAAAGCCTCGGTTAACAAACATTCGTTTGTTCATAAATATCATTAAAAATATCTTTATATTGTACAATGCTGATATTATCTAAACATATGTGAATAGACTGCAAAAAATGGAAGCAAAACTACAAAATTTTGTTTTTAATTAAGCATGAGCTTATGAGCGAGCTTTAATAATCTTTAATCAGCACCCGGTATTCAATTTATTTAAGACAACAGTGGCATTCACAGAATATGGCCTTTGCTTGCAATGTTTATAGCCTACCCTTATGTAGGCTGTTCACACTTTTATGTATTTAGTTTACAAATAACTATGCCAAAGCTAAATAATTGGATATCTTTAATCAAACTTACCCTCTACAATTACTACACACTCTGTTTCATCCGTGCCATGGCAATTAGTAGCAATGCATGTGTATTTTCCTGAATCCGATGGCTTGCAATCAATTATTTCCATGGTTACAACACCATCCGAATGTGTCATTGAGTACTCATATTTGCTTAGCTCCCGTTTATCCTTATACCATTTTACGGTTGGTACAGGCTTTCCACTTAAACAGCATAAAAGCTTGCATGTATCGCGAGCTTGCATGACACGCGGCCGTAATAGGAATGTAAAACTGGGTGCTGATTCGGATTCCTCCTGCCAGAATGTATATGGTAGTGGTTCACGTCTTCGCACTGGAGTCGACTCATGTCTATAAACAGGTTGCTGTTTCGGCAGTGGCTGAACATTCAAGAACACAACTTCTTCCCGCGAGCCGTAGTGATTCTCAGCACGAATAATGTACTCTCCACGATCCTCAAGTTTTACGCGATTTATAATAAAGTAGTAGTCATCACCAGTGTATCGCTTCATAAATTTAACACTTTGTCGGAGCTCTTGATTATTGTGAGACCAGGTTAATGTTGGGGTAGCAACTGCAATACATCTGCAATAGAATTTAACACTCTGACCCTCATAGCAAAATTGAGATGATGGGCGAATGACAAATCGCGGAGCAGCTTGACGTCGATCTATTGATGTATCGTGGATTTTGTATTTTTCCATTAGGAGTTTACGGAGAGATGAATATTCCGAAAGTCTGCCTATTGGAAGTAGATATTTGTTAAAGTCTTCATATTTCTTTCGAAGTTTGTCACGGAAAGCAAGATACTTTTCGCGCGCTATCTTTTGTATGCGATCGCTATGATCACCAGTAAGCCATGGATGCAATAAGCATTCATGTGCTGTCATGCGTTTCTCCTTGTTAGCTACTAGCAGTGAGCGGATAAACTCTTTTGCTTCCTCGGAAATGTGACGGAAAGCTTCCTCGTCAAAGTCCCAATCACATGCTTTAACATTTTTAAGAGTCGAAATATCATTTTCACCGGCAAATGGTGAAAGTCCACTCAGACTGTCAGAGGAAAAAGATAATCAGTTGACATGAAATAGGAAAACGTTTTTTTATGATCTTTTTCAATATGGGATGACCAAAACACATAAATTTAATACTTACAGCACATAGGAGAGAACACCTAAGGCCCACATATCAGTGTAGAAGCCCACCGGTTCGCGATTAACAATTTCTGGAGCAGCAAATTCCGCAGTTCCGGTTGTAATTTTTACTACTTCATTGGGGTCTAATCTAGTGGCAAGACCAAAGTCAATTAATTTAACGTTGGTACTTCTTCGTGTCTGGCACATAATATTCTCGGGTTTTATGTCCAAGTGGATGATATTTTGTTCATGCATATGTTTTACACCTTCACATATCTGGCGAATATAGTTTATAACTTCGGCTTCAGTCATGCTGTAACTTTCATCCGTAATACGTTCAAAGAGTTCACCGCCCGATAAGCTGTAAAATAAAATAAACCGTTACATTTGTTAAGCAAACAGGAAAATTTACTTTGAGTAACATCTTACAATTCAAATATTAGAACCATCTCATCATCATCCTCAAAAGCGTCATGAAGATTTATTAACTTCTGATGATGCAATTGATTCATGATGTCAATCTCGCGGCGAATCAAGTCTTTTTCTATTTCATGTGATACAGGGATGAATTTTGCGGCGAAAATATTGCCGGTGCTGCGTTCACGACAGCGATGTACTACACCGAATGCACCGGTGCCAATTTCTTCAAGAATATCATAGCGATCATAAACACTGTCGTGTGAGATTTCAACTGGTTGTGGCACGTATTTTGAATAAATATCAAACACATATGAGTCGTAGTCTTTAATAGGTCCGTCAGCCTTTCCACGAACTTTCTGTCCGTTTTCATCAATTTCCCATTTCTTTTCTTGTTTCTTCTTTTTGCCCGTGTCTTTCATTGTAATTAAAGTGCTAACTTCTGATGGATCCGAACGTCCATATACATTTTCAGCATATATTCTGAAGTCATATTGATGCCCTGGTGCAAGACCAGTAACAGCCATAGAAGTGAATCGGGTGTTGCCAACTCGTATCCACGATGACATCGGATGCTCCCGTTTTTCCACTAAATAATTTGTAATGTTTGATCCACCATCCCAAACTGGAGTTTTCCAGCTTAGTGAAAGTGAATCTGTTCCGATATTCTCCACCAATGGGAACCTTGGAGGATCAGGACGATCGCTTATTTGAATCTTAATAATGGCAGTATCTGAGCCAAGTTCATTCTCAGCAGTGATACGGTATGGTCCAGAATCAAGTTTAGAACCATCACGAATTGTTAGAATAGCATGACGTTCTTTTACTTCTACATGATAATGACCACCAGATTCAATAGTTTCACCTTCTCGAATCCAGCTGATACGTGGCTTCGGAAAACCAGTGAATGGTATCTTAACAACAACATTTTCACCTTTATCGAAATACGCGGTGTCCCGGAATCTTGGTGGAACGTTTAACTTCGGCGCAGCTAAAAATATATTTTTATTAAGGAACTAATAAGAATAAGTTATATTTTCTACTTACTCATAATAACAAGAGCCGCCCTGGTTGATTTAGCACCTGCTTTGTTAACAGCTCGGCAGACATATTCATCTGCATCCTCACCAAACACATCATTTATTGTCAAGAAGTAACTTTCACCTTCAGCGTACATGTGATATCTAGCGCCGTTCGTAATTTCACGTGCTCCCTTATACCAAGTTATAACAGGCTTAGGCACACCAGTTATTTGGCATGAGAATTGGGCATTGTGGTTTTGTATGCAATTAGCATCGCGCAAGGGCTTTACAATCAGAGGTTGAGTCGCCGCCTTAGGATCGACAATTTTAACTGATGTGGATGCGGTCGATTCCTTCGACAAGCCAGCTTCGTTTTGAGCAAATACTCTAAACTCGTATTGACGACCTTCAATGAGGTTGGGACAGTTGATTTGTGTAGTAGGACAGATTGTAACATTGACACGTCGCCAAGTAGAGCTACCAACTTCACGCTTATCGATCCAATAACCTTGAATGTGGGCTCCACCGTCTGATTCTGGTTTTTCCCATTCCAAATGTACAAACTCTTCTCCGATCTCGGTCACATTTGGAACACCAGGAGGTGATGGTGGATCGAATGGTGCCTTTGCTTTGACTGGGTTCAAGCCTTCTAGGGCAGGGCCCATACCATTTTCATTGACAGCCATAACACGGAAGATGTATTCTTGATTTTCGGTAAGGCCTTGCAAAACGTATGACAAGTCTTTGCAAAAACTCGAAACGGTAATCCAATGCGATGAGCTTACATCCTTGCGCTCTACAACATAATGAGTTACGCGCAGACCACCATCATAAGATGGAGGGCGCCATGTAAGTGTACATGAATTTCTGCTTATATTTGAAATACCCATTGGTCCCGCTGGAGGTCCAGGAAGGCCGGTAATGCGAACATCGAAATTGCCTGTTGCAGTTCCACTTCCGTTATTAAGCTCGATGGCATATAGACCAGAATCATCTTTGTTAATATCACGAATGCAGATTGCAACATAGTCATCAAATATTGTATATTTAAAGTGTTCAGATTCTTTAATGGTTTCATTGTTTTTAGTTATGGTGACTTGCATTGGTTGATCGCCAGTGTAATAAACCTTAATTTTGCCGTTATCGTTCTCTGCCAGGTATAAGTCATGAGGAATCCGGGTGATTACCGGTGGAGATCCAATCTTGAGATGACCGGTAGTATGAACGAATCCTAAAGAATTAATTGCTTCGCACGTAAAGTCACCTTCATCAGTTGACTTTACATCGGAGATATGTAAACGGAAAATACCATCTTTGGTATCACAAGTGAATCGAGTACCCATTTGTATTTCTTTACCATTGCGAAGCCACCTGGCTGTAGGTTCTGGTTTTCCAGTTGCTTGGCATTGCAGCATGAAATATTTTCCAAGTGGAATAACACGATCTTGCAATCGCGTAATCCAATCCGGTTTCTCTCCACCCAGTACTTCACATACCTTGATCGGCATAGTGCATGAACTTGGTTCTGAGCGTCCAGCAGCATTCACAGCACAGATTCTGAATTCATAATCACCCATCTCAATAAGATTGATTACTGTATACTCAGTATCCAGAACGTTGTAGTCATTGCACTTAACCCAAATAGCGCCTCCAATATCACGACGCTCTATAATGTAACCCGTGATACGAGAGCCACCATCACTTTCAGGTTTGGTCCATTTAAGGTCGACGTAGTTCTTTCCCACTTTAATAACTTGTGGAGTTCCTGGTGGAGAAGGCACATTAAATTTACCCTTCAGCTTGAACTTCATGGATGGTGGTGATGGTTTACTGAACCCGGCAGCATTCTTTGCCTTAATACGGAATTCATACTCGTGTCCATTAGAAAGGTTATATAGTTGATATTTTGTGTCTTTAATAAGGAACTCATAGGTGTTCCATGATGTGTCATTAGCAACATCCCGATATTCAATTTGATATCCTTGAATACGGGAACCACCATCTGATGAAGGTCGATCCCAGATCAACGTCACATTACCGGAATCCCAATCGATTACTTTCGGTTGACTTGGTGCATCAGGCACAGTGAATTGATATTTGGCAACAACAGGGTCCACAATATCTAATGGATCACTAAGTCCATACTGATTCTCAGCTCTTACTCGGAAGTTATATTTGCGGTTTGGTTCCAAGCCCATGACATCGTAATGTGTATTGCGAACAAAGCTACTAACCTTACCCCATATTCCATTGTTATCCATTTTCTCAACAACATAATTAGTGATTGGTGATCCACCGTCATCTAATGGCGTTTTCCATGAAAGTGTGCAAGTGTCTGGTGTAATATCTGAAGCAAGAAGTGGCCCCTGCGGTACACCAGGTCTGTCTACAACTGTCACATGACAGGCGGCTGAGTCAAAACCCTCTGAATTAGTCAATGTTATTTGATAAGAGCCAGTTTCAGAACGCTTGGCACTCTTGTTATAAAATACAGTATTATAATCCGTAGTTTCGAATTTAACTCTGTCGTCTTGCAGTATATCTTTGTTATTAACAGACCAAGTTGGCTTTGGTCTAGGATTACCATGGAATGGTACGGTTATACGGAATTCCTCCCCGGCGCAAACAATTATGTCTCTGATTTTTAAGTCAGATGTTATTTTGGGTGCGCTTGGTGGTGAGCGGCATACGATGCCGTCTGAAGATGAACTAAACGGTCCTTGGCCGGCAGCATTAACAGCTGCTATACGGAATTCGTACTCTTGCCTCTCAATAAGACCAGGAATCTTGCATGTTAAATCTGGGCAATGAGCTTGAATTGCCTTTGTCCATTTATCTTCTGATAGAAGACGTTTCTCGATTACGTATCCGGTTATTGGGGAGCCACCATCGTGACGTGGTTTCGCCCAAGTTATAGTGATTGAATCTTCGGTAGAGTCGATTCCTCTTGGGATTCCAGGAGCACCAGGAACGTCAAATGGATGCCTGGCACGAATAGGCTGTTCAGTATCAGCTGGTTCAGATGGTCCATATTGGTTTTCGGCAACAACGCGGAACTCGTAGTCTCTACCAATGTTCAAATTTCGAACTCTTATAAAAGGTACTGTGCAGTAACTACTGACTTTTGACCAAGTTGGATTTCCTCTTTCTCTTTTTTCTATACTGTAATTAGTAATCGGTGAGCCTCCATCGTCCTTTGGTGGATTCCAATAGAGAGTAAGCGCATCACCTGCAAACTCATCTGCTCGCAAGTTTGTTGGTGGCTTTGGTCGATCAAGTACTTTGACATTTATTGTTGCGGTATCAAAACCTGACGGATTTTTAAGCTGTAAGCGATATTGTCCGGAATCGTTGCGTTTAGAATTCTTTACAACAAAGCTTGCAGCATCATCTGTTAGTTTTTGGAACATGCGTTGATCATCATCTAAAATCAAGTCGTTGGCATACCATTGAGCGGTAGGCTTAGGGAAGCCTACGTATGGTACATGTATGCTGAAGTCTTCTCCAGCGCGTACAACAATATCGCGCACTCCACCTAAGTCCATGCATGGCTTGTTTGGTTGTTCTCCGATTACAATCGGGTTGGATGGTTTGGAAGGTTCAGAGCGACCAACCTCATTATCTGCAATTACACGGAAGGAATATTCTTGTCCTTCTTTTAAGTCGGGGACAGTGTATAAAAGATTATGAATTGGTAATTCGTTAATTGGTTTCCAGTCCTTCGCACCCTTTGGTTTCATTTCCAAGTAATAACCCTTAATCTTGGATTTTCCATCGTTACGTGGTGGTCTCCATGACAAAGTTGCACTATTTTTGGTAATACGATCTGCCTTTGGTGGCTCTGGAGCATCTGGTCGATAACGCTGTAGTTGGGCAGTGATTGATTCTGATGGCTTGGATGGTTTTCCTGGTCCAGCTTCGTTTACGGCAGTAACACGGAACTCATAACGAGAACCTTCACGTAGATCCTGTACAGTGTAACTTGTATTTGGCGTTGGGTAATTGTTACACTTAATCCATTCACCTCCACGTTCACGGCGTTCTACTATATATCCAGTAATTGGCTTACCACCGCAGTACTCTGGTGGATGCCACTCAAGACTTGCTGATGATGGACTGTATGCAATAATGTCTGGTTGGCTTGGTGCATCTGGTGGATCGAATGGTGACTTAGCTATGACTGGTTTACCTTCTAAGTGTTCAGACACCCCATAAATATTTTCCGCACTAACGCGGAATACGTATTTTTTCCCTTCGGTCAAGCCCTTTACAGTGAAACTTGTTTTTGGGCAATAGCCAGGAACTGGACGCCAACCATCGACCCCAAATTCGGAAACTTCCACGATGTACCCAGTTATTTCGCCACCTCCATCGTCTTTTGGTGGATTCCATGAGAGTGAAATATGATCTTGCGCAATCTCTGTGTAGTTCAGTGGACCTTGGGGTGGATCCGGTTTGTCGACAACAATAACTTGAATATCAGCGCTGTCTTTTCCAAATGAATTGCTTGCTGTTATATTATAAGTGCCTGCATCTCCTCTAGTAGAATCCTCGATGCGGAACACGGTCTCTTCTGGATTTGTTTGAGAGGACACCTTGTTGCTCTCCGGCAATTTAATACCAGATTTGGACCATTCAATTGTAGGCGTTGGTGCTCCAGCAATCGGGATATGTATACAAACCGGTTCACCGGCGTGAACCTTAACTTTGCGGCCAATCAAACCGTCCAAGAATAGTTTTGGTTTTTCTCGCATGGGCTTAGCTGATAAAACTGCTGATGGTTCTGATGGCTTACCATTGCCGGCAGCATTTACAGCCGATACACGGTACTCGTATTGATGACCATCAGTTACACGATCATCTGAATATGCTGTAAGTGGAACTGGTTCCGCATTAATTTTGATCCACCGACCAGTTGCTTTATCGCGACGTTCAATATCGTAACCAATAATTGATGAACCACCATTGCTAATTGGTGGCTTCCATTTAATAGATATGTGATCTTTGTCGCTGTCTGTGAGTTCTGGCTTTCCGGGTTGCCCAGGAGTACTATATTGATTTTTAGCAATTACTGGCTCATCCGATGTGAGGGGATCAGATCGTCCTTGCAAGTTCTCCGCCATTACACGGAATTCGTATTGTGTACCTTCAAGCAGGCGTGGTACAACGGCGTGATTGTATTTCGCGTTCACATAAGTTACAGCTGGCACCCAACCACCACCATGTGTCAAATCACGTTTCTCAATAACATATGCGGAAATTTCTGATCCGCCATTGTCTTTTGGTGGTTTCCAAGAAATCGTTACTGAGTTAGCAGTAATTTCTTCATATTCCATTGGTCCAGTTGGTGGACCAGGGCGGTCGAGCACTATCAATTGGAATGATCCCTCATCAATACCAGAATCGTTTCGAAGTAAAAGATGATAGGTTCCTGAATCTTCGCGTTTGCAGTTCACTGTGTGAATAACAGTATGATGACCAATCGATGTGACAGTTGTACGCTCATTTGTCAAAACAGGTAAAGCATTTTTATCCCAAATGACTTCAGGAGCAGGTTCACCAATAAAGTCAATATCAGTATGGAAAATAAGGCCAGCCTTAATGCGAATCTCATGTAGCGGTGTTATTATTTTGGGTGCTAAGAAACGTGCCTTAGCTGTTACCATGTCTGATGGTTCAGATGGCTCAGATTGTCCAGCTGGGTTAACAGCAATAATGCGGAACTCATATTCTTGACCCTCGGTTAAATCTGGAACAGTTGCAGCTGTCTTATTCGGTGGTACGTGAACAACATTTACCCAGTATGGAGTGCCTTTTTCTTTCTTTTGTATGATGTATTCAGTAAGAGGCGCACCGCCATTAGATTTCGGTTCGGCCCATCGCAAATCAACATGATCCCGATCCCAGTCTGTTACCTCAGGTTTTCCGGGTGCTTCTGGCTCATCGAAATCGTTCTTAGCCACAAAGCTCTTGTTGGCCTCAAGCGGTTCAGATTCCCCAATGGCATTAACAGCCTTAACACGAACGAGATATTCCTTTCGATGAACAAGACGAGTGAGATCGTGTAGGAGGTGTGTACTCATACCGGCATCAGACCACGTTCCACGAGACATATCCATCTTCTCGATTACATAGTGTAAAATTGGAGAGCCACCATCATCTTTTGGTAATTGCCAAGTCAAATGACAACCATCTTTTGTTATTTTCGATATATCTAAAGGCCCAATTGGTGGGCTGGGTCTGTCCAAAACTGTGGCGTTTGCAGAAGCACTAAATTCACCATGTTCATTTTTTAGCATTAGGGTGTATCTTCCTGCATCAGCACGAGTGGCAAATGGAATTTCAAATGTTAGTTCGTTCTGGAAAAGCGACATATCGACACGAGAACTTTGTTCAATCGGTTTACCATCAAACGACCATTTGAATGTAGGACGAGGCGAAGCTTCGATTGGTAATATCCATCCAAGTCGTTTGCCGGCGTGAACTGTTATGTCTTCCAAAAGTTTCTTATCAAAGAACGGTGCAACAAAACGTGGTTTAGCAACAATCATTGTCGAAGGCTCAGATGGCTCGCCTAGACCACCTTTGTTCACAGCAATTACACGGAATTCATATGCCTCATTTTCTACCAAATCAGGAACTGTAGCCTTTGTTTTACCCCCTGCTACTTCAACAGCTTTCTCCCAAGGGCCAAATTTAGAACGCTTTTCAATAATATATCCTGTGATTGGAGATCCTCCATCTTTTTTCGGTGGTGTCCATTCAAGATCAACATGATCCTTATCCCAGTCCGTAGCTTGTGGTTGTCCAGGTTTATCCGGACGACTGTATGGATCCTTGACAGTAATTGCTTGTGTTGTGGCCAAGGGCAATGATTCGCCCTGTTTATTTACTGCGCGCACGCGGAAATTGTAATCGTGATTTTCAATGAGGTTGTCAGCGCGAATAGATGTATCAGCACACTCCCCCACTGGCACCCAGCGTAGGGTTTCCGTATCCATTTTCTCAACTACGTAGTGAGTAATTTCTGAACCACCATCGTCTTTTGGTGGACGCCAGCGGAGAGTGATAGAACTCTTTGTTACTTCTTCAGGTCGCAATGGACCTTCTGGAGGTAATGGAATATCCAAAACAGTGACATTTACTATTGCCTTATCGGTGCCATTGATATTGCGTGCAACCAAAGTGTATTCTCCGGTATCAGAACGCTTGGCGTCAATAATCCGCAATTTAGTACGATAGTCTTCGTTCACAATCTTAACACGGTCAGTATTGAGAACCATGTTATCCTTGTGTGACCATTCTTTGCTTGGTGGGGGTTCGCCGATGACGGGTACATCAAAGTCAAATGTTTGACCGGCGCGTACTTTAATGTCGACCATAAATTGACGATCAATTTTAGGTGGTAGATTCTTTGCCCTAGCAATGTGTGGTTGTGTAGCATCACTAGGTGCTCCAGGACCTGCTTTATTGACAGCCTTTACTCGGAATTCGTATTTTAGTCCTTCAATCAAGTCTGGAACTTTTCCCGTGATAACATCTCCCTCAACTTCAGCGCATTTTTCCCAATCAGGGCTATATTTGTCTTTCTTTTCAATAATATAACCAGTAATAGGTGAACCCCCATCTTTTTCTGGCCTCTCCCATTGCAGTTCAACAAAATCTTTATCATAATCCTTAATAATAGGTGTTCCTGGTTTTGTCGGTTCATCATATGGATTCTTAGCCTCCGTTGCATGTGGTGTGGTTAATGGATCGGATACGCCTTGGCGGTTACGAGCCCTAACGCGGAACTTATATTTGTGTCCTGGCGTCAGTCCATCAATTTTAAGATTAGTAGATGGACCATTAGTTTCTCCTGCAGGTACCCAACGTCCTGTCGTTTCATCAAGTTTTTCAACTACATAACTATCGATTGGTTGACCACCATCATCATCGGGCGGTGACCATTTCAAATTACAACCATTTGCGTGCACGTCTTCAACCTTTAGTGGTCCGTTAGGTGGCGATGGTTTGTCGATGACGATAACTTTCACGTCAGCAGTATCAGTTCCGTTAATATTTTCAGCAGTAATGGTATATGTACCGGCGTCAGCTCGACTAGCATTACGTACAACTAATTTTGTATTATAATCAACATGTTGTACTTTAACATGATCGCTAGGATATATTTCACGTTTGTTGAGAATCCATTTCGTTTTTGGAGCAGGTTCACCTGAAACATTAATATCATACGTAAAGTTTTGACCAGCCTTAATTTTAACTTCAAGCAGATTAGTTCTATCGATAAGTGGCGCTTTGTTTCGTGGTTTTGCAATAATTGGTGGCGTGGCTTCGCTGGGCTCACCAGGTCCTGCCTTATTAACGGCAATAACTCGGAACTCATAGGCTTGTCCCTCGATAAGGTCTGGTACTGTAGCCTTGTTTTGGTCACTTGGTACTTCAACAGCTTTCTCCCATTGGCCGTACTTGTCCTTCTTTTCAATAATATAGCCGTTAATTGGAGACCCTCCATCGTTTAACGGTGTTGTCCATGCTAAGTCAACGTGATCCTTATCCCAATCAGTAGCTCGAACATTCTCTGGTTTTCCTGGCTCGTCGAATGGATTCTTCGCAATGATTGTTTCGTCAGCAACCAGTGGTACCGATTCACCTTCAGCATTCACGGCAACTACGCGGAATTTATATTCACCACCCGGTGTCAGTCCGGTTACATCAGCTTGTGGTTCAGTAGATCGACATGACGGAACCCAACATCCGGTTTCAGGATCCATTTTGTCAATTTGGAAGTACTCAATTGGGGTACCACCGTCATCCTTTGGTCTTTTCCATTTAAGATGACATCCTTCTTTATGAATATCGGATATTTGAAGTGGACCTTCAGGTGATGAGGGTTTGTCGGTCACAACCACATTCACAGTAACTGTATCTTTGCCGGAAGAGTTTGTCGCAGTTACGGTATATTCACCTGAGTCTCCGCGCTTTGCTGGCCTTATTACTAATTTAGTGTAATAATCAGGGCTATCAATTGTCACATTCTTTCCAGATTGTAATGGACAGTTGGAGAATCGCCACTCAACTTTCGGTGCAGGTTCTCCAATAATATTTGCATCGAATTTAAGCGTAGTTCCAGCTGATATTGTCACATCACGTAGATTGCGACGGTCAATTTTCGGTGCCAAATAGCGTGGCTTTGCAGTAAAGGTTTTGCCTGGATCGGACGGTTCAGATTGACCTGCTTTATTAAGAGCGATTACACGAAACTGGTACTCGTTGCCCTCTATTAAGCCATTAACAGTTGCCACCGGGGTGGGCGTATCTGTTTCACAAGCCTTTTCCCACATGGGGCTGTATTTATCTTTCTTCTCGATAATGTATCCAGTAATTGGTGAACCTCCATCACTGGCTGGCTCAGGCCAGACAAGTTCAACGTGATTGGCGGACCAATCGGAGGGCTCTGGTGCTCCTGGCTTAGATGCAGTTGCTATATTTTATGGAAAATAAACTATAAATATGGATTTTTTTTTAATGTAAGGCACTCACTAAATGGATCCTTTGCTACAATAGTTCCGAAGGTTTCTAATGGTTCTGATTCTCCTTCTTTGTTGAGTGCCTTGACGCGGAATTTGTATTCGTGTCCTGGTATTAGACCCTCTACATTGAACTCAGGGTTATCAGATCTACCAACGGGTAACCAAATTCCTGTATCGGGATCAAATTTTTCAACAAGGTAAGCATCGATTGGTTCACCACCATCATCTTTTGGTTTCTTCCATTTAAGTTTGCATCCTTCTTTGTGAATATCAGACACATCAAGTGGCCCTTCAGGTTTTCCAGGCTTACCTATACAACAAGAAACAAATTATTACGTCATTTATATCATCCATATGTTCCAAAATATTACTTATGATGTTAATCTCAAATTCGGCTGTATCCTGACCGTATTTGTTATGGGCAACGATTTTGTAGGTACCAGTATCTTTGCGCTTAGGACTGTCATTGAAGAATTTAGTATTATATGGTACATTTTCGATACGGAAGTGCGATGACACAACAATAGATTTGCCATTTTGGGACCATACAACATCTGGTGGCGGTTCACCAATAATCTTGATGTCCAAGAAGATTGGCTCACCTTCTTTGATGTTATATGTGTGAATATGTCGGCGGTCAATTTTAGGAGCCACTTAAAATGTTACAAAAGTTAAACTAAACGGTCTATGAGGTTTATGATTAAATTGTGCCTTACATTTTCTTGGCTTGGTTATAACTGATTTGCTAGCATCGCTTGGATTGCCAGGACCAGCAGCATTTATGCCACGAACTCTGAATTCGTATTCTACGTTTTCATCGAGATTTGGAACTGTAGCCTTGCATTCACAACCGGCTGGTGGGGAAGCAACTTCAAGAGCTTTTACCCATTTATCTGTGCCCTTTTCACGTTTTTCTACAGCATAAGCGGTAATTGGTGAGCCACCGTCGTTATGAGGTGGATTCCATTTGAGGTCCACATGATCCTTATCCCAATCAGTAGCTTCTGGGGTTCCTGGTTTACCAGGCTCATCTGAAATTATAAATAAAAATGCTTACATGTATGAAGTTATTTTAAATTGATATTGGTAATTTACCAAATGGATTCTTTGCAATAATTGGTTTGTCAGTCTCAAGTGGTTCGGATTCGCCTTCGGTATTAACAGCCAGTACTCGGAACTTATATTCTTGATTAGGAACTAAGTTATTAAGCTCAGCAAATGGTTCCTTAACACGGCCAGTTGGCAACCACCGACCCGTCTCAGTGTCCATCTTCTCAACGATATAATGATCTATTGGCAAGCCACCATCATCTAATGGTGGATTCCACTTCAACTTGCAACCTTCTTTGTGAATATCGCTAATACGAAGAGGTCCCTCAGGTTTACCAGGTTTATCTAGAACTGTCAGTTCAATGGTAGCTTCATCGTGACCGGAATCGTTTTCAGCCTTCAATGTATATTTGCCAGTATGATTGCGTTTAGCAATTGGTATATTAAATTTAGTACGGTATGGCTCTAAGTCAATATTTATTGAATCGTCGTCTTCGATGCGGGCTTTATTGTGATACCAAGTTTTATGTGGTGGAGGTTCGCCCGATACTTTAACGTCCAAACGCACGTGTTGTCCAGCTTTAATTGTTATGTCTTTTAAGTTAGTACGGTCTATCTTTGGTGCAGCAAATCGATCTTTGGCAAGTATTGTATCTGATGGCTCTGATGGCTTACTATGACCACCCTTATTTACTGCTTTCACGCGGAATTGATATTTTTGTCCTTCAATTAAATCATTAACTCTGGCTTCACATTTCGGAGTATTCGTTTCAAGTATTTTTTGCCACTTGTTTGTCAGATTATCTTTTTTCTCAATAATATAGCCAGTAATTGGTGCACCATTGTCATCATCTGGAGCACGCCATTTAAGATCAGCATGATTGCGAGACCAATCCTTTATTTCTGGTTTACCAGGGGTATCAGCAGCTTGATAGGGATTTTTAGCGGTGGTTGGTGAATCAGTTGTCAATGGTTCTGATTCACCCTCTGCATTTACAGCCTTAACACGGAACATATATTCTTTTCCATCCGTAAGCCCTGTCACATCTGCTTCAGGTGTTTTACTGACGCATACAGGGACCCAGCGTCCGGTTTCAGTATCCATTCGCTCAACTACATAATGGTCGATTGGCTCTCCGCCATCGTCTTCTGGCTTATCCCATGTAAGATGAACACTTTCAGCAGTGATATCTCCAACTTTGAGTGGTCCTTTTGGAGATGTTGGTTTGCAAAGAACTTCAAGTTCTACATCAACCGTATCGACGCCCGAATCGTTTTTAGCAGTAACTGTATACACACCTTTGTCGGCTCGTTTTACCTTTGATATAATAAAAGTTGTCTTGTAGTTTTCGTTTTCAACTTTAATGCGATCGGCTGTTTTAAGGAGTTCGCCTTTGTATGTCCATACAACTTTTGGCGCTGGCTCACCTTTTACATTAGCATCAATATGTAATAATTGACCACTGCGCAAGGTTTTCTTTTGCAAGTTCTTGCGATCAATACGTGGTGCAAGGAACCTTGGCTTGGCAATAACTGATTTCGATACATCACTGGGATCACTTGGTCCAGCTTTATTAACTGCTACGATTCGGAACTCATACTCATGCCCTTCGTCTACATTGGTAACAGTCCCAGAGGTATGATCACCTGGCACTGTTGCAGCATCTACCCATGCACGTCCAGATTTGTCTCGCATTTGAATAATATATTTTTGAATAGGTGCACCACCATCACTTTTTGGTGGAGCCCAGGATAAGTCCACAAAGTCTTTATCCCAGTTGGTAGGTTCTGGTCGGCCGGGTTTATCTGGCTCATCAAATGGATTCTTGGCGATAATTGGTTTTTCTGTCTCCAAGTCATCAGATTCACCTTCTTTGTTGACTGCGCGCACACGAAATTTGTATGGCTTACCCTCTTGCAAGCCAATTATTTTAGCCTCTGGCTCTGAACTTTTGCCGCATGGCAGCCATTGTCCAGTGTGAGGATCGAGTTTCTCAATTTCGTAATAATCAATTGGCGCACCGCCGTCATCCTCTGGTTTCTTCCACTTTAACTTGCAACCGTGCTTAGTAATGTCATTTACTTCAAGTGGCCCCTGAGGCTTGCCTGGTTTACCCAATACACTTATATCTAGTTCGGCTACATCTTCACCAACTTCGTTCTTTGCCTTGATTATGTATTTACCACTTTGAATGCGATTGGCGCGCATCACAAATAGTTTTGTATTATAGTCAACATTATCGACTCGTAGGTTGTCGTTAGTAGCAAGCGGTTGATCTTTAAAATACCACTCCACCGTCGGGGCTGGTTCACCCTTAATATTAATGTCAAGGCTAATCGAAAGACCAGCCTTAACAATAACTGGCTTCAGATTTGTACGGTCGATATGTGGTTTCACTAAAAAGAAATAATATTTTAATTATTAATTCTGGAATAGGTTAGAAAAATATATAACTAACAGAATCTGGGCTTAGCTGTATGCCAATTGGTTTGTTCGGATGGTTCTGAGGGCCCTGCTTTGTTAATAGCACGCACGCGGAATTTATATTGCTGACCCTCTTCGAGTTTATTTACAGTACCCTTACATATTGGCCCAGCAATTTCGGCAGCTTTGACAAACTGGCCAGAGTCTTTGTCCATTACTTCAATAATATATCCAGTAACTGGTGCCCCTCCATCCCTGATAGGTGGCTCCCATTTCAACTTTACGTGGTGTTCGTCCCAGTCTTCCAATTCTGGAAGCCCCGGTGCTGCTGCCACATCATAAGGATTCTTGGCTACAGTAGCCGAATCGGTTTCTAATGGTTCGGATTCTCCCTCTTCGTTAACAGCCTTTATACGGAACTGATAAGCGTGATTGGGTTCAAGACCTTTAATATCTTGTTCTGTTTTCTCGGGGTCAACATGACCACAAGGTGTCCAACGGCCAGTTGTAGCATCCATTTTTTCAATGACATATCCTGTAAGTGGTACACCGCCATCATCTTTGGGTTTCTTCCATTTCAATTTACATCCTTCCTTGTGTACATCGCTGACCTCGAGTGGACCTTCAGGCTTGGCCGGTTTGTCAAGCACCAAAATTTCAACGTTCGCTTCGTCGACACCATTTATGTTTTCAGCACGTAGTGTATAGACACCGCTTTCATTTCGGGAAGCGTCTAACAAAGTCAGTTTAGTGTTGTATTCCTCGTTTTCAATACGTGTATTGCCTGTAGCAAGTAATTCTTTTTCCTTGAAAGACCATGTAAGAGTTGGTGAAGGTTCTCCACGTACGTCAACATCAAGTTTAACTATTTGTCCGGCACGCACCTTAATATTTTTCATCTTTTCACGATTAATAGTTGGTTTCACTGAAAAGAAATCGAAAAAAACCCAGAATTGGGAGAATTGAATTAAAGTAATTTTTTGATATATAGTTCTTAATATATATATAGCTTGTGTATATAAGCTTTGCAATTAGTACTTAAGTAGCAGTGTTTGCACTATGAGTTCCTGTCGTTAGAGCTAATGAAAAGGCAATTATTTCATTTCTGAAGGCTATTGAGGGCAAAGCCTGAACGATATTTTTTGATGAAAAGCAGAAGCAGAAGCAGAAGCAAAAGCAGAAGCCAGAAGCAGATGTTCGAATATTCCAATCTTACAGTTTCTTGGCTTGGCAAGATGTGGTCCAGTAGCTTCACTGGGCTCGCCAGGTCCAGCCTTATTAATAGCACGTACACGGAACTGATATATATTACCCTCCTTTAAACCATCGACTACAGCATTCGGTGCAGGTCCCTTAAAATACAATTAAGTTAAGTGTTTTACAAACAAACAGTATATATTACAATGAAGTAACTTACTTCAGTGGTAAGAACTTCATCCCAATGTGGTGAGAATTTATCCTTCTTTTCAATAATATAACCTGTAATTGGTGCACCACCATCATTCTTTGGAGGTTCCCATTTTAATTTAACCATATTCTCATTGTAATCATCAATGACTGGAGTACCGGGCTTTCCGGCTACATCGAATGGATTTTTAGCCACAGTACTACTATCAGTCTCCAATGGTTCTGATTCGCCCTCCTCATTTATAGCTTTGACACGAAATTGGTACTCGTGACCCTCTTGTAAGCCCTTAACATCTAATTCCGTATCATTGCCGGAAGTGCGACCAACAGGAATCCATCGACCTTGAGCTTTGTCAAATTTCTCAACCTGATAGGCGGTTATGGGCTTACCGCCATCATCTTCAGGTTTGTCCCATTTGAGTTTGCATCCATCCTTGGTAACGTCCTTAACTTTAAGCGGTCCTTTTGGCTTTCCAGGAGCTGATAAAACATTTACTTCAACATCAGCTTCATCTTCACCATGCTCGTTAACCGCCTTGATTTTGTAAATACCAGTGTTCTTACGGACAGAATCAATAATTACAAGCTTGGTGTTGTAATCTACATTTTTTATTTCAACATTGCCGTCGGATGGAAGTTCTTTGTTGTTTTGATACCAGGTGATCTTTGGCGGAGGCTCACCACGAACGTTTATGTCGTATTTTATTGGTTTTCCAGCTCGAATAATAAATGGCTTTAAATTGGTTCGGTCAATTCTTGGTTTAACTACATGAGAAGAAAAAAGAACATTGTACAAGAATAATAATTTGTTAATATAAATAATATAGGTACATACGTGCTTTGTATTTTATAATTTGCACTTTACTGGCATCTGATGGCGGAGATGGGCCGGCCTTATTTACAGCCACAATACGGAATTGATATTCGCCATACTCTTTCAAATCATCAACCTTAGCTTCAGTTATACTACCTGGTATCTCCCCAGCTTTCTCCCAATCTGGTTTATTTTTATCCTTCTTTTCGATTACATACTTCTCAATAGGAGCGCCCCCGTCATTGTTTGGAGGAGTCCATTTAAGCTGTACGCTATGGTTATCGTAATCAACCACCTCTGGCGTACCAGGTTTGTTAGGCTCGTCAAATGGATCCTTGGCCACAACCCCTACTAAGGTTGTCAATGGTTCAGATTCACCCTCAGCATTTATTGCCGTAACGCGGAATTGATATTCGGATCCAGGATTCAAGCCAGTTACATCAAATTCTGGAGGCTCTTTGTCGCCTGGAACACGCCCCACACGAATCCACTTACCGGTTGCCGTATCCATTTTTTCGATTTGGTATTCCTGAATGGGAACACCTCCATCGTCTTCGGGCTTTTTCCAAGCCAACTTACACCCTTTAGCATGGACATCAGAAACGGATAATGGTCCTTTTGGCGTACTTGGTTTACCCAAAACAATTAGTTCAACTGTTTCGACATCCGTACCGTTTTGATTTTCAGCTTTCAGTGTGTATTTGCCAGTATCTTTGCGTACGCAATTAGCAATCGTGAAATCGGTGTGATAGTCTACGTTTTCAATTTTTATGCGATCAGTATTTGTTAATGGAACATCGTCACGCCAACTCCACTTGAGAGTTGGTACTGGCTCTCCAATAACATCAACTGACCATTTGTGGGTACGCCCAGTTTTGATTATAACCTTCTTGAATGTGGACCGATCAATTTGTGGTTTGACTATTTTGATGAGCAATATGAGAAAAAGGGCAAAATAAATTAGATTTAAATTGAAATAAAAAACAAAGTTATCCAATTAAGAAGCTTTTTTGTAAGGGTTAAATAGGTATAAGCGTAACTGAACTGGTACTATATCTATGCCGATGAATTATTTTGTAATATATGCGTATTTCATTTTCAAAGCGTTTCAAAATTATTGGTGAGACATTTCTGAATTTTTCGAGAAATTTGTTACTTTCTGAAATGGTTTTGTTTTTTGGGGACATGAGATAATGGATTTAGATTCAAATGCCCGCTTATCATGCATTTTGAAGAAAATACCAGCGCGCCTAATATAACGATAACGATCGTCCCGTATATTATAATAAATTATTATTATCATTTACTATTTATTAATTTAACAGCATTTTCCGTTGTAGAAAAGAGTTGCTCTTTTTGCCAAAACCGAGAAATCAAATGCGATTTTTTTCGGTATCGCAAGAAAGGCGAGAAATATAAATAGCAAAAACTAATGAAATGGAGGTAGCAAAGTTATTATGCGAAATTGTCACTAATGTATTTGCATTAAATATTTTCAGTAACTGCCCTCGCCTTGCTCTCTAGCGGCGTTGTGAATCAAGCACCAATATATATTCTCAATTGCAATCTCCAGCATTTAGTATCTCATATCTTTTGGTGAAAACTTTGCAGTAATGGAAAATACGTAGTGAATCATCTAAAATATCTCGGTTTATGTAAAACCTAAAGGAAACAAACAATGCAAACAGCATTTCATACATTAATTGCAAAGCTTTTACGAACTATTGATTAATTTAATAAATTCGATTTTAATTAAATAATTAATCGGTAATTGCATTAAATTCTTTAACTTACGGTTTTTGTGTTTGCATAAATGATTATCAGTAGGTTCAGATGGTTGTGATGGCCCAGCTTTGTTAACCGCTCTAACGCGGAATTGATAAATCATTTTTTCCTTAAGTCCATCAACCTTAATTGTAGGTTCAGGTGATTCAGTTTTTGCAACTTCTGTCCAATCCGGTGAGAATTTATCTTTCATTTCAATTAGATAATGTGTTATTGGACGGCCACCATCACTGGGAGGTCGTTTCCATTTTAATGTGACTGATTGGTTATCGTAGTCCTCAATATCGGGTTTACCGGGTTTGCTTGGCTCATCGTATGGATTTTTCGCTACAATGCTATCAGTGGTTTCAAGTGGTTCTGATTCACCTTCCTTGTTGATAGCCTTTACACGGAATTTGTAACTTTTGTTTGGGGTTAGGCCCTTGAAATTGAATGAGGTTTCATCCGGTCCAACTTCACCAGCAGGTATCCAACGACCAGTATCTTCATCCATACGTTCAAGAGCATATCCTGTGATTGGGCAACCACCATCATCTTCTGGCTTACGCCATTTAACCTTAACGTGATCTGAGCGCACTTCTTCGGGTTCTAGTGGACCACCTGGTGCTAGTGGGCGATCAAGGACAATAACATCGGCAGCGGACTCTATAGTACCTGAACTGTTTGTCAGAACTATTTTGTATTTTCCAGTGTCTTTACGTACTGCTTTCCGTATTGTGATCGCAGAATTGCGTTCGTACTGATCCACGGATATTCGTTGACCATCAATGTTTATTGGTTCTTCCCCTTTAACCCATTTAGCTTCTGGCTCAGGTTCACCATCGTATTTAATATCGAATCGAATAGTTTGTCCTTTCTTTACGGTAACATTTTTGAGTTGGTCGCCCACTATGAAAGGCTTGACAAATCGGCATTTAGCAATAATAGTCTTTGTACTGTCGCTCGGTTCACCAGGACCAGCCTTATTAACAGCACGGACTCGGAATTCGTATTGTTGACCTTCTTTTAGACCATCAACAGTTGCTGCTAAACAATCGGTAGGAACTTCCTTGCCTTTGACCCAATCGTTGCTGAACTTTTCCTTGTACTCAAGGATATAGCCCGTTATCGGTGCACCACCATCGGATTCTGGAGGCGACCATTTTAAATCAGCGTGATCCTTGTCCCAGTCAACGACATCTGCGTTCTGTGGCTTACCAGGTTCATCCCATGGATCTTTGGCAAGAATAGCATTTTTAAATGCAGCAGGTTCACTAGGGCCAATTTTGTTCACAGCACGAATACGGAATCTGTACTGCTTTTTCGGTGTTAAGTCTTCAATCTTTTTCTTACGTGGTTCATCTGGTAGAACCTCAGCAACATTTTCCCATTGCTGCTTTTTGCTCAAATCTTGTCTTTCGATTATGTATTTAAGAAGTGGAGCACCACCTTCATCTTCGGGTGGCTTAAATGATACCACACATGAAGTTTGGAATACTTCGCTAACATCAACATCTCGAGGAGGTGATGGAATGTCCTGCATTGTTATATTAACGTTTTTAATATCTTCACCTTGCGAGTTCGTTAGTTTTATTTGATAAGGGCCAGATTGATCACGGGTGGGTTTCTTAATTTTAAATACCACCTTGTCCTCCTGCACAGACACTTCAACCTCTTTGACTGGCAACTGTTTGTCGTCTTTGAATAGCTTAGCCTCAACTGGGCTTTGTTTTGTACCGGAAACTAGATAGTGGGAAAACATTATGGTTTGTAAAAAATGTCTGATACTTACGTTACGTTACGTGTTTACTTACCTTTAAATGGCACTTCAATAAGCATTGGTTGATTTATTGGTCCAGCATATTCATCTGGACAATCAATATTTGGCTTGCTTTCGCCCTTACTGACAGTTAGCTTACATGATGATGATAGCTGACCAGAATCACAGGTAATCTCGCCCTCATCCGCCAATTCTAAGTGGTTAAATATCAATTGGTGCTTACCGCCACCCAAGTCTTTAATTTCAATTCTCTCGCTTGGTACAACTGGTTCACCATTAAACTTCCATTCGGCTGGAGCAGTGGAATCTTGGAGTTCGATATCGAGTACAAGCTTTTCACGCTCCACTGCGGCTGTGTCTTTTAGTTTCTTGTTAAAACGATTTTCGTCTAAAACACACATATTTAAAAAGTGCTACACGTCAGAATTTACCAAAGGAACTTACATTTAATAATAATTTCTGCTTCTGTCTTATCGGCATTTGTGGTACACTTGAATAATCCTGCATCGCTCACCTTGCAGTCCTTAATGATAAGCTTTCGCTTACGACCTTCTTTAACAATTTGCATACGTTTGTCACCAGGCTTTATTTCCTCATTACCCTTAAACCACTGAACATCTCCGGTAGCATCATCAATTTCACAAGCTAGGGTCACTGTGTCTTTTTCAATGCATTGTAGTGATTTAAGCACTTTAACGAATTTATATGGATACTCTACAATTTTGACAGTTGTATCGGTTTTGTCAGGCTGACGCTCAAGGCGACATGAGTATTTGCCAGCATCTTCAAGAACACTGTCTTTAATAATAAGTTTTAGATTGCCGTTCACATCTTTGCCAATTATGTAACGAGGATCATTTCCTTCGATCTTCTCGTTATCCTTAAACCAATTTACAATTGCCATAGAGCTACTAACAGCACACTCTAAAATTGTTTCATGTTGAGTAAAGCCTTCGATTTTCTTTTTCAGTGGTTTAGTGAACGTATAACTAGGATCAGCTTCTTCTACATTGAGGAATGCAGTGGATGAGACTCCGCCGATTTCAATAGTGTACTTTCCGCTATCCTCTACCTTGGGATTCATAATAACCAGCTGGTAGCTATCATTTTCTTGCTTAAATTTGCACTTGCTTCCAGTAAAAAGTTCCTAAATAATAGTTTGACATTGGAAAAAAAATTTTAAGAATTTTTTAATTCAATGGACGTCACAATATGAAGGTACAAATTTTGACATTATTTTACCATAAAGTATTGTGACGTGATAAAAAATGATTCCCGTTGTGTAGAGTACGTTATAATTTCACTAAACTCATACCTGAGACCATAGCACGCAAATGCCTCTTAAAATTTTGGAAAGTTTTGAAATAACTCTCAGTCATTGATATTTTGAAGTAAGACTATTGTTGTCGCCGTACTTTGATCTTGATTAAAAAAGTTATTTTTTTATGTTTTGGTCATTCACTAATATATAAACGAGGGAAATCAATTTTTTCATTTTCTGAATAAGTCGTTCGTTTTTCTTGTTTAATATAACGTGTTAAAATCTGAAAATTATGCATGATACAAATCCCCTGAGAAGCGTAAACATATATAGGAGATTTTATTTAATTTTTAAGGGGATTATCGCCTTTAAAAAATTAATTCACTCCTTCAAGAACACTTTATTTGGCGAAACATGGTAATTCATTTATCGACACCGTAGACAATAGAATAATTCGAAAATATGTCTACATAATACTAAGTCAAAATTTGTACCAAACTTTTTTTAATTTTTGACTTTAACAAGCGAGACAAATATTAATATAAAATATATGATACTTACATCCTTTCTGAAAAACCATTTTGGCTTGCAATTTGGCTTACTAAATCTGCCCTCGAAGACCACCTTCTTATCCTTGCCTTCTTTGGCAAATTGATCAATTAATGGGCTTAAGAAAGATTCTTGTTTCTATCATTTCGTATTATAGCCGACGGCGACGTTAGCGATGAGGTAGTTACGTAAAACGAACGGTTGTTGGTTTAGAAAGCGTTGTCAAAAATGGGAAAAGAAATTTTCGGATTGGTATTGTTATATTAAAGGTTTCGGATTACTTTATGTTTTTCTTTAGTGAAATTTGCATTTTGTAATATTATCCTTGTTTCGAAAATTAATTCAGTTTCAAAACAATGGCCGATATTACTTGCGAGGATATTACATAAGCATAAGATGATTTTATGTTAATTATTAGTTCTTAAACTATAGTTCTGAACAAAGTATAAATCAGTAAAACATAAAGCTGGCGAAAGCTCCTCGTAGATTGCTAAGCAAAAAAAGGTAATGTTAAAATTTAAAATTATTAATTAAATATAGTTGAAATAAATATTGTAATTAAATATTTGTACACTCTTAAATTACATAATAATTTAGTTTCTGCTGATACAAGTTGAAGCAAAGTAGTGGTAATATTTGCCTGTAAGGTCCTTTTTGCCATGTAATTTTGTTTTATCAGAATATTTCCTATATATACCAAAAATTCATATACATATACATATATATTTATGTACATATAGATAAAAAGTGTTCCCAAATTGTTTCCGACAAAAATTGTACTCATAATTAAAATATAAAAAAGTAGTATTCACCTAGTTGAATAATTCGTTTCGAAAAGTAAATAGGAAAAAAACAAAATAAAGTTTGAAAGTGGCAATTTATATTTCTAAGAAAGCATCACCTAGAAGGAGGTATCAGTGGATTAACCTTACGTATTTTGTATATTTGAAGTTACATACAAACAAATCAACTCTGTTTAACAACTTTTAATTTAACCTGTTGGAGCAAATATAAAAAAGTGGTCCAATAAAACATGCAAATGTTTTCAAAGTACAGACACAGTAATTTTCGAAATACACTGGGTTGTATTTTCAAAAAGCGAAATGCTAGAAAAGGTTATTGTTGTTTTAAAAAATTGTGGAAAATAATTTAAAAATTCATATAATCAATTCTGATCCCTTCCTTTGTGACATCATTCTTATTAATTGCAAATGTGGCAAAATTTTCTAAATTCCAAGATTGTGCAAATTATGCAAAAGAGCAAGATAAGAAATGAAACCATGATCATATTAATTTTTTTCTTTTTGTTAACAATAACATCATTACTAAATACTATTATGAACATAAATAAATAAAATTTTTTTAAAACATGAAACAAAGAAGAGAAGACAGAAAGAGAGATGTTTTAATTGTATAGTGCACTTTAAAAGAAGAAGAAGAAAGAAACATTTTTGCTTTAAGTACGTCTACATTTGAAGAATTGTCGAACCTCCTCTCGACGAAACGGATGTAGTGTCGGCCAATCTGGTATCAGTTCGGCTAAAGATGGTCTACGTGATGATTGCGGCTAATATTTCAATATTGTATTTATATTTGTTTTGTTATGTGGAATGATCAGTTTTCAGGTTGAAAGAAAATTATAAAACACAATGTAATAATGTTGGCAAAAAATGTTTATGTTGCTTACGCAAGTAGTGAAATAGTGGAGAGGATATACTTTTTCTATTGGATGTAAAAACAAAATCAAATTCGGGACCAAAATTTCCTTTACGGAGTTCATATTAATACTACATACAGATACACATATCAAAAAAAACATAAAGCAAACTATTGTTTACTTAATCGTTATATTCATTTGACTAGATATTTTAGTACACAGTAGTAAAATATTCAATGTACATATAAAATTAAGTAATAGGACCAACAGCCCGCTATAACGAATGGTATTATCTTTAACATATTTTTAATATATATAATGAAACCGCCCTTAATGGACACGACGGTTTTAGTACTTTATTTTATGGAATCGTTACTCCCTTGAAAGGACGTGGACACTACATTACAGACCAAAGCTATACAAAATTCTCCCTTAAACGGACGCGGAAAGCTAAAGCTTTTTAGATGCGTCCGACTTGAGATAGTTAAATCGAAACTTGTTCCTCTATCTAGAAATAGAATTTTCCCCTAGTAAGTACAATTAACAATATTCTTCGTTGACAAAAAGAATTGGAAGAAAAAGAATAGTTTTTCACAGGTTGATTTGTTTTGTTTGAGTTAGATTTTTCAGTCCCGTTGGTGTCCCTTCAAGAAAGGTTTCACTGTATACATATTTTTTATTTTTATTTCATTTGCTGATTATTTTTTGTACGGGCAGAACAAAAATATTATATTGCACAATGGTAGCTCTTGCTTAGACTAAAGTTTGTTATATTGACTTTGAAATGGATTTCAAAGAAAAAAAAATTGCCATTTATTTAGACTTTTATATGAATTGAACAACAATTTCCTGTCTGCTGCTTAAGTGAATCTGGAAAAGTTTTTTTGAAGCAGTAACAGAAGATAACGTAACAAGAATGTGTCAGTAATTTATAATTGGCATTAGCCATTAAAACTTTAAATTTAATATCGCTTGACATTAAATATCTAAACAGTACAGAAATGAGTTCATCCCTGATGTAAGAAAGTTAAAGCATTATCACTATGTAACATAAACGTGTTTTTGTAATTAGTTGGATGCTTAAACAGTTTTTGTTTAGAAATATAATGTTCTGTATTTAATTTAATTTCTTTTACCTCTTATTGGATGGATTCAGCACAAAATATAAAAGCTGGTAGTCCATTAATAAAACAAATCATTTATTTTTAATTTATATTGGATCTATAAAAGTGTTATTTTGTTATGATAAAAACCAAAAAAATGTATAATTTTTTCCCAATTAAATAATTCCTCATTTTAACACTTTTAATAAACAAAAATCAATATAAAAATTAATGTAGTTTTTTTTAACGAAAATTGCATATGTATATTTAAAACAAATAGCATGCGCTATATACAAAACAACCGGTTATGGCCATGGTTATGCCATAATGTTATTTGTTTAAAAAATGAAGCAATCAAAAGCCATTTAATATGTCAAAATATTAAAAAACATTAAAATTTTTTTTACAAAAATGTCGTTGTATGGTATTTTTTGAAACGGTATTGTATGAAGGTGAGGAAAGGGATAGTTAGGATGTTGTGATAAGTCGAACGTACCTTCTCGACTTTTTTAAGGGCTGGTAACGGTTTTTCCGTTTCCTTTAAATCACCCCAATCGGGGTCTTTGTCATCTTTGTCCCATTTTTGATAACGACGTTTTTTCAACATTGCACGGAAATCCATACCACTTGAATCCGAAACATAAAGCTGCATTTCCGCTGAATCCTCACCGTGTATATTCGAAACAACAATTTTATATTTACCCTCATCGTTAGGTTTACATTTACGCATGCATAGGGTAATCGAATTTGTTTGGCCATCGGTGAGGAATTTAAATCGACCACCTTCAATAATTTCGGAAACACCTTTGTAGAATTTGAATGTTGGCGCCGGAGAGCCTTCAACATTAACGGTCATGTATGCAGTTGAGTCTGTTGGGGTAAAATTTTTGTATTACATAAATTCATTATTTCTGTATTTATTTTGTCGAAAATTAAAGCAGATGTTTTCTTCGCTATAGCAGATAAAGAATTAAGATAACCAGATAGAAAGAGAGAAGGATATCGCGAAAATATTATAATGCTGCCTTCAAGTACATTTTAATATATTTTCTTATGTATGTACATAATTCATTTATTTGTTAGTAAAACAACTTAAATTAAAAACTAAAACTTTAACAATTGTTATGATAACTTCATACTCCATGTTTTTAAATTCTTTTTTTTCCGCTTTTGAATGTTCATAGATATGTATGCAAGGACTAAGAGTGGGACGATGATTCTCTTTTCAACTTGTCCTGTTATGAAAACAAGATGTGCGCTATAGACAATGTTAGACTTTGAAGAACTATTTTAATAGTATCAATTGCACTTATTTTACCAAGTGAAAAGTTCGAATTAATTGACAGTTTATATTAACTTGTTGATTCCCTTTTCCATTGGGATGGACATAGTTTTTCATTTTTTTTATTTTTGAAAAAAACTCAAATCCTTGCGTCCAACAACACAACACAAGCCCAAGTAATTATTCTTAATTTTTGTGTTCAGTAAGATCCAAATATACAAAAAATTACAGAAATCATTTTTCAACCGCTGAAAATAATTCGGGTCTGAAAGGGTTAACGTCAATTTTTTTAATAAATTTCAAAAAAAAAACTTCATTCGAAAAAAATCTATTGGCACTAATAATAATAATATGATGATTTTGCGAAAAGCATTTAGGTTTCCTCCCAATTTCAATTCAGAAGTCACACATGAACTCAAACTATACATAAACCGACCATTCTTTTTTATAATTCCAAGATGTATTCATTTTTCAATTTTGAAGCAAAGAAATAAATACATTTTTATATATAAGAACATAAAAGAACAATTTACTTTTCTATAGCGCTTAGTGATTTATTTTATTTTGTCACAATAATTGGCATCGTCTTCACCAATTCAAAGAAAAAACGTCAGCACTGAGCAAAAGTAATTTTAAGTGAATTTGACAGAATATGGAGGTATTGTCAAACAGTGTTGAGCAAAATTCAATTAAAATAATTATCTTTAAATTTTTGTTTTTTATTTTGAATAATTTGCAGAATGGGCAAATTTGAATGTTTTTCATTCAACTCTTAATACGCAGCATTGCGAATAAGATTATCATTGTTTACCACATTTTAGAGTGTTGAAATATAAATAGTGCCAAAAGTGTTTTCAATGGATTCTATATAATATATAGAAACAGCAGCTTTTCTTTATCCCAAATGAAACAACCAAAAGCCGCAAAAAGGACAGATTTACTGTGGATAACTTTGTGAAATGTTAAATGTCAATGATCGCTTTTAAGAGTTCCAGACAAAGCAGTGCTCTAAGTATGACGTTATAGTTCTTCGTCATTTTGCCGGCTTTAAAATGGTAACATCTCTCATAAAACAATATAGATAGATATCTAGTTTCTAAAACAAGCAACCAACTCTTCAAAAGTGTTGACGCTAAATTACGTACGAAAACTCTAAACGTTCTAAAAATTGTCATTATAGAAACATAAACATAATGTATTATTTTATTTGTAAGCTATGGAAGGTAGTGTAAAACTAATGAAAAGTTAATTTATTGGTTGGGGAGTTTTTCGAGTGGTTTGACCACAGCTACAAACCTTTATATATTATTTGGTCAATTCAGTTAAGGTAGGATTAGATTGCATTCCAATTGATCAAATAACGACCATTTCACTGTCAAATAATCTTATTTTGCAAGCAAAAACTGTCAAAAATGGCAATTATATGACCATTTCGCATGCAGTCTCATCTTACCTTTAAAAATGAAATATTTTGATTGGATATATGTTAGCACTAGAAATCAAGCTTTTAGAAAGAAATTTAAAATTTGTACATTTATTCTTAATATAGACACCAGACAAAATGTTTATACTGCAGATGCGCTAATAACTATAATAATAAAAAATATTAATAAAAGAGAAAATGAGAGACAAATAGAAAAAGGCGCAATAAAAATTAGCAGAAAAATATGTAAACATTTAGCTTAAGCAGTTTATCCTTTCCTTGTCTTTGCGAAAAAAAATCAGATTTTGTTACCTTCAACCGCTGAATATGATTCTTGCACGTCAACAATCGTGGGTGGGCCACCATCACCAATATCAACCAAAGGCGTCGATGGTTTATTAATGAGCTCTTCAAGATCTTGTATACTTGGTCGCCTAACATCGACGGATGGTCTTCTTCTCTGTTATTGTTTAACATATTTTGGTAACGCGTATTTAACATTACGATATGTATGTAATTTCGTTCGTCGTAAAAACACAATAGGACAAACGAACACATAGTTTAAGCGCAAAACAGAACAAAATCGAAGAGAAAAAAGAGAAAATAAAATATTATTAATTTGCTAATTCAAATTAATATTTAATGATACCTAAAATACAAAAAAGGTATTTTTATATAAACCACATTTGAAGCAGCATCAAAAACATTTAAACAAAAAACAAATACAAGACCAATAACATCAATTTAAGAAAAATCATATTAATATATATATATAAGTTAAACTAAATTTTAAAATTTACATTGCAAAGTATGTATACAAATATATATATATATATATATATACATATATATTATTATATATTATACATATATATATGTATATATATATATAATATATATATTAATAAGAGAGAGAGAGACATAGAGAGAAAGATAGAAATATGCATAAAAAATAAAGTGATATATGCTATATAAAGAAATTATTATTAGATTGCTGTATGTAGGAAATAGCAGTAGAACGAACTGGTAAGAGCTACAATAGGAAATTAAATATTGAAAATGTTTTAGAAATATAAATAAAAATTTTCTTGATAGATTTAAATCAGCAACAAAATATTTTGAAAAAATACATTCAATATGCTTGACAGTATAGTGCGCAGTCTGTTAAAATAGCCGGATTGAAAAAATAGAACTGTGTGTGAACTTAATTTGAAATACAAAATAAAATGTTTTATCGATTCTTAACAAAATTGTGCATGAAGAAGATATGACAAACCAAAATAAAAAAATAGGTGCTACAAATAGATCCTTACATTCTTGTAAAAAAACATAAATATATAATCAACAAAAAACAACATCAAAATTAAGAAATAAGGGTGTAGATATTCAATCTCAACGGTTTATGAACTCCCACAATTTTCATTTCCAGTTTAAATACATTTTCAAATATTGCTCATAATTTAAAGCAAACATAGGTTCATTTGGATACAAAACGGATAAACCTTTGTATGTAGTTCAAAAATTAATCGGTGGACCTGCAATATTGGTTGGTTTGGTAAATACACATAATGTACTATAGTACCGAAATTATTTAAAATTTCAGTAAATATTTATAGGTATCAAAAAAACGCAGAAATAAACTTTTCTAATTTTGTTTTTAATATAATAAACATGTAGGTACCTATAAATCAAACAATATTATTTTTTAAGTAGGTCATATACGCGCTTCAATTAACTAATGGCATATTCAGATTCAACTCTTCATCGCAGAATCAATATGTTTATATGCTATTGTATGTAAAATCTAATAAGCTGCTGACATAGAATTCTAAATTATTAAATGTATTAAGAACGTTCAAATGCTTAAATAAGTTGTCATATAAACTCCTTAATGCAATATTGTCATTTAGTAAAAATTTCTTATGCTATTTTTTCAAACCCAATAAAATTAAAATAAAACAGTTAAAAAATAAATTTAATAAGCGATATATATTTATATTACAATTTATTGTTTCTAAACCCAAAATAACACGTCTATTTTCAGAAAGAAAAACATATTTGCATACATTTAAAAAAAAGAATTATTAACTTTTTATAAATAAATATGCTTATAATATTAAATAACAAAGTCAAAAAACGTAATTTCACCACAAATATTATGTTGTTTTATACTCTGCATGATATTATTTACAAAAGAATTGTTCTCCATTCTCACCCCATTCATTTAAGATACAATTTCAGTATGAAATATACCCTTTATAATGCGTTTCAAATCAAAGTGCATGAAACATTTGAAAAAAAAAATGGGCAAATTATGGAGGAATGTATTTATTACATTTATTTATTATAAATGTTTAAAATACTCGGATTGTTATGTTTCAACATTAACTAGGTATATATACGTATTATACGATTTATAATGACCTTATTTTTATAGGACATAGTTTACAAAATAAAGCCATTGATACCGAATTTATATCGATAAAATTATAACTTTTATCCACTTCCGAAAAATTTCTAAGAAGTTTGTCACTTTAGTTGAATAAAGCATATAATTTTGTCCACTCAAATAAATATGTAGATTTGTGCCAATTTTTTTTAATGATTTTTTTCTCGTAATGAGTATTTTACACTGATTCTTTTAAGACAAAGAAAAACTCAATTCAAAAACCTATGCTTATTTTACAAAACAACTTTATAACTTTTAAGGCAGTTAACGAAAAATGGAGATTAAATTTTTTGAGTGCATAAATACAGTCATAATATTCACATATAAAAAAAAACAAATAAAAAACAAATCCATTTTATGCAGTTTCCCTTAAGCCCATAATAACAGGGTGGGTAGTTTTCTCTGCATCGCTTAAAACGAAATAAATCAAATACAATGTTGCATATAAAAAAATAAAAGCTTTACTAATAAAACTATATTAGAAACTTTTATTTATCAACGAAATACTATCTTCATCAAAAATAATAAAAGACCTGTTTGGTATCACCCATTTCTCCGGGACGTGATGTCTTTTTCTATAATAATGTGAAAAATAAATTTGTATTTTATAATGACATATAAATGGCACATATATATTTATTTTTAACATAACGATAATGTATACTATATAACTTTGTGTTTTGTGTTGTGTTGTACTCAGATAGCCTAAATACTACTACATATACATTTAAGTATATCAAAATTTAATTCGTATTATTAGATCATTTTCTTTCCATTTCTAGACGTGAAACTTTTTAAAAATATTTTTTTTATGATTTTTGCTTAAAAATTAAGGTAAATAAAAGCACGCAATTCTTAACGCTTCGTTAATTTGACGTTAGATTTTTGGTGAAAATGTTACGCTTGGTTAAGTTCTGGTTCCTTATATTGGGCTAGTGCTAAAACCTAGTACCCTGCTCGTGATTAATTTTAGCCCCCATAAAAGCAAGGCATTTAAGCATAATAGTACCCATCTTACTCGCTTGATTCTTAAAAGTTTATAGAATTCAACAAAGAAAATCTCTAGTTATTTGAGCTCGTAAATTTTTCTTGCAATTTGAAACAAAAAATATATTACTTATTTAGCATTCTTTAAACATCCGTCATATTATTCATTTTTGCGATCAGTGGTTAGTTAAAAAAACAATAATTAATATGTGTATATGAAATATTTATTTATAAAAATTTCATGTGTATAAATATGCGTATGGATGTAACATTGGCTGGTATATAAATACCCCGTGCTACAATTAAGCGAGCGTTTATCATCGATATATAGATTAGGGTCGCTGAAATTCAATGGGAGCAGGATACAAGGCAGTTAAATAGTAATAAAATCAAAAAATAATAAACCCATTTTCGAGAATTTGTTTGGCAGGATGCCTCACCTGTGAATCTCCTGCAACCTCCCCAGGTCTCAATAACTGTAAATTTGATGGAAATTATCTATTTTTTTGTTCTTTACATATGAAGATGGTAGATAATAATGATAAATCTTTTGTTTTGGAATGTATTAGTAGTACTATTATTTCACTATAAGATAACATAGATTGACTACTGGACGCAGTCCATACAAATATAATCTGTGCTGATCCATGCACGAAATACCCAATCAACTTGAGGCTACAAACATTAATTTTAACGTAGATTATAAATTGAAATGGTCGGTGATACAAGATTCAAATAGCTTGCTTACCGATAACAAATATTACTTTTTAGACTTAATAAAACGTAAATTTGGATTTGGTGATATAATAACACATATACTACTAATTCAAGCACATAATATAAAGCCTTATTATTGTTATATGGAACCCATCCCGCATTGTAGAAAATGTTTTGGAAATATAAAGAAATAGATAATAAATAATATCTATAGATCGGCAAAGGATGAATGCAACGAATTTTCTGAAAAGCTTATTATGTGCGACATCTTAGAAACGGGAGTACAAAAACATTCATTTTGAATATGTACTGGATTGTGCCAAAATTTAATCAGCTACCTAAAAATAATTGTATACAAAATAGTTTCCATAATGAATGGTACTTTTTGGAATACGTCGTGTTTGAAATATGGATAAAAATATAATAATAATAACAATAATAATACTATTAATACGAATAATAATAATAATAAAATTAATAATAAAAATAATAATAATAACAATAATAAGAGTTTCCTTATAGTTTTAAAGATTTATCTTGTACAAAAAAACTGTTGCAATCTCACTTTCGTTAGCTGCTGCCTTGTGAGGTGCTGAAAACATTTGTGAGGTCTAGCTATCGCTCATCAGTGTTAAATTTTAAGTTTAACTTTTGATGTTCTCATATATAAGTAACAGCTAAGTCTATAGAATAAATTCTTAGGTTTATGTTACAGAAACAAAAAAAGCGATTTGAAATTTTTACAATAAGAAGAGACAAATCACAAATCTTATATGACATCAAATCTTGCTTTATATCTAGCACTGTTATTTTGCAGTTGCTGTTCGTTAATTTTTCTTCACAAGGACAACAATGATGTTTTAAAGGTGAGTAATTTATAATAAGCAATAATTATTTTTTTCGTAATCATATCATAACATATGCATATATGTATTTGAACATTAGCTACGCACGTAAATAATATAGGTTTTTTGTGTGGGAAATACCACTTAAATTAATTTAACAACTCATCAATTAAAACTGTTTTAGCTGATTTCAGCCATTTTTGTATGTCAATGTAAGCCGTGTTAAAATGAATGTTCTTTTTTTTCGCTATTCACGAATTGTCTTTTTGCAATTTATAGCAAATAGACTAAACTGAAATATGAAATACGTTCATTATTAAGTTGTAAGTTTGAAACTGTTCTAAAAGTGCCTTAGCATAAGGTAAATTATGGGAAAATATACACAAAACTTTAATTTGCTTTATTTCACGGAAATTAATAAGGTTATTGAAAAATTTAATTATATGATAATTATAACCATAGTTTAAACCAAAATATATGGAACTGAACAAATACCCGTCGAAACTGATTGCCTTTTTTTTTATTTTGTAAAATATAAAATACACCTTTTATGAATCGATGTTTTAACAGTGCCTTAGCATAAGATAAATTATGGGAAAACAGACACAAAACTTTAATATTCCTTATTTCACGAAAATGAATAAGGTATTTGAAAAATTTAATTATATTTTAATTATAACTAGTTTAAACCGAAAAATATCGAACCGAAATATCGAATACCCGTCGAAACTGATTGCTTTTTTTTTTTTTATTTTGTAAAATATAAAATACACCTTTTATGAATCGATGTTTTAACAGCTCATGCTTTACATGTTAAATGTTTACATGCTGTATATATTATCATATTGGTGTACGAGTTCTCTCGTTGATATGATAAGAAAAACTATAGTGTGTTGATATACATGACATGATAATATGACTATTAAAAAATCACTCACATAAAAAATTAACGTCTATAAATTTTGTATTTGTAATCCACATTGAACAAGAGCAAGAGCAAAGCTTCCTACTTCTTCATTTTATGACCGGTCCAATGAATTAATTATACTGTAGATGTGAAACCAGAAGCAAAGCTAAATGTATTAAAAGACAATTGTGATTCGTTTGAGTAACTGAATTTAATGAAAAATAATTTTTCACTTGCACCCATACACAAGTTCAGTCTTACTAATAATATTTCGCTTCGTTATTATATATAAATATATATATATATATATGCATATGCAAATATGATGAGAAATATATTTAAAAATTATGATCATGTTGATGTTTGCATTGAATATGCACATTTTTGTTCTTTAATTTATTAATTTTTTTTTATTTATATTTTTAATTATTTAAAAATACATTGCATGTGTATCACGTGAAAGAACTATAACTACATATAACCTACTTATATATGTAATTATAGTACTATTTTTGCAGAATCAAAAATAAATGAGAATCTGTTTTATTATCCCAAGGACGCAAAAATGTCTAACATATACCACCAGAGTAGTATAGAATGTGAAATAACAATTTGCAAAGAAGAAGATTTTAGATCAAAAATTCAATTTAAAGTCTTTTTGCTTGTATTTCAGTCAGGCTTCAAGTAACCATGTAAGCAACATATAATGTAAACGCAATTCAAATACATACAGAATATAGTCAGGTATGGGATAATGTTAAGTGTAAATTAACACTCCGATATTATCCATAAAGTGTGCGTGTAAAAAAAATGTGTTCTTACAAATTATCAACATGAAATAAAATTGTAGTATTAATTAGCATTATTAACTGAAAAAAATAATTATTTATGCTCAAATTAACGTAAATGAATAGAGTATATTACAAAAGGACAACTTATAAAACAATATAATTTTATAAATGTAGATGCTGTCAAAACCGGATATAACGACATATCTTTACATCGGATTTTAACATAACTCTAAAGCATATAAAACTGCCAAGTCAATTGAATGTCATTATATCCGGGTTTTTCATTAAAAACATATACGTATGTATTAAAAAAACATATAAACACTTAATATACTTATATACGTTATCAAAATAAGATTGTCAAAGGAACAATCTTTTCTTACCCGTTTGTCCTCGAGAAATTCGCCTGGACGTAATTTACGTTTAGACTTATAAATTTTAATGAATGGGTAATTATATATATATTATTGTTATTAAATTTTTAATTATAATTATTTTTTTTTTATTAAAAAAAATTGTTCAACGTATATCAGTTGGACGTCACCATAAATTAAATTGCCGTATGCCAGAGGGAGGGTGATTTTTGTTTTTGGGGATTGTTGGTTATTTTTATTTTCAAATTGTGTGTTTTGGATTGGCGTGTTGTAGTTGATTGTTTATACATGGTTGTGATGGGTTTTGAAGTATATTTGTTTTAGTTCATTATTTGAATCATAATGTTAATTATTGTGTGCAATTCGTTTCGTTGTTTTAGTTCATTATTTGAATCATAATGTTAATTATTGTGTGCAATTCGTTTCCCAATTTGTATCGTATGATGTTTGTGTTTTGTGTAGGTGTAGAAATGTGATCAATTTTAGCAGTAAATAGAAAAAGAAAAAAAAATGTTAAAAAACTGTAAATCTGTTTGTCATATAGATTTGTTTACATATTTAATAATATTACTTATTCCATACTCAGAATCATAAAATCATTTATTTTTTATTAGACTTGCCCTAGATTTAAAAAATTTAGCATATGTATATAATTAATCAATATAGTAAGAAATAATATAAAATTTCTGCTTCACCATCTGACCTGTATTTATATCTTATAATTTATAATTAACTGAAATATGGAATATAATCGTAATAAAATATGTATTTACAATATAAAAAATAGCACACACACGTATACCAGAATATTCTCAGCGTTTTTTACATACCTCATCATTAATAATTAGACTTGGTCGTCGGCCCATTTCTTCAGGTGGTGGAATCAATGAACCTCGCCGACTTGGTGGGCCCGGTACCAATGATGGACGTTTTTCACGGATAACTTCAATTTTCGGTGGCTCGCCTGGCCCAGGCGGTGCCTTAATGAAAGGCACCTTCGGTTTATCATCCTAGGAAATAAATACATCATAGTTTATATAAAAGCAATTTAATTTAGCTCCTCTGGTTTATTAAAGCTATATTTGAAGTAACTACTGTAAAATTAAACGTAGTAAAATCCGGATATATTTTTATCATATTTGCTCAAATAAATAACGTGGATAATTTCCATGTCAAATATTAAAAACAAAGAGACATTTTCCGGACTTCACGTAGATATATTTCTAATTTTGTATCTACGATATGTTTGTACTTATGTATGTACTTATGATTTATGAAAGTAATCTTGTGTGGTTGCTAAAGTAAAGGTAACTAAAATGCCTAAGGTATAAATAAAATATTTCAAAACAATTTTTAGCCGCCGAAAGTAAAACAGTTGAGTTCCTATCTAAAAACCTAAATACAACTGAAACGTACATAAAACTTTATATCTTGAGATTGGCTTATTAGCAGCATAAATATGAGTATGCCCAAAAAAAAGTTCGGATCAATCTTTCTGAGGCATACATATTTTTGATAAATTTTTACAGAAATATTAATAACACTTTAAATGTCAGTTTAGAATCAATGGTGAGAGAGCGTCAACATTTATTTTTATTTGAACTCAGCGCATAAATCAACAAGACTGCACAAAAAATAGCGATTTTGAAGAAATGCCGCTGTTGGGCATTAAAAAGTTTTCAGTATTCAAAGGCTCTAAAATTGTTCGGAAAGATTAGGGAGATTCGCGCGCATATTTTCTAGTCTCACCGTCAAGAACAATGTAATTGCGGTCATTTTTATTTATCAGAGTTATTCTCTTACTCTGAATCTTTATTTTATTCGAGTAAAAAATGATAGATGGTGTTTTCATTTATCGTCGTCATAGCAAACGGTTTTATATAGGTCCATTACTAAGAAAGGAAACATTTGATTATGACAAAATACTATTTGCTACAAATATAAATTAGATTTGGAACTATTCAAGGGAAATAAGTGATCTGAAACGTTTAACTTAGCGCTGTCATGTTTTTTTGTTATTACGCAAATTCCTATATTAAAGAGTGAGTGAATTTTTCCATACATTATTGAACTGAAACATAAGATATCGAACATATTAATAATATGTACTTTATATGCGTTTTTAAACATATGTTAGATATCTTATATTTCATAATGTTAAGATTTATTTAAGAAGAACCCTGCAAAAGAAAATCTCCAACATCAAATAAATATACTTTTTTTTATTCAAACATTATTTTCTAAACAGCCTAGGTAATCAAGGTACCCATTTATGTGGAGTCATTTCATTCCTAGTTATCGATGACATTCTTCATAAGCTTCTATTGTCCAAAGTAAGGGATCGTCAGCAGAAAATTAGACGTTGCGAAGTCGCAAGTCTCAATATCTGGTACGTGAAAGCGTAAACGTAAAGGCATTGATATATAAAGGGTGATTTTTTAGCTGGTTTGGTTTTGGCAACACTGGTTTTGGCAGCTGACGTGTGTTTAGTACCTTGTGTCACTGTCAAACAGCTTCAGTTTGGTTTGCAATTTAACCATGGATCGTCTTACAAATGAACAACGCTTGCAAATTATTGAATTTTACTATCAAAATTCGTGCTCGGTTCGAAATGTTCATCGCGCGCTGCTTCCATTTTATGATCGGCATTCTCGACCTTCTGAGCAGTCTATTCGGAAGATTGTGACCAAATTTCGCACCAAATTTACTTTGTTGGACATTAAACCACCAACACGTTTACGTACTGTGCGTATTGAAGAAAATATTGCGGCCGTATCAGCTAGTGTGACAGAAGACCGCGAAATGTCGATTCGGCGCCGTTCCCAGCAGTTAGGCCTTTGTTACAGCACTACGTGGAAAATTTTGCGAAAGGATTTGGGCGTAAAGCCTTTTAAGATACAGCTGGTGCAAGAACTAAAGCCAGCCGACCTACCACAACGCCGAATTTTTGGTGAATGGACTCTTGGAAAGCTGGCCGAGGATCCGCTTTTTTATCGAAAAATTGTGTTCAGCGATGAGGCTCATTTTTGGTTGAATGGGTACGTAAATAAGCAAAATTGCCGCATTTGGAGTGAAGATCAGGCAGAAGCATTGCAACAGCTACCAATGCATCCCGAAAAAGCCACTGTTTGGTGCGGTTTATGGGCCGGCGGCATTATTGGGCCATATTTCTTCAAAGATGATGCGAATCGCAGCGTTACTGTCAATGGTGAACGCTACCGAGCGATGATAACAAACTTTTTTTTGCCCGAAATGGAAGTTCTTGACTTGCATGATATGTGGTTTCAACAAGACGGTGCCACATGCCACACAGCACGCGAAACAATGGCGCAATTGCGAGGCGAGTTTGGTGAACAGTTAATTTCACGTTTCGGGCCGGTCAATTGGCCGCCTAGATCGTGCGATTTGACACCATTAGATTATTTTTTGTGGGGGTATGCCAAGGCTAATGTGTATAGGGACAAGCCCGCTTCGATTGACGCACTGGAAGCCAACATCCATGCATTCATTCGTGAGATACCGGCCGATATGTGTGAAAGAGTATGGCAAAATTGGACTCAGCGGATAGGCTACCTGAGACGCAGCCGCGGTCAACATTTACATGAAATTATCTTTAAACATTAAATTGCAAGGTTCAAACTATCGATTCAAATAAATATTTCATTCATTTTTTCGAATTTTTTGTGTTTTTTTTTTAAAAAAAGTTCTAAACCTCTTAAAAAATCACCCGGTATATCTAACTTTGGTCTTTTTAAGAGCAGTGAATCTCGGGTTTTAATCTAAAGACTCTAAATTGTTGCATGCGAGGCCATAGCTAGTTGTAGAAGAAATTTGTGTAGGATGTTTTTTGGTTGGTTGATGTTGGAGACTTTCTGGTCTTAGTTCTCTCAGGGATTGCGATGTACCCATTATGGTTCATAGTATTTTTAGGGCAGCATAGCTGCATAACCCTGCGTATCCTTACATTTAAGTAATAAGAAATAGATATCTTCATTTAGTTATCTGATTCAGAAAATGTAGAAGAAATGTATGATAAATATACAGAAAAAAGAAACACCTGTAATAGTAGTGAAAGCCAGATTCCTTTTTTTAAGCCTTACCTTCTGTTCCGGCTCTGCGCACTCTTGTATCTTTGGCACTTGTATTTTAGGTTCTAGTTTCAACTTATCTTTTTTATCAATTTTTGTTTTTTCATATATTTCTAAGTTTGGCTTCTCATAGTCGTCAGTAATTATCGGTATTGGTTGAAATTTAGGCATTTCTGACAATTTAGCGTGAGTCGGCTTTTTAGGATCAAATTGTTCCATTGTAGAAGACTCCTGTTTAATGTTGACGTAGAATAATTATATTTTTTTTAGCTTTTAGTTTGAAATAAAATATTGGCGCTTAAGAGTGCATACACAAAGATAGGTATTTTTTAATGAGAAACTGCATAGACATTAAAAGCGGCTGAGGAAGTGGTGGTCCGAAGTTTACTTAGCAAATGCAGCCATTTTAAAAAGCGTAGCTTAACCTTCTTTTACAGAATATTCACGCTAGGACTAAAAACACTGCCTTCTAAGAGTAAAAGGTTATCTATGTACATACAAGAGATATTCGCAAGTTTTTTTTTTGACTGCTCCTGCTGCTGTTTTGTACGGATTTTTGATTCATTTCTTTTCAATATTTGTTCAAAATTTTATCAAAACAAATAGGTATTACGTAATAATGAAGTTAACAAAACAAAACTAAAAAGTATTTTTTTAATATAAGAAAAACCAATTTATAATGGCTGCACTTTCTATAGCATAATTATAAAAATAAATTTACTTTAAATTTTTTTTTTAACCGACCAAAAAAGCATTCGGAAATCAGTATATCTAAAGCAGAAAACAGGCGCCGGTAGAAACTTCAGAGCTATAAGAAGAATGCATGGCAAATTTAAAAGCGATAAGAAATAATTCACTTTATGTTTTCAAAGAGAAGGTAGAAGAGACGCAGTTATATAAAAAGAAGACTGATTACAAAGGCGATGACGAAAAGAAAGGAAGTGCGCATTAGAAGAATTGAGTGGGTGGGATGAAAATAAACAAAATGGAAACCGATTTCACTGAGTTTCTTTCTATCCCATAGATTAATGAAAGAAAGGAACAGATGTAAAACTGCTATTGTGGTAGAGCAGATTTTGTACATACATAAGATTTTAGCTTTACCTTCAATATTTGCTTTGCCTGCTGCGGTTCCGCAAGTTTTGCATCCTTTGTAACAGGTTTTAGAACAACAGAGAGGAAGTTTTCGCTTTTAACTGCTTCTGGTTTCATAAATGACGAGCGTCTACGTGTTTTTAATGGTGAGTTATCGGTAAAAGTGGTTTCTGGCTCTACACGCAATTTTGATTTCTTCACCGGCTTATTTTTTAATTTTAATTGATAAAATATTTACAAACTCTTTTTATTACAAATGAATCAATGTGTAAAATTAAGTGTTAGACTGTTATTCAAATCAGCCTTAAATTATTGAATATTTCGGTAATGCGGACTTTAAGGTTTTATCGGTTCCTGTAAATGATACTTTCGGCCTGTTAAGCAAATATATGCTTACCAACGCAAATAAGTAATAGAGTTGTTTACACGTAGGATTTAATTGGCAAGAATAAATATGTACCAACATACATACTCGATCGAAAAAAAAATTAACAAATGGTCCAATTGTTTGCACGTATGGTGCCACTACGAGAGCATTTGTTTAATTATCTAGCTGTATGACTGAAACGGAATCTAATAACCCATCATTTTATGAGCAAAATTATCTTTACAATTTTTTGGATATCTTTTGTCGTTTGTTCTTAAAATGACCTCATACAAATAAAACAAATTGTTAGATATTAAACTAAAAAAAATAGGTACGTACCTCGGGAATAATAATAACTGGTTTAAGGCCAGATTTATCATCTTCAGAAGGTTCTTCCGGTAACTGACCTTTACCAATCACAAGTCGCTTAGCTTCCTCAGCTGGTTGTGCCTGAGCTTCTTTCTACAAGGGACATAGGTATATGTAACATAGACAAAAAATGACATATATTATTTATTGTGTAAAATCGAACATACATAGCTGCACCAACCAAAAAAAATGCTTTAGAAACGCATGTAAAAACTTCGATATTGATATCGAAGCAATATATATATGTATATATATATATTCAAATTAACGTACATACAGTTTATAATTAAAATATGGTTAAATAGAGCGCATCAAAAATGATTTCATATTGAAATCGTAGCAATATAAATATAATTAAAACATACACACATACTTATTTATGTATTGAGCATTACCTTAGGCAGACCATTTTTAATAACCGCTTGCTCGGGTTCTTTTTTCACATCATCCGTTTGCTGTTTTTCCATTTTATTTGGTATTCCTAATTCACGACTAAAATCAGTCGGAGCAAACTCAGACTTTTCATATTTTTCCAAAACTGGACGCTCGTAGTCCGGAATTTCTGGAAGTTCTTCATATTTTTTTGCTTTTGGTTTTGATTTTGCTTTAACTTTAGTTTCTGCTTTTGTTTCTTCTTTCACCTCTTTGGGCGTAGATGTTTTACGCAGTTTTGGTAACTCTTCGACTGGTTGAAGTTCCTCAACCTTCTTCACCAAGCATAAGAGGGAAAATGTCGAAGAAATATATGCTTTTAGTAAGATTCAGTCAACATTTTTAATTTAGTTTAGAAATAAAAATTAGACATGTTTAGGAATAGCGAAAAGCCAACATAAAGCAGATAAAGTAATTGACATCAAGTAAATATGATTCTTGTAAAAACTAGGTATATATCAAAACAAATTCGAAAGCAATGATATTTTGAGGCCATTGGGTCTTTGCTAAATTGGTCTATAAGTACCATTAAAGTTCATTGTACAGTAGTATATTTATACACATACATACATAAATATAGTATGTATGTATGTATATTTTTATACACTAGCTAAGCTCCTCCATTAATAGAGCTAAAATCGGTGATTTTTATTGAACAAATACGAATATTGAACAGACTTGTGCAGAACAAAAATCTAAAACTCATTGTTAAAATAATTTAACTGAAAAATTAAACTCGCTCGGTTCGCTTAAAATATTAAAATAGATTTAAAAAAAACTGAACACAGAGAAAGATAGAGAAAGAAATAGCGAGAGAAATAGAGGCATTCATAGTTTTGCTCATAGTTTTTAAAGATGAAAATAGTGTTTTGAAATTTTAATTTAGGCAACTCCTTTTTTTTTAATCTTACCTTTGGCTTTCGCTTTTCAGCTGGTTTTAATTGTGGAATTTCTTCTTTAATCTCTAATGGTTTCTTATTTGGTTCTAATTTCGTACTTTCTTGACTCTTTATTTCATATATAATTTAATATTGTAAATTACAAATTGCGGTTTAGCAGGGATTTTTACAGGAAATGGAATCAAAAATTTTAAAAAGTTAAGGAAATTATTTATTTTGCTAAGTCAATACCTACCTCTAGTGCCTTTTTCTCTGTAACTGATGAACGCCGAGACTCCACTTTAGATTGTTCTTCAACCTACGTGAATTTTGCAATGATATTGGGAAACAAAAAATAATGCAACACATTACGGTGACATTTATTCAAAACAAAAAACATTTGAACATAAAACAAATGATCTAACTTTTAAAAATAGGGTAATTTACCTGCACTGAAGACCGTCGAGATATTTTTCCGTCTTCAATTGTTTCTTTTTGTTGTATAATCGATTTTCGGCGAACTTCCGTCTTTAATTCTTCTTTTATAGACGTTACTTCCTATATTTTTCAACAAACATTTACAACAAAATTAAACGGTTAGTGAATGCACGAACAAAATTTTGTATTGTATAACTTTGCATGACTATGTTTTGATTTTTAAGATTTGAGTGATATGTCCTAATACACAGAGTTCTTGTAAATATTTTTTTTACCTCATCAGATGGTTCGTCTTTAGGGGCAATGTGATGTGGTTTGTCTATTTTAGAGTAATCTTGTGTATTTTGTGTATCTTGTGTTGTGTCTTTGGTGATAGGTTCCCCTAAATCCTAAAGAAAAAACAAGTTTTAAAAATATTGGATGTGTTGGTGTTTCATATGAAGTGTATAAAAAGAATAATAAGTCAAGTTCCAAAGTTGCTTGATATTAAAAATAAGAAAAAAAACTATAATAATTATATATACCTTCTGTACAACTTTCTTAAGTCCAATCTGTTCGTGTTGCCCTTTCTGTAAAATGATAAGTTTGTATCAGAATGCATTCGAAAGATAATTATATTATCATTTTTTATTTAAGAAAAATAGTAAATTTATTATAAATTTCAAAACATAAATGAAAATAAATGTGTTTGTATGAATATGTAAGTGTTGTATGATACCTCTTCAAGTGAGCCAACTGTGTCATTCTCAATGCCATTTGTTTTGTCCTAAGTGAAAAAGCAAAAACAAGTGTTCATGATAATATACATTTTATACATGTGTATTAAATTTGTTTCAAACTATTTTTAATTTGCAAAGATAAGCACGATAGTTAATTCTACATACTTTTTAAGTAATGTAAAAATTTAATGATAAATATAAGCGCGGTCAATAAACAACTTTTAAATTTGCGACTTAAATAGTATTCCTAAACGTTACAACGTAGTATTTGATACGTATACTTAACATATACTTTTTTATGTTATAAATTAAGGTACACGTCTCCACTCGAAGTAGATTTATTTCAGCTTATACCTTAACGGCTAATGTGGAACGTTATTCTGGCGTAATTGAAAACTTTGTATGTATGCATGTCGTGAGTTGGATGACATGAACTCCAGAATTGTGTATCTTATAATAATATAAGAGTAAGGGTTAAACACAACTGTATAAAAAACATTTTATTTTAGAACTGCTCGATTCTAAACAATGTTGAAACACTTCAACGGTTAACAGAAACATAACGCGGCATGAATTGCCACTTCCTACCGCTACAACCTGAGTAAACACGCCTTTGGAAAATAAATTTATAAACCTACTAAAATGTTAACCACTAATAAAATATAAAGTTGAAAATGTATGTTTTATGTATGTATGTATCCATATGTATAACATACGTAAAATATTTTTTATTTTATACGCTTATGTGTTTATATTGGTACGATAGATAGAAATAAAATTTTTAAATATAAAAAAGAAAAATATATATATATAAAAAAAGAGAAGTTAAATGATGGGAATCTAACCACATTATATTTAACACGACCTTCCCGATATCAAAACTGAATGAATGAATTTTATTTCGGGGAATACGAGTTTGCAGTTATATGAAGCATTTTAATGAAAAAGAATAATTCATAATTCTGTAAAAACACGAAATGAAAAAATAAATGGTACATAAAGTTCTCAATTATAAGGCTCATCAAAGTGTAAATGAGTTTTTCATAATTTCCCTAAAACATCAGAAGAAAGGGTTGTTAAAATATTTTTAGGTCATAATTATTAACAGAGTCGTTGTTAGTAATTAAAAGTACTACAATAAGCGATGAAGAAAACCGGAGCAATTAAGGCTTATTATATATATATGTACATTACATCGGTCGGTTTTTTAATTCCAGCTTAATCTTGCTTAATTTTAGCCAGGGATATTTATAAGGTGGAGTACACCCAACTTACCTTTTCTGGTTCAAGCTTTTGGTCTTCTTTTGGTTTCTTTTCTTCTTTAGATTTTTTGTGCTTTTCATCATCTTTTTTCTTCTTTAGATCTATACTTTTTTGTTCTTCTTCTTTTTTCTTCTCATCTAGTTCTTTCTTCATTTTCTCGTCTACTTGAATTTTCTTTTTCTTCTCTTCCTCAGCCTTCTTTTTCATCTCCTCTTCAATTTTCATACTTTCTTCTAATATCTTCTTCTCTACTTCTGCCTTTTTATTTTCTTGTTCTTCGGCCTATTTGTTTGAATTGTTTATTTATTTACGTAGGGTTAAATGAACATTAAAAAAAATTGGAAAACAAATGATAAAAAAATAAACACACATGTATGTAACAAAACAAGTATATCGTAGTTTAAAATGTTATGGCAAAATGGATATAAATGAAATACATTAAACGAAATTATAACAAAAATTCGAAAAACTACATAACCGCAGTATACCTATGCATATTTAGCACAAAGTTTACTTATTTGAGTGAGACCATAATTAAAAAAATTAAAATATATACATATGCAACAACCACATCTAAATAAAAAAAAAAAATGCTTAAATTTGAATTTGTTCAGGGTTTATTATAAAAACAGCTTTCAAAAAATGTATATTGCAATAAGGCCGAGTTTCAATTGCAATTGAACAGTGAATAAACTTAAGGCGCTCGCTAAATCTGCTCAGTGCAAGTTAAAATTGTAATCAACTGCTTATTTTAGACGTAAGAGGCCGAACAAAGTACATTGCAGGGACAAAATGAAAAAGTATATCCCTGCATGACCCTCAATAATTGCGCTTGCTGATATTTTAATGCTATACTGCAAGTGTGCATTCGTGTTTGTGGTTTGACACGACTGGAGATCACCGTTGTCGTAAAAGAACGATAAAGCGAAAAAAACAAGAGTTTTTGTTGAATTAAAATCTCGAAGGAGTTGAATACACAAATATAAGTACACGGGTAATTGATTACTCTTCAGTGACTAGATTAAGCAACCCATATACGTATTTGTATAAAAAAAAGTTGCTTAAAACACAATACTGTCTCTAAAGGTAACGCAATATTTTTTTGTTGAAGGTTACTTTCAAAAAAAATAAACATATTAAATCCATCACTTTGAAAATAAAACCTTTAACATTTTGCTGGATTATACAATTGTAAATCAAAACTTTCGACTAGTGAGTTGACCAGACATAACCAGAGTATGTTTATACCCTATCCTAAGGGTATATTAATTTTGACACATAGTTTGTAACACTCCTTAATATTCGCCGTAGACCCATAAAAGTATATATATTTATGATCAGGACCAAATCCTAAGACTATCTAGCAATGTCCGTCCGTCCGTCCGTCCGTCCGTACGCAATTTTTAGGCCTTTAAAATTAAGCTAGGAAGCTGAAATTTGGACCACATATTCCCTAGGGCTCCGAAATGGTTAAGTGTAAAATTTTTTTGAATACGCCCACTGCCACGCCCACAATTTAGAAAAAACCGTTTTAAAGCTAAAGTTAGAGAGATAGAGTGTTACGACCCTCACAAGATATGTAGGCAATGCCCTCCTTTATAAGTTTGTCATATAAAGTTTTTCGCCACGCCTACTTTTTGTGGGCGTTTTTCACTAAAATGCTGTTTTCTTCGATAATTTTCATAGAAACCGAAAAAAAATGTTTAACAAGATATTTAGCCAATATTTTTTCCAATATATCGCCCATACAAAGTTTTTGGCCATGCCCACTTTTTGGGGGCGTTTTTTCAAAATTTTTTTTTTTTTTTTCTAAATTTTATAGAATGAAATAAAATGCTATCCATCATCTTCTTAAGGTTTTTTTTGGGGCATATAGGGATAGGGATAGGGTATCATACTGTTCGCTCCAAGCGGACTGTAGCCTTTCCTTATGTTTTTTTCTTTTTTTATTAAATAATGCACTAGGGCTAACAGGATTTGGGAAAAACGAATTCTACCGATAAACGATTTTTAAAAAAACAAAAATACAGTTTTGATTACTCCAAATAAAGTATTTCTGCTTCGAAATATGGACCACTATCGACCGTAGTAGAGTCCACTGGCTAAATACGCTAGGAAAAATGACAGCAGTTTCTTATTTTTGTAATTGGTCGATATTGTTTAAGCCTTGTTTAAGCCTTGACGCAATAATATTACATTTTGAATGATAAGCCATGTTTTTGTAATGAACCCTGCACATCCCGGCTTAGCAATATACACAAAATATTAAACTTTCACATCTAGAAAAAAAAGAAGTTCTTGTCATATAAAATATTTAAGAAAGAAAACTGATTGTAATGAAAATCTAATGTTTTATCGCGCGTCACCTCGTCTGTTTGCTTTTTAGATGTGGGTTTAAGTCTCACATCAAATATTGTTTTCGGCTCTTTTTCTTCAGGTAGCTTCTTTATTCCTTGCTTTTTGTTTGCTAAATTTTGTGTCTTATTTTTTTCTAACTCTACCTTCCGTTTTTCTTCGGCTTCCTTTTTAGATTGCTTTTTCTTTTCCTCCTCTTCTTCTTTCTTTTTCTTTTCGTCCACTTTTTGAACGGTTATCTTACATGATGACTCATCTTTGCCAACTTCATTACTTATAACACATTTAAATGTAGAAGTGTGTTCAACTTTTGCTGCACTAAATGTCAAACGAGCCGTGATACCATCAAATGTTGTGGTTACATCTTTGGTCTCTTTTACAATAGTAGATTCCTTATACCAAGTGACTTTACAGCTGCGATCTGATTTTTTAATTGTTATCAAAAGTTCAAATGTCTTGCCTTCGAATATTTTTTGATCTTCAAGTTTTCGTGTAATTTCAGGCTTTACTGGTTTTCGGTCTTCTTCAGGTATGTCTACTAAGTTAACAATTTGAGAAACGGCTTCACCTTTCTCGTTTTTGGCGATAAGTTTATAAGCGCCCTTGTCTGAGTCTTGGACTTCGTTAATTTCCAATTTAACAGCAAATTCGCCTTCCTTAGTTTTCTCAACTTGATAAACATGACGCTCGCTTTGACGCACCTCGTTGGTTTCCTTAAACCATGTACACTTAGGCTCGAACTTCGATGCCACTGTGCATTCAATAACAACTGTGCGTTTCTTAATAATTTTAATTATTTTCGGTTTATCTTTGATGACGGGAACAACTAAAAATATTAATTGTTAATTATGATTAACAATTTTACCAACTTTATATATTTTTTAAACTTACTTTCAATATTAAGCGTCAAATTGGCATTTAATTCACCCAAATTATTTTTTATGTTACATTTATACAGACCAGAATCCTCTAACTGTGGGTCTACCAGTTCTAGTTTAATATAATATTGATCGCCACGTGTTTCCATTGTCATTTTAATTTTGTTCGTTTCTTTGATAACTTCACCATTACGGAACCAGATAATATCTGGTTTTGGATCAGATTTAACTTTACACTCCATAATAACGAGCTTGCCGTTATTTTCTGATACTATTCGAGGTTTCTCAATGAAGGTTGGTGGTTCACCTTCAGGTTCGGGTTCAGCTTCAATATTTAAATTGAGGTTGGCGTTCGATTCGCCAAATTCGTTTTGGACATTGCACCTGTAAGTGCCTCCATCGGACGCACCTGGGTCCTGTATTAAAATAATAAAACCATGTATTTTTGGCATCCATAAAAAAATTATAATCTTACCTTAATTTCTAATGTAAGTTCGTACAAGTCCTCTAAAACTAAAGTCGATTTCAGTTTGATTTTCTTAGTTTCTTTAACCACATCTTGACCTCTGTACCATGTTACAGTAGGTTCTGGTTTCGCTTTGCATTTGCATTTCATCGTTATAAGTGTACCAGAGTCGTTTGGTATGATACGTGGTTTTTCGGTAAATGAGGGTGCAAATCCATCTGCATCGCCGGCACCTAGTACGTCCGTATAAAAATGTTAATGCAATTGTTTTATAATGAAATAAACAAAGTTAGAAGGTACACAAACAATTTCATTAGTGTCAACAGTTTATTCCTATAACATAGAAAGCAAACAAAAATGTGTATATGTATATATATTATAAATATAAACATATATATACATATATAAATATGAATATTAATTTAAATAATAGGAAAATGCTTGAGCATGGAATGCGCGAATAATTAAATAATGCTTTACTCCCAGTATTTGATGTAAGATGCTAATCTTTGAAAAATGCATACTTCGGTAAAAAGTAAGGCTTCATATATGCAGAAACAAGAATTATTTGTTTTGGAAGTTTTAAAACTCAGTATTTCAATAATTAATACTAATGAATTATTTGTTGGTCTTCTTAAATTAAAAAAATGTTTGCCATAGAACATACAAAAAATTGGTAGACTTATAGTACATTTTTTTAATATGGTAGTTAGGATAATAAGGTACCTTGGAAATTCAGCGCGATATTTGCATTACTTTCTCCATATATATTAAACGCATTACATCGATAATTTCCACCATCCTCTCTAGTTGGATTTTTTATTTCTAATGTAAGAATATAAGTATCTTTTGCAGTTGCTTTGCGGGACATTTTTGTCCTTGATGAGTCGTTGATTTGCTTATCCCCACGATACCATGTTATATCTGGCACTGGATGTGCCTCTAATATACATTCCATTATAAGAATGTCGTCCTCTTGTCGAATTGTCGGTTTTTTTGGAAAACGTGGAGATTTTCCATCGGGAATTCTATACAATAATTTTTATTACAGATGTACATCAATGCTCTCTAATGGTGTTTATTTCTTTTTAAATAGATACGTATGTACTCATTTTCATCTATCAGATCATAACCTACATTACTTATATTGACGAGACGATACATTAAATAAATTAATGCATATCCTACATGCTTATTGAACAACGGACGGCATGCCCGTTAATAGCAGCAAGCCGTCTCACAGTACAGTAAAGTTATATATATAAGTTTATTTTAAATATTTATATTTAATGTTGTAAATAACAATTGTCTAAGCAGTATCTTTGAACTAATTAAATCTTCCATTTGTGTCAAAAATCTTTGCACTACAATGGTTGGATAAGCTAGGCTTTACGTACTGTATTACTGCCTAATAATTTTTTTAATTCAATCTATCCACCTTTCAATAACGTTTAGAACATCTCTCGATTTCGGTTATATTTTGTTTTTATTTTTTTTTAGTATTTTGGAAATGGAGACACTTTGGTCACTGTGATTTCATATAGAATTTTGTAAGATACAAACACAACAAGTGAAAATATTATTCATGTCGAATTTTAGGAAAAATTACATGGTAACACATTTTGGGTTATAAAACACCGACGAAACAATGAGTCATTAAGTACTCCGGTTCTCAATATCATATGTTGATATTATATTACCCCTTACGGTTTGTCGAAAATCGCAGTTATTTGTTTGACTTTAAACAAAAATTAGGTGTACGATTGACTCGTATGAAACTATGATCGTTTCTAAACCGTATTATAAGAATATATATTTTGCTCATCCAATTTATTCAAAACATTAAAAACCTTATCAAAAGAGATGTATTTTATTAAATATCGTTCATCTTATACCAGAAACATGAATGTGTAAAAATTAGAATGTTGGGAAATTTTGTTTGAATGTTAATTGCTCTCATAGAATTAGATAGTTTAGTTTCTGAAACATTGTTACATATTATGGTTTCCTTGTACACATGGCATTCTAGATTTTGGTATAACATAGAACTACCAAAGGTTAATCAAACCAACCAATTTACTCAAAAATTTGCACATTCATGCTTCTGGCATGATAGGGACTAAATATCGTAGTAAGCAAAACATAGTTCAATTTTTTGATGCTAGTTTAAATAAACAGTCATGACCACGAGATGTTTCCCTAAAACCATACATACTGACATTGAAGTAATTCTTTTAAACTTTTTCGGCATGAGGCTTCTAGATACCAAACAAAAACAACGACGGACGGAATTGCGGGACACAATGTGTTTACTTGACATTTTCTCTGTTGCTTTTACATTCATCTTAATATGATAATCCATCTAGGATAAAGCTAAGAACGGGCTTCATCCATCCATTAAAAAAAACACATATATAATATTAGCATTTACTAAGACTTGTGGATTTTTGATTTGAATTCATAAAATTAAGCACATACGTATCAACATTTCTTTTGTGAAAATATCGGACAGTGGATATTCGCTTACTTTTTAGAACCACCTTCGAAGTTTAAATTAATCGTTGCTACACCTTCGCCATGTGTATTTCTTGCCTTTGTCTGATATTCACCCTGATCACCAGAAACAACATTTGTTATTTCCAATCTAGCCATGTGATATAATTTTTGATCCTCCTCCAATGTTATTTTATAGCGACCTCCTTCTCTCAATTCTTCTTTCCGATGATACCTTTTTGTTCATTTGGTATATTGAATTTATTTATTTTTCAATTTTAACACCATTGCATTAGTGTGAAATTGGGGAGAGGAAAAATTAATTTATATTTCATAAAGAATATTTTATTATATGTAAGTAGATGAAATATGTATGCATGTATATGTACCAAATAACAGTTGGCTTAGGTTTGCCGACACATCTGCACTCAAATGTGATGTTTCCACCATCTTCACTTTGTCGTATTATTGGTCTTTCGGTGAATGTTGGTTTAATGCCGTCATCAGGAACTGGAGCCTCATCGCCTACAGAGAGGGGTTTTATAAAAAGTCCGTGGTTTGATTGGCTTTCTTTTGATTCACACATACATATAAACTGTTATATTTTCTTTAGAGAAAACTTTATTTCTTATTAGAACGAGAAAACACACCTCTTTTTACATTTATCATTGTAATAATTTTAAACATATTTTAATATTTTGAGTTCAGGCATGCGTGCTTTATATAATCTTATTTCTATGATGGCATTGAATAGCCTATTATTGAATTATTATGATACTATTGAGCGCACAACAAAAATAATGTTGGTATACAAAATTATAATGTGTTTCACTTTTAATTTATTACAACTACCTAAATTGTTGGGTAAACTGTCAAAAAAAAATGTTATCTCGTTAGATGGCTTTCTTAACAGAAGTAAGAATTAACTATCGAATTGCTATCAACTATCAAATATGCGAATTCCTTTAGTTATCCCCCACATTTCATTTCAAATTTTACTACGAAAACTCTGTAAATGTCCTCTTTGATTTCTATCAAATATAAGTAAATATTCTATTGAACATTTTCCTTAGATTTGTAATATATGTATCAAGGATTCATTGTAGCAAGATATTGCCATTTGTTTTCAGTCATTTGACTTTTTGTGTTGAACTGTGAATTATTTTGTTTCCATCTATTTGAAAACATTCATGTGCGAAAATTTAGAAAAATTAAATGAAAAAACATAAGGAAAGGCTATCCATATCCCTATATGCCCCAAAGAAAAAGTATTAAGAAGATTTTATTTCATTCTATATTATTTCATCATTTTTTTTAAAAAACGCCCCCAAAAAGTGGGCATGGCCAAAAACTACATATCTTGTGAAAGATGTAACACTCTATCTTTCTAACTTTAGCTTTAAAACGTTTTTTTCTAAATTGTGGGCGTGGCAGTGGGCGTATTTACACTTAACCATTTCGGAGCCCTAGGGAATATGTGGTCCAAATTTCAGCTTCCTAGCTTACGGACGGACGGACGGACATTGCTAGATAGTCTTAGGATTTGGTCCTGATCATAAATATATTTACTTTTATGGGTCTACGATGAATAATAAGGGGTGTTACAAAATATGTGTCAAAATTAATATACCCTTAGGATAGGGTATAATTAAGTTCTAGATTTTTATTTTCTTTTTTGTGGGAGTTTTTTCAAGAAAAAAACGCATTATATCTTATTTTTCACTGTTGGATTCTAACGTGCAAGTTTGGGTATATGCAAAGATTATCTTTGCATATTACTAATAATATCAATTTCTGTTTTATTTGGTGGAAAAAGCAACAAATTTGTAAACTATTTTTGAAAGTACAGATAAGATTTCAAACAGTTCGCCCTTGTATCTCTCCCTTATATTTTTATTCGATTCTTAGACTTATTAAAATCCGAAATGTTAGACCAATGTTAATGCAAAGTAACCTTAATTGTAAATTGTGTACCTTTTTAATGTATGTATGTATGTTTCTACGTTATTCGTTAACGAATTTCAAGGATGTGAATATGAAGATCCCAAATCAACGGCAAATATTTTTTTCCAATATATGCGCTTTATGTTCCAACTATTTAGTTGTTTAATAAAATATTAATTTGTACAATCCTAAAATTTGCAAATAATTAAAATAACAATAATATCGTATTGGAAATTTGGAAGTCATATAAATTGGCATATATATGAAGATATGCATACAAATTTACTAATTATATATAATTGTAACACTTTGGGATGAACAAAATTAAAGTAAAAAAATAGTGGGAGTAACGTTTTTGCGAGTGAAATAAACTGAAGAAATGATAATATTTGGTTTGTTTGATATAGAAAGTTATTAATATAATTAGCAGCTTTAAGTTTATTGCAACAAATAAAATCGAAATGCCATACAAAATTGATCCAAATGAAAGAAATTATCAAACATACAGTCTAAACAAAATATTAACAAAGCGATGATTAATGTTCATACCTAACCTTTCTTGTGCGAGAGAAGAAGTAATATTAATATAATTGTGTAAAGTATATCATACTATACATTAACAATTGCTATAATAAGAAAAGAAATCTAATAAAAACACACACAGGCACACATGAATACAACCGAAAACAATTACAATTAACTATCGAATATTTAAAATATGTATAATGCACCTTTTTATATATAACTATATGTAAATAGTAAAGAATTAGCATTTACGAGACGAGTCTTATTGTGAAGGTAGTAATGTACCTACATGAGTGAAGTGGAAAATAGAAAGATGGATAAAACTCAACAATATTCTTAATAAAGCAAACAAAGGGAAGACTCTGATAATAGGCGTTAAAACATATTTCCACATCCGTACAGTTTGTGGAATAAATAATTAATTTTTTGTATCAATGAGCCTCTAAGGTGCGAAATTTAATAATATGTCCAATTTTGCATGTATATGTACATGGATGTATTTAAGAACGCTGTGAAATAACAGGTATCTTTCGCTTACTTGCTTATTACATTACTTAATCGATCTAGGAAATGAAAAACTTTAAGTTGCTGAATACTTTAACCGAACAATCACAAATATTCACTTGATCATAATGACAATATAACGCTAGAAAGAACAACGCAGCTGGAATGGCGATGAAAATATGTATGTAGATCTTACCGCAGAACCGAGCAACCGGTGAGTAAGTAAGGAGATTATAATTGATACAAATAGAAAGAAAATGTTTATTACATAGTTACATAGGTTAATTAGACTTTAAACTAGCACTTTTAAATTTCGAATGTATGTTAACAACAGCCTCGCCAAAATGCGAGAAGGTGATTCATTACAAATAATAAAACAAAGACAAATAATTCATTATTTAATTTTCTAAAGTTCATTTCATCCGCGTTCAATTATTGACAAAATTGAATGTATCCGCCTCATTTTTTTTTGTTTCGTTGAGGTAATCGAAATACATATAATTTTTTAAATAAAATGAAGTTATTATTTTTTTTTTTTTATATAAAAATAAACGAACAATGACTGTTAAGTAATGAAGGTATTTAGTCAGTTTTGACCTGCATGACATTTTTCAGTTCATGCTTCTTAGACTTTGAAAAAAATTTTATTTTTTTAATAATATATGCCACTTCTCTAGTTTATTATTAATATAACATTTATTCTGTTCTTTCCCAGCGAGGTTATAATAAGGATTAAAGGTTCGTTTGAACCTCCGACTTACTTACTGGTTCGCCGGTTTATCTCTACAATTTTGTTAAAAAGCACATGAAAGCATCAGGACTGTATAGAACCCATCTAAACACATTTTTTTAGTACTATTTACTGAAATAAATGCAGTAATTTTTGCTAGTATTTGAAAACAAGTACAAATTTGTTTATATGCATACCAAATCAAATAAATTTTGATATCAGATATATTTCTTTTAGTACTAAATAGTATTTACTTTAAACTTAGAATTTAAGTAAATATACGCTTTACTTTTATTCATATCAGGCAATATGTATTCGCGCCGATTTGTAAGCTCTAGCTAGCACACAGTATAAATGCATCAGAATAAAATACAGAAGTAAATTGAATCAACTATGCATACATACAAATAAATATGAATCAAATCTAAAATTAAAGTCATTGTATAGGCTAAATGTATGTGACCCGAGAGGAATACAGGATCAATTCGCTTGTGATCAGTGAATCAACGGGTGACACCTGGCTGAAAAAGTGATCAAAAACCAAGATGCCAAAAAAGATATTTGTATATTTGATGCATGTACGTACAAGCCAAATATAACATTTAAAATATATATGTATACTAGCGGGATACAAATGAAAACTTCCGATTCTGCATAGATATATATTATTGTAAGTAATAGTCAACTGCCGTGTTTAAATTTTTAATATGAATAAAGAATGTTGGTGTGATTATGTCCCATGCACATAGTATATATCCGTGAATCAACAACAAAAATTCAACGTCGCATAATTCGCTGTAATTTTTTTTTCTTTAATCGTCCCACAAATCAAACAACTGGTTGTGCTTGTTTTCGACTTCTTTTATGCATAATTGATCAAATAATTCAAACAAATCCGCGCCAACTTTGGTTCCCATGATAACAACGGCAGCAATGGTGAAATTTTTTTAATATAATCGTATCAGCCCCTTTGGGGGAGGTTAAAGCGTAATTTTGGAAAACACGAACTATCAGAAAAATAAAAATTATTCTATACAGTTATAATAGAAACATGTTTATTATCTTGAGGGCTATAACACCCAAACTATTTTATCTATTGAAACTTATTTTGAGAAAAACAAGCGAAGGCGAACACGCAGTGATTGATAATATTTGATATTTATTTTTCAACAATCAAAATGAAACAGATCACAAGAATATGAAATTAAAACTGTCATATATATAGCACTCTGCGGGAACATAATTTACATATGTATTTATCTGATTGTTATGATATGGTTTTAAAAGTTTTACTTATAAATGTTTCTTTTGGTTGTGCTTCAAATTTATTTATTGAATTGAATGAGTGAGTAGTTACTTTGCGCTTAGTAATTTTTAGTTTCATAAAATAAATTGCTGATTTAAAGTTTATTAAAGTAGTTATTAACTACTGCTGATTAATGGTGATTACTTTTAATTGTGTTTATTATTCAATTATTATTCTCACAAAAACTCACAACATATAATCTTTTGATATATGTATCATAATTATTATTAAGCAAAAAAAAGAACAGTTTTGAAGTCCTCAAAAATGTTTATGTAACTTGGTTATTTGATATATTTTATAATTTATTTTTCAATTTATAATAAAGAAATAGGAATATACAAGTATATTTACAAAAAAGCTTTTGCTTTAACAACATATAATACTTACTGTCAAAGTTTAAGCTAATCGTAGCATTGCTTTCACCAAGTTCATTTTTGGCATTGACCTTATATTTTCCAGCATCCTCTACTGTGACATTTTTTAACTCAAGTGATGCAAAATATGAATGTCCATCCTTGTCTACGGTCAACTGGATATTGGGAGAAAAAAGTGACAGTTTAGTTTAGACGGAGCAAATTTAAAGCTTAAGTTTTTCTTATGCTAAACAATTATCTATAACTTTCACATGAATTATTTTTTTATGTAGTATATATTTATAAGCCTGTTAAATGGGCAATAACATTTTTATATGGAGTTGTGACACCCACTGGTATAGTGTCGTAGAATTTGGAAGCAATTACATTTTTTATTAGCACGTTTGCGTAGCTAATAATTTATTCAATAAATTAAATTAATAAAACTTACTTTGTGCCTTGGTGATTCTTTTACAGCAGCACCATTGTGAAACCATGATATCGTCGGTTTTGGATCTGCATTAACTCGACATTCAAAAAGCAGGCGTTTTCCATCATCTTCCTGTCGGATTGCTGGTTTTTTCGCAAATGTCGGTGCGAAACCGTCGATTTGTCTACGAATAGTACGTTAAAGGTGTAATAAATCAATTCATAAATTGCATAGCAGTTATTTGAACGCTCTTGAACGAAACACAAAACTTCACATTCATTAATTATTATTTAGTAATCAATCATGATTCAATGGACTTGTGTTATTTGGTTACGCATATTTTTAATTTTAAGATTTAACTTATTCAGTTATGAATAATCTTGTTAATGTGATGTAGGTCATCACTTTACATCACTATTACAGCTCAAAATAAAAAAAAAATATAAAACCTTTTTCATAGTAATAACATTTTTCAAATATAAAATAATTTAATTAATTATCTGATGTGAATCAAACAAAAAAACTTACCGTTCAACAAATTTTCCCTCTTGATGTTAATTTTAAATAAATGTCAGCAAATATACAATTAAGCATTAAAAAAGAAAGAACAAAATTTTTAAAGGTTAGTGTTGCGAAAAAAGCAAAAGAAATGAGAAGAGTAAGCGTCCTAAATCTTCAATTAAGATTTGTTTTTAATTGTTAATAAGCTAAGCAAAGTCTAATCAAAAGCGATATATATAAATATTGATATATTCGCCCTCACCTTTCCTTTGGTTCGTCAGCCGCTATTTTTTTATATATATTTGTTTTATTTTAATAAAAAAAACAAATGTTTATTTGGTTTTATTGTGTTTGTAAAATAAATTAAAAATATTTCAAAATAAGTATATAAATATAAATCATCAATGTTTTAACAAAAATACTTACGGCTAAAATTCAAATTGATTGATGCCGAAACTTCGCCCAATTTATTTTTAGCTTTGACCTTATAAAGGCCAGCATCCGTTTCAATAACATCATCGAGATCTAATACTACTGTGAATTTATTGTCACCAATTGCTTGGATTTTAAATTTTGTTCTAGCATCTTCTATCAACAGTGTTTCACTGCGATACCATTCAATTTCAGGTTTTGGTGATGAGAGTAATTGGCATTCAAATATTAAACGATTACCATCGTCTTCCTGTCGAAGCTGTGGCTTCTTCACGAAGCTGGGAGCGAAATCTTCAGCCACCCCCATGCTGATTTAAATGGAATTAATTTAAGATAATTGGTGACATATAAAGAAACCAGGGGTATAGTTTCTAATTATTGTGTATTTTTCTCTTCCTCTAGGCTATTATTGCCCTTAAATTAATAAATAGGTAAAATAATTAACAGAAAAATGTATTCTGTTCCTTCTCCCTTGTCTGTGTCTCTCACTCTCTCTCTTTTAGGTTATAGAATAGATTTCGGTGTTCTCATTGAGTTTTTCTGAAAACACAAGCATATATAATTTCAGTTAGTAAACTATAACCTAAAATAAAACGTAGTACACATAATTGAGGATATTCAATGGAAATATTGTTTTAAAAGCTCTTAAACAAAATTCAAATTATTTGTTTTGGATTACATACATATATTGGGTAGTCTTTAGATATATATAATTAATACTTAAATAATTGAAAACATAACCTTTAAAACACTTGTGTCTCTTGTTAAGTTTAGTTACAAAGTCTTTCTATATATATATAGAAAACAATTTTACGGACTTTCGCAGTTCAAAGTTTTTCAACAATGTAAAACTGCAATTTTGAATCCTAAAGATGGCATTATGTTAACACAAAATTATATACCCTATCCTAAGGCTATATTAATTTCGACACATAGTTTGTAACACCTATACTATTTGTCGTAAACCCCTAAGAGTATAAATATTTATGATTGCCATCAAAATATAAGCCTATTTAGCAATGTCCGTCCATCCGTCCGTCCGTCAGTCACCAATTTATAGGCCTTTAAATTAAAGCTAGGAAAGCTTGGAATATATACTCCCTAGAGTTTGAAATTGTAGACTGTACGCTGTAATGGTAGTTTTGATACGCCCACAATTAAAAAACTGTTTTCAGCCTAAAGTTGATGGAATGAGGCACTAAGAACTTCACAAAATATGTGGACCCCGACCTCCTTAACAAATTTGCCATTCAAATTTTTTTGCAACGTCAACTTTTGGGGGCGTTTTTTTTAAATGAAAAAAATTATTTAACGTAATATTTAGATAATATTGTCCTCAACATTTCGATATAATACCCTATAGTTTCTATGTAATTAAAAGAAGGTTTATATACCTGCTAAAAATAGATCAAGTTTATATGATAGGTTTGCTAATCAATGTTCCAATCCTTTTCGATATAATAACTTATATTTTCATTGTAAATAATAGATGGTGTGAATACCTGCTAATAACGATCCATTCATATATATACATAAAATGTAGCGCCATCTAGACTCAATTACTGATAACTTTATTATAATAACACAGAATACTTATGGGGAAGATTTTTCAAAATCAGTAGCGTATTAAATTTTCCCACAATACTAAATTGAAAGAAACCCCCATAAAAAGTGTTTATCCGCCTGTGAATTTCTAATTGCATCTCACGCAGATCTAACACATCTTATTGAGCGCACATCTTATTGGCTGTAGTGTCCGACCGAAGGTCAATTTTTAAGCCGAAGCCGAAGACCAACTTCGACTGTATTGTCACCTTCGGCCGAAGCCGAATGTAGTGCAACCTGATATACCAAGGAACCTAAAATAAATCATCTGTTAAATTAATTTGACCTGTATACAACTTATAAGATAAAATAACGCAAAATCTTAACAAAAATTAGTTTACAAAAAAACAAAAGTCAAAAACAGCCAGTAAATGAATCCGTTTGATTGCCTGTGTATAACTACAAATGCAAACTAACATTAGCTTCGGGTAAACCTTTGGCCTTTTTCGCCGAAGCTGAATGTTTGACCGAAGGTAGAAAAATTGGCCAAATGTAGCCGAAGCCGAATGTTCGGTCGGACTCTAATTGGCTGTGACCTGTGGCTGCTGCTATTCAACGGTTTTAAAAGTTTTTAATGACAAGTGTTATCGTGGATGTCTTGTTTTGATCTTTGGCAATCCTTTTAATGAGTGGAAAAAACCTTAAAATATATCTACAAAATTATAAGCTGTTTTCTTTAAGGAAAAAGTTTTTTTGCGTAGGTTTTCGTAGCGCGCGGTCAGTTTTGATGTTACATCTATTTTTCTATTTATTTTAAAAGTTTTTTGCGATTTATTATTTGTTAGAAATGGCTTCAAAATCATCCAAAGACTTAAGTGCGAACATTTTTGACTTCTCAATGAAAATAGTACGAAAGGCCACAAGTCATCACCAAAAAAGGAAAACCAAACTGGTCTCAAAAGTTAGGCAAATTGTGCATCAGTTTTTTTTGTCAATTAACGAACTTCCGACGCTGGATAAAATACTGTAGAGCGCAATGCAAACATCACCACAATTAGCAGGTCTTCTGTATACGGTTTAAATAAAAACTAGATTTTAACTTTGCTTACCGTCAGCGAAAGAGTGTTCTTTTGGAAAGAACGGACATCATTACAAAAAGATAAATTTGTTTAATTTTTTATAAGTAAAACAATTTAAATGAAAATTTCAATCTGAAAAATATTGTAAACCTACATATAATTCTTTCAGGTTTTTGCTGATTTGAAATCCTTAGTACGGAAACCCTGTAAATTACCCTGTGAATTATTTTACATAACGAAGAAGTGTTACAATAGAACAAAATATTTAATGCCAGAGAAGAAACGAAAAATTTGGTTATATGTTAAATTTGCAATTCATTCAAAATCGCTTATAATGACATTTTCTAGATCCTTTGGTTCTTAAACGAACAAGTTCGTAGGTTTCGACTGAGTTAATATCAATCAATTAAATTAAATCACATAATTGTGGGTGCAGTGGCTTAGTGGTTAAGTGCATTGGACCTATTGATACGGATAAACAATTCACCGACTATTGGTGGCTTGCGGAAAGAGTGGAAGAGGAGGTATGCCTTTTCAGGTCGGTGCGTTGCCTTAGGTAACTCCTCTTAATTTTAAGTAGAAATAAGTTTAAGTTGGTTGGCTGTGCTCTGCATGTCGGTGGCAAGGTGTGGTGTTTCTGAGAGGCGACTGACACATTTCGGTGTCAGTGGACTCTCGGTGACGCATGTGCGCTAGGTTGGCGGCTGCTGGGTGCTGCTAATGGTGTTGGGGGATGGGCACCGTTGCCTCTGTAGATGAGGAGGCGAGTGCACATAACCTCCGACTATACTTAGTATTAGTTTGGTAATTTTAAGTAACATTAGTTAGATTTTAAGTTTTTAATGTATAGTCTTAAGTAGTTTTTAGGTTTTAGTTTTAATCAAAAGTTAAAATAAAATAAAGATGTCAAGATCAAAAAAATTTCTTGTTAAAAAAATATATATTGAAAAAAAAAATGTATTATTAATTAAGGCCGAAAGGTAATAGTATTAAGTGATATAGTTAAGTTTAAAGCGTCCGCATAAGGACCAGTAACCTAGAATAAGTATCCTGTTAATTTTAAGTTAGATTTAATCATTTTTGTCTAGTCTGCAAGTTTTTATTGAAAAAATAATAAAAATGAATTTAAAATTAAAAAATTAAAATTAAGTGCGTTGGACCACTAAGCGAGAGGTCGCCGGTTAAAATCCCGACCTATACCAACTGAAAGTTTTTATTCGCTGCCCCACTTCTTGCGAACGTCTGACAAACATCCAAGAGTAAGAAATGTCAAAAATAAATTACCGTTCGGAATCGGCATTAAACTGTAGGTCCCGCCATTCGTATCGAAATTATAACTTCGACACACAATGGTTGGAGAAACTAGGATTTAGGTCCTGTATGGGCCGTTTAGGCCTAATATTTATTTTTTTTTAATATCAATCAGAGTATTTACTTTCAATATAGTTTCCCACGAAATATTTGTATTTTCTATGCAATGAAAGCAATCTTTCATTCAATCCGATAACAATAAAGTATGCCGCTGAATAGAAATATATATTTTCTCTTAATAGTTGATATTTAGTTAGATAGTTAAACTAATTTCTTCTATCACGGGCTATACCGGGCATTCGGCTAGTCTTGAAAGAATCATCCAAAGTGAAAGATGTAATATGCCGTCCATTTTTACAAAAACCAAAGTTTTTGTATATTGAAAGTGAACGATAAAACATCTTGATACCCTACCAACTTTTATTGTAAGAGTCGCCCAACGAGCCGATGAATCATCCAAAGGGAAGGCGTAGTGAAAAATATAAACAAAAACTCCGTTAATTTAAGCACCATTCACTATTTAATTCATACATACATATATATACTTATATATAAATCAATGTTTATAGGTTGAATTTGGGAATGGTCGGTGAGATGGTGAGGTGGCGAGGAAAAAGAATTAAGGTTATCAAGAAAAAATAATTAAAAAAGAGCAAGAGCAAAAGAGCAACACATTTCATTACGTTAAAGACTACAACGGTTGGCGGTCTGAAGGTTAACGTATTAATAGTAATCAAGGCAATTCAACATGTATTAACTATAACAAACTTTCGACTTTAGGAACAAAATTTTACTTGACAAAATAAGTCATTGGACTATTAACCAAACTTTTTCCGCGACCATTAGCATTTGTTCTGCTTTTTTATTTTATTTTATTTTATTAGCTACTAACTAAATACTGGTGGTTTTGCAGCGAAAACTTTGTATGGTATAATTTCATTTTTGGTGTTTCTTCTAATATTTGCTCAAATAGTTTTATTAAAAACCATATTCTATTTAAAATCTAAAATCTTTAGTACTAAAAATTCCACGGTCTGCAAAAGATATTCCAAAAATTTCCATTATTAAAGGTTGTCCATTTAGACCTAAAACGGCACAGTAAAAGAAAATCTTAATGAAATAAATATTTTTGTTAAAAAAGTAGTCCCATCACATAATTGGTTCTTGTTTACAAAAATCTGGAAATATAGGCCTTTAACGAGGTCATAAGCCACTGGTGGATTCAATTTACGGATATGCTACAATACGTGTTTCATTCTGAGGTTCCTCCTATACCTAATTTAATTAAAAGAAAATAATTGCAATCGTGTTTAAATTTCGAACTCAAACTGTAAATGAGGTATAAAGGATAATGCTACATATAGGTGAAAAGTAAATTATAAGTAAAAGTGCGTTGATTTAACTTTTAAATATAACAACATTCCGAAAATCCCAACGAATTTTTTTTTTTGCCAAAGAGACAACTACATGAAATTTGATAGTGCCATTCTGTAACAATATATCTTTCTTCCTTCAGTTTTTGCCTTGAGTGTACAAAGAATTAAATTTATTTATTTTTTTTGGTGGAACTATTTTCCTGCATAAACTTTTAATTCTAATACGCACGATCGAGACACTGAGCCAGTGTTTGGACTTTACTGCAATTACAGTGGATCTAGTTTCAATTTTTTTTTTTTTTTTCAAATAAAAAATCGACTTTTTGATTACACGAAATTGATCCATTTAAGCTGCGCGCGCAGTGAAGCGAGAGCGCAATGATGCGAGAGCAGCGTTTATTTGCGATAAAACTGTTCAAACTGTTAAATTTTTTTAAGTGAGTCCAAGTGACAAAATCGAGGTTCTTACAAGTTTTTTACCAGAACATTTTCTGATAATTTTTTTAAGCATTTTAAAGCGGGAATGTATTTGCTTACAAACGAATTCGATGTATGATATTTGTTACAAGAAAGAAACAGTAAAACAAATATATGTAAATATCACTACCTATCCGTCCAACTGTTTGGCAATAAAATTTCTGGACAGACAGATCGACGGATGGCGGACTGACCCCCTTTTTTCGACTTCTTGATAGTCTTTATATCACATTTACAGTTTCAGTTCGAAATTGCAGTATAAGTATTAAATATTCAAGAAATTTTAAAGTTTTACTAGTATTAGTATTTCCCAAAGTTTAACCAATACGAATTACAAGGGTTTTGCCTTATTTAGAAACTTTTAAATGATTTTGAAATTACGGCCGTATGTGAATAGGAAACGCCGTTTACATACGACATATTAGTTCGCAAATGACACATTGCTAAGTATGTATTTATATGAGTCCCTATTGGAAAAAATATTTGCTAAATATCTTTTTAAGCATTTTGTTTCCGTTTCTATGAAAATTTTCGCTGAAAACAGCATTTCAGTGAAAAAAGCCCACAAAAAGTCGGCGTGGCGAAAAATCTTATATGACAAACTTATAAAGGAGGGCAGTATATAAATCTTGGGAAGGTTCTAACACTCTATCTCTCGAACTTTAGATTAAAACTGTTTTTTTTTAAATAGTGGGCGTGGAAGTGGGCGGATTTAAATAAATATGTATACTTTTATGGGTCTACGATGAATATAAAGGGGTGTTACTAACTATGTGTCAAAATTAATATACCCTTAGGATAAGGTATAAAAATACAAGGAAAGGCTACAGTCCGCTTGAGACGTACAGTATGATACTTTATCCATATCCCTATATGCCCCAAAGAAAAAAACCTTAAGAACACAATGGATACCATTTTATTTCTCTATATGAAATTTATAAAAACAAACGTCCCCAAAAAGTGGGCGTTGCCAAAAACTTTGTATGGGTGATGTACTAGAAAAAATATTGGCTAAATATCTTGTTACACAATTTTTTTCGTTTTCCAAAGAAATTTTCGATAAAAACAACATCGATATATACATGTGTAAATATATGTGTCAAAATGAATATACCCTTAGGATATGTGAAAAACTATGTACACATTATTCACGGAGATATTAATGAAGTGGTTTTATTTATTGTTATGCCGACTTTTTCGATGCCGAATTGTACTGTTTTTCATGGAATTTCAATTACTCAGAGCAGAAGATGGCTACAGTTATAAATTGGGAAAAATTCACATTGATTTTTCTGTTCAACTTCGACTTTTTTTAAAAACATTTAATATTTTAAGTGAAACAAGTTAAGTTTTACTCATTAGTTTAGCCTGTCAATAAGTTGTTGTTGGTTCAAGATTAAATTTTCTGAGATAATTTCGATACTGCTCGAATTTTAAGAAGATACTTAAGAGGAAGCGGAAAATACCCTCGCGTATAACAAAAATACTTAATGAAAACATCCTCCAAATAAGTGGTTTCGCGTCAGCATAGGTATGTTAAAAAAAAACAGTACACCTTTTTAGACACTCCAGTGAAAAGAAGCGTTTGCAAACTGGTTCTTGAACCAGTTCTTTCTACATTTCGATGTCGATGAGAAGCACCATTCCATAGCATTTCATAAAAGTATGCAGAAATTAGAGTCCTTGAACTTTTAATTAAGGCAGAGTTAATTTGGAATTATTGCTGCAGGAGTGCATTAAATTAGAAGAGTTATAATCCTTCAATCGAATTCGAATCCTTCAATGAATTATATGTGTTTTTTGGCAATTCACTAATGATCCTAAGCCACCACAGCTGGGTGAAACGCCTTTGAAACTATAGATTGCAAAAATCATTTTATTGATATTAAGAAACTGTTTCAAATAATACATAATAATACATAATGTATCAACTAGTTGAGAGATGACGAGTATCAAGAACTTTGTTTTGAAGAGTATTTAGTTGTGCTGAATTTGTTAAGTGTTAGGTTTTAAAAGGTCTGCAAGCATCATATATTAATGTTGCAAATACAAAACAAATACCATTAACTCGCATTCTATGGACAAAATTTGTTCGATCATAAGGAGAGAACCTTCCTCCTTATATGTACGTGGCATGTAGGTACTAATAAAATTACTTGATTAGGTACTCACATGGAATTTAACGCAATTTCAAAATAGCTTTATTACATACAATTGCTATTACAATTTTTTTTTTATTAAAGCCTTTAAACGATTAATATAATCTTGCATCAACTTTTTTGGATCGTACGTTTTTTATGAAACAACAGTTGTTCGAGATTAATACATATAAAGGAACGCTTTTTATTTGTTTCTTGTTATTAGGTATAATTAGTATCGGTGATTCCTCTCCTCACATACCTACTTTATATTTTTCGGACACAAATAGAAGAATGTTTATAAGATTTAAAAATAGAGCACGAAGTAGTTGCATACGATTTAAGTTAAATATAAGTTTATTTATATGTACATAGATACATAGAATCAATTTTACGTAAATGTTAATGCTGAGTATTTATATATGCAAAATATTTGTTGTACGCATATACATTGAAATGGCTTTAGTAGGTGGAAACTATGTTACTTAGTTTGCTTAACAAACATACGAGCTAAGCGAAGAAAAATAAATAAATTGCAAACAAAGTGAGATTTAAGATAATATGCACATCAGAATTAATTGAATACATTTATATACACGTATAATTAAACGTGTGAAAATATTCTTGGGAATATTCTATTCGTTGGTTCTATTTTGGAATCAAAAAAATAAATAGTTTTAGGATAATATTAATATATCAAATGAAAATTGTTTGATTTGCTTAATTCTGCATGAATTCAACCCAAAACAAATGAAATGCACGTGAGAACATTAAGAACTACAAGTCATTTTGGATGATACACGGTAAATAACTTGGTAAATAAATTTTGTTGAAAACAATACTTAAAAGTTGTCCAGGAATAACGGAAGTAATGTATATATATATATATATATAGATATATATAACAAATTAAATATAGTTCTTGAATATAAATTTGTTAACATAGAATATTATTACGCATATCTTTAATAATATCTTATTTTCTAAGCGAAATCAATCATATTGTGACCTTACATGTAGACGTAAATGATCTATTGGGTTTGAATCACTTGATGAATGTATTCAGCAAATATATAACAACTACAATCTGTACAAAATATTTAACATGCCATCATATTTATAGCCATCCAAGTCATTTAGAAAATATCGACAGTCATTTTTTACATTGAGAAATAATATATCTTTACAAAAATCACTAAATTTATGAGAGCACATATGTTATTTTAATTTGATACACTAGTTCTTAGTGTATACATGTACGTACCTTTTGTATTAAACAAAAATATGTACTAAATGATTTATAGAAATAAAGTGGTATATGCTTGGTAAAGTATTTGTCACTCAGAAGGATAAAAAAAAGTCGGGTCTCTCTTTTTGTTGCCCACCTTCAATTCAATCATCTTTGTGAATACATATTAATGTTTATATAAACAAGAAAGTACGTGGGACTGAATTTTATTTACACCTAAAATTATTTCTATCTTGGCCTGGTTCTTGCTTGGTGAATTCATTTAAGCTTGTCGTTATTTTTGTGTATGCGGAAATTTGATAATCAAGCTTTTGGAAAACGAGAACTTTTGTATGTAAAAAATATTTAGCTATTTTTAGGAGATCTTCTTTTCTATTCAAAAAAATACATTGGTATTAGTATTGGAATATAGAACCCATAAAAAAATTCAAAAAATTAAATTGTTATAATAATGGAATTAATTTTCCATTTAATTTTCATTGACACAAATTTTAGAAGTTTATATATGTATATATACATTTATAACTATTCGCATAAAATAAATGTGAATATTTATGTCCACAATTTCGGTAAATTATTAATCCAAAATAAGTCAATTGCTGACAGTTGAGATGATAGATGATTTTGTAAGCTCGGAACAACACTTTTTTTACAAATTTCTTTAACACTATTTCACAATTTTTTCACGTTTGATTTTTATTCCTTTCCACGTGCATATCCGATTTTAGAGTAAAGATATATTCCTTAAATAAAAATGATACATATAATCCCGTTAAAATGAACATCTATTAATAAAAAACTTGTATATTTTGGTTTATTTTTGCACACGCACTCAAATTCTTCCAAAATGATTCATAGTGAAATTATTCCAATATTAATATACATTTTGTACAAGAAAATATTTAACAGAGTTAAATTTCACAAACACGGCGGCGAATTGAGGTTGCCTAAAACGAATTTTAATTCACTGTTTGGAATTTTTGTTAACGTTCTAATATGTTAATCATTTTCGTAATCTATGTATGAGCTTTTTAATCAATTGTATTTCCATTTAATATTTCCATTTAAGACAAACTTTCTTTGAAAAGTTAAAAAAAAAAAAAAACAAAAAAAAAATATCTCACAAATAATTCTGCTTGCTAGCTTTTTAAATTTCCGAAAAGACCGACGACCGATACGACTCGATGGTCGATGGATATGTGCTGGTGATTCGTTATTAAAATTTAAACTAAACGAGCAATTTCGTCGAAATTCTATTCGAGAAAAGTGCTATGAGTTGAAAATACAAGCGAATCTTTTCTCAAGTTATTGATATATACGCACACAGAAATAGACAGAGAGAATTGCAATTTTTTTTTTAAATCTATCTTTAGTTCTAAATTACTACACTAATTTTTACGTTTATATGTATGTAAAATTGAGGTATTGGAACAATAATCTTAATACATAGAAGCGCGAGGAAGTGTGCTTAATGCTCTTGGTGTTTCACAAAAACATAATATTCAACTTAAAAAAATGCATTGAATGTCGGAAAGAGGTGTTTTTTTTTCAAAGTAGATATTTTTATATTGAACACATACCAGGATTTTTTTAAATAAAGTTATTAAGATTTGCTATTGTAGAGCGCTTAATGTTTATGTATAGTGGGAGGGTTGGGCTATCACCTGAATATTTTTTACCATACACTTTTATTTTCATTGAAAATTTACAAATGATGCATGATTTCAAATGCGGGAAGTAGAAAAGTACAATATTCTTAAAAATTGGCACGTATTAATGGAGGCTTATTTCCAATTGTTTCTGACTCACTGATTTCAAGAAAACTGCATCATATCTAAAAAATTGTTTAACCTGAAATTATTTAGTTTAAGTGCGTTAAGGGCTCAAGATTCGAGCCCCATGAACTTTATCACATCAAGTTTAAATTATATCAAGTTTGACAAGCATTGGGAAATATGCAATAAAAGAAACCGACAATTCTGCATTTAAAAACGGCATACAATTGTAGGTCCCTGCTGTTAGACACGCCGTGGAAACTCAAGCTCATCCATGTATGTATGTAAGAATAACAATTATTCTGTTCCGGGTGATAGTAGCTAGTTTTATCCTGACCTCAGTAAAAATAGATTTAAAGTCTATGTTTGAAGATGCATTTTCTAATTTTAAAGTGAAAGGATGTATATATGTATACCCAGTCGTTTATTTATTTTTAATGTCAATGCAAGCATACCTTTTTTACTTTTGAATAATAACATCTGACGGAATTCTTTTAAAGTTATATTAATTTTATATTTTCTAAAACAGCTTCGTCTATTATTATTACATTTATTAATATGTTATAAATGGATTATTATTAATCATTGAATTTGTATGTATGTATGAAAAAATTAAAATGTAACAAAAGTGATATGATAAGAAAGCACACATTTTGTAGTTGAAGCGTACATATAATATTTGAAAATTTCTTTACCATTTCGTCCAAATTTAGATGTTACCGGCAACGTAGGTGTGAAGAAATTCCTTTTTTGGCGCGATTGAATGAATCCGCAATTTTATACCGGTCTGTTTGTTTGATCTTGGATTTTTGTCAGAATTTCGCAAGAGGCCGGGCTGGGAGAAAATATTAAGTGGGAACATACTGAAACGAATTTGAATTTATGACTGAGCCAATGCCAATCCAACTGAAATTAGACATTTTGGATTTCCCAGATCTGCTGTAATGTAAATATTTGGTTGCTTGTGGACTTACCGGACCTCAGACTGCTGAGAAAGAGTTTTATGCGATTCTTCTATATGGCAACCTAAATCCTAAATGCATTATTTAAGAAACTAATGCCTCAATTAAACTTACTGGAATTTCTGCAGAAACTACCGTGGTGTGAATATTTTGTTGATTGTGAACTCTGATGGCCTTAAACCCCACTTTTAGGCTAGTTTAGCTAATATAAGTTAATGCTAGTTATAATATAACTAAGTAAGTATTGGTAACTTCTCCTGTAATGGAAAGTTTTTAAACACACATTTAGAGACATTTAATTAAGACCATATTTTGAAATAAATTTACTGCTGCCTTAAACCACTCGCGCTCGCCTTGCTTCTCCTGCCTACCACATTTATGAGACCGTAAGAAAAACATACATTCTGAAGATCCACATCTGCAATATTGAAGTGTCTGTCGCTGGGACTTGTGTACTGTAATTTATTGAAACAAATTTCTGTTTGCAACAGTATAAAAACATAAATTCTTTACTCTATTTGATTTCAACAACATTTTTTCACAATTTTATTTCGTAGTTTGTAGAAATTTGTAAATTTATTATTTGGATATGTCAGATGTCAGCCGGAATGTAATAGATTTTAGTACAATTTATGTAAGTGATGCCATTTTCAAGCTAATTTTCCAGGAAAAAAGTCAGTTATTTATTGTATGGAGATCCATTCATTATTAATAAGAAAAGTTAACAAACGGATAAGAGTCTTACCCGTGTGCACATGAGTTAACGAGCGAGTAGGGTTTTATTATTAATAAGGCTTAGGCGGTGCAAGACGTGCATTTTTAAAGTGAGGGCAATTCATGTTCAGATTCAGAGTCTTTCGAGTTTGACTATCTATCATTACACCTTCGCAGTTTTTCATTTAAATACAATCGTTTTCTTATGAGGCTTTGTAACAACAGAGCTTGTATTGCCTACAACTTTTGGTAGAGTGGATAGCCAGCCACACATAATGTTAACGCTTGAGCAGACGCACAAACCCATTTGAGATCGACATTCGACTCAATCAGACGTATACATCCATATAACAGAAATAAAGTGAATTAATTCGCTCTTGATTTTGTATTACCCACGCCAAAATACTTGTATGTGCTCTAAAAAAATCATGAATAGACGTCGAAAGAAAACTATTAAAAGTAAACATCACTGACATCGATTTTAAAATCTTGGTCAATTTACATAGGTATTAATAAAAAATGGAATTTTGGAAAGATTTTACTAAAATTGCATAGCTTTAAGCACTGTTAAAGGTTAATGTTGGACATGAAGTATGCGTATTTTAAATTACTACAGAATGAAATTAATTTCATTCTCTTCGCAGGAGAAGTTCACATTTTTTTGGTTGTGTTTCGAACACAAAATTAAATATCCCCTTCGGAGAAGTAGGTCCAGTCAAAATTTCAACTTTGTTTTATATTATTAATGATAATTATTATTTTTGAGTTGGATGATTGGCACCGCGACCTAGAAACATTTTTTGTGCTCTCTACGGGGCTAACTAATGAGTGTTTTAGTCTGTCAACAATCCGTGTTGATCCTTAAGATTCTAAGACGTTGTAACAATGTTAATATTAACTTGTTTCGATTTAAATTTAAGCAGCCCATCCCATTTGCTATAAAAATTTTCCATGAAAACAACAAATTGTTAAAAACGGCCCTCAAATATTAGACTGGGCAATAAACTGTATATGGCAAACCTGTTCAGTGTCTACATATTTGGCTAAGGTTAAGATGTACAGCAGCAGGCTCCTTGGGAGAAAATTGGGACCAAATTTCAACTGTTTAACATGAGAAGTTCCTTGGTTACATTACCACATTAGCAAAAATTAGAGATGATCAAAAAATTGTATTAGCATCCTGTTAACTACTTTTAAATAAACTGCTATTGTCGACGATAAACTTGTCTCGCTTCAAATCTCTTCAATCCCATTCAAAATTCACATCAAATAGTATCTCCCTAAATCCCATACTTCTCACTAATGCAAAACCACCGCAATTTTCTTTTCGAACATCTGCCTTGCCTATGTCATTGTGCTATTGCGCCGGCTAATGCTACACTTTTTATGATATGTGCGCCTTAGCCTCGCGACTTATCTAATTTTGATTAGCCGCAAAATAATAAAAAGCAAAATCACTTTTGAGACTTTAAAGGTATTTATTTAAAGTACCTATATTGGAAGTGTCGACCTTTCAGAGTGACGATAGAACTTAAAATCAATAACAAAAATATTTTAATCTAGAATTACTTTAAAATAAACTGAGAAGTTGACACGTCATCACAAATTTCCACCTTTGCTTCTCACGGTGAAACCGAGTTGACATACTTCTGCTTGATAAGGTCGAATTATTCTCAACTGGATATTGCAAAAAAATTCGAGCTTGTGTCTGGAGCATTTCCGCTGCAGAGAGGCATGTCAGCATTTTTATGTGAAAAGCTGTGGGAATTTATAAATAATGTTACTCCTCCATCCCCAGTTTTACAATTCTCCTGAATTGTTTTAAACTGTGTATTTTGTATAAAGCAAGTTACAATTATAATAAAGATTATTATAATTACAAAGGAACTTAGTCCTATGATATAATTAATAACTTTATGAAATTTGAATTCCGTAATTTCTTCAATATTCTGTTCATATTTTAATTTTATTTCTTTAAGGGTTAATATATCTTCATTAGAAGTTACATTCGTATGATTAGGTATAATAAATCGTTCTATTAGTTCATACATCTTATTGCTAAATTGCTTATTTCCAATTCGTACAGTACAGTTTGCAAAACTTGTAATGTAATTACCAGAAAGATCAAGGTTTCTCTCGTCAAATGTACTTTTGAACCGTTTATTATTTATTTTATTTAGAAATAACAAATGATTTCCGATTTCAATAATTTCTTGCTTGGGGCTGTTGACTAATTTAAAATTTTTTTTGTTATACAATTTCGGCTTAGTTTTAACTCTGATAGATTCAAATCATTTTGATTCAAAGTTTTGTTATTAATACGTACAATTTATTTAAGATATGCATCAATTTGTTTGTTATATAAATTGGAAATAGGAACAATAAATTTTTTATCAGTTTTTATACCCTATCCTTAGGGTATATTAATTTTGACACATAGTTTGTAAAACCCCTTAATATTCGTCGTAGACCCATAAAAGTATATATATATATGTATGATCAGGACCAAATCCTAAGACTATTAAGCAATGTCCGTCCGTCCGTCCTTATCAACTTTTGAGGCCTTTAAATTTATGCTAGGAAGCTGAAATTTAGAGCTATACTCCCTAGGATCCCGAAATGGTAAAGTGTTCAAAGTTTTTAAGTCCGCCAACTGCCACGCCCACAATTTAGAAAAAACCTTTTTAAGACTAAAGTTAGAGAGATAGAGTGTTAGAACCTTCACAAGATATGTAGGCACTGCCTTCCTTTATAAGTCTATCATATTAAATTGTTTGCCACGCCCACTTTTTGTGGGCTTTTTCCACTAAAATGCTGTTTTCAGCGAACATTTTCATAGAAACTGAAAAAAAATGTTTAACAAGATATTTAACAAATATTTTTTCCAAAAAATCGCCCATATAAAGTTTATGGCCACGCTCACTTTTTGGGGCGTTTATTCAAAAAATATGTTTTTTTCTATAAATTTCATAGAATGAAATTAAATTATATTTATTACCATCTTAATGCTTTTTTCTTTGGGGCATATAGGGATATGGATAGGGTATCCAAGCGGACTGTAGCCTTTCCTTATGTTTTTAGTTGTGGACATGTCACGTTTTGAAAATAAATATATCTTGTTTTCTTTGCAATTAATGTAGTCTATCTTAGCATTATATTCACCCAATTGAATCAGCCATCGTTGGAGCCTTGGGTTAATATTTTGACCAATGTTTTTGGCTTGCAGCAATTTAATAGGTTGATGACCTGCTTGCATGTCAAATTCCTTGCCAAACATATAAGGTCGAAAACATTTGACTCCCAAATAGGAAGTAACTCCTTCTCGATCGTGGAGCAATTTTTCTCATAAACATTGAGAGTTCTTGAAGAAAAAGAAACAGGATGACCATCTTGTATTAAGAGGGCTCCTAAAGCAAAGTTGCTTGCGTCTGTTACTAGCTTAGATCTTCTATTGAAATCGGGGTATTTAAGGATGAGATAATCAGTGATGATAGACTTTAGTTTTCCAAATGAGGCAATATAGTTGGGATCATGGGCATTAACTTTAAATATTTGACAAGTTGAAATGCGATTTTAGCATAGTTTTTAATAAACTTTCTGTAGAATCCAATAATACCCAGAAATGACTTAATCTGCTTTTGCTTTGTAGGTAACTTTAAGTTTTGTATGAGTTTAATTTTAACCAGATTTGGCTTAATTCCTTGGGGAGTGAGGACATGGCCTAAATATTCGGTTTCTTTATTGAGGAATTGACACTTACTAATTTGAATTTTAAGTCCAGCCTTTTTTATTGTTTCAAATATTTCTTCAAATTACTTACATGTTCCATTAAACGACACAAATCTTGTTTATGAACCCCCTTAAAATTGACTTCATAAGTCTTTGAAAGGAAGAAGGGGCGTTCTTTAGCCCGAAAGGCATTCTAACATATTCGAAATGTGTCGAAAAAGTTGTTTTTTTCTGTCCTCAGGCTTAACTAAGATTTGATGAAATCCCTTAGCTAAGTCGAGTGTTGTAAAATATTGCGACTTTCCCAATTTATCTAATATTCCCTCAATATTAGGGATTGGAAATTTGTCGATCACAGTCACTTCATTTAGCTTCCTGTAGTCAATAACTATTCTCCACTTACGTTGTCCAGAGTTGTTCTTTTTTCTTTGGGACTATCCAAAGAGGGCTATTGTAGGGAGAGTTGCTTTCGACTATTATGCCTTGGTCTAACATGTCATTGATTTGATTTTCTATCTCAAGTTCATGGACCTTTGGGTATCTGTAAATTTTCGAATAAACTGGGCTATTTGTGTTGGTTATTATTTCGTGCTGAATTTCATGGGTAAATGTTAATTGATCACCCTCAGTAAAGAAAAGTTCCTTATAATCATTAAATTTTATGTAACTTATTGGTGAATAAATTGAGTTTAGGAAGCATATGTATTCAGAATCGAATCGAAATCTATCATCTATAAGTTGCATCTTGTTTCCCTTAATATCTAGATTCTAAATTTTAATTACCTAAAGGTGGCCTAAAGGTTGCAATACATTCTGCCCTATAATTGCGTCATAATCTCTTTGACCTAAATCTACAACATTTCAAGTGATAGTTTCATCCGTATTAAATTCCTGTGGAACAGGAGTGACTATTTTATTCGCTACTCTGCCGATCCCAGTTATTGTTGAAAATAATTCTGGTTTGTCCAAAGGAATTTCTTGAAAATCGCTAGAGATGTTTGGCTTTATAACGCTTGTCGTTAAACCGGAGTCGATTAGGCATTTTATTTTTTTGTTTTTTATAGTAAGGGCAATTAGTGTAAGTTTATGGTCCGAGGGTCGTTTTGAAAACTTACCGCGGCTTCCTGCATGTTGCTAATTGAAATCATCTCTTTTCCAGTGTCATTTGTATTTCGTGAAATCCTTGAATTTTGGAAGTGGTTTCCTTGCACTGAATATCGATTGTTAAAATCGGTATTGCTTGTATTACGTGAAACCTTTGAGTTTTGGAAGGGGTTTCCTTGCACTAAATATCGATTGTTAAAATCATTATTGTTTGTATTATTGTGAATTTTGGAAGTAATTTCCCGAACTGAATATCGGTTGTTTTGATTAGTATTTGGGTTTGCGTTTTCTGCACATTTTTGAGCGTTTAAATTATGACCAGAGGGTACAAATGAGATTATACCTCTAATGGTTCGCCAATTTTTATTCGCGATTTTTTGGGCCTACTTTTCCTATGACGTATGTCTACATACCTAAAATCCTCTAAAAGCGTAATCTAGCGTATTTATTATAAATTGAGATCATGCTTGAATTTTCTTCTATATTTTATTTTTTAAGTACCTACATACATATATTGAAAGTGTCGACTCTTCAGAATGACGATAGAACTTAAAATCAATAACAAAAATATTTTAATCTACAGCTACTTTAAAATAACGAGTTACAAAATCGCGCTTTCAGGTCGAATCCTGTTTAGTTTTATGGCTGTTGGTTGAGTTCGATTGAGTTGCTACGATTAAACGTTTTCCATATCGCAGTGGAAGATGGTTGAACAGTTTGTTTGTTGCTGCTAATTTCTAAATAGTAACAGATAGGTTGTACATGATACTTGCTAAAGTGTAACTAAGGGAGAGGGAGTGTCATAGACATACTTAGTTGCCCTTTGTGACTCTCGTCGAAGTAATGTTAAAGGGTTGTTGGTTAAGATTGATTGATCTTTTTCTAAGTACATATACATAAAAATATATTTCAGAAATAAAAATATGAACATAAATATGTATATTTTTCCCCTATATTTCTCCGGTACTTTTTAGCAACTTCAGTAAGTTTATTTAGTCGTATATATATATATATATATATACATACACTATTGGACAATAAAAGTTACCACCAGAAAATTTCAACTAAATTTCGCTGAGACTCTCAGGATTCGAATAGTTATTAAATTAACCCCCAAAATAACAATATTTTACCGTTCTAAATTTATTCTAAGCCAAAAAAACAATCGTAGTTCACTTCATGGACAAATTAAAACTGCAATTTTAATTTTTTGTGAAATAGTGTGGTGGTAGATTTTATTTGTCCACTACTGTATATTGAAGTCAAAAAAGCGCGAACCTTATATGGCGACCAGTAGGCAAGCAGGTATAATCCTTTGAAGCTTTACTAGCAATTCGCCGTTAAAATGAAAGAAGACGAAGCAAATTATAACCTACCCACACCGCATACCTAAGATGACTCCATTAAGAAATCGCATTAGCAGTTTACATTCACAGTGAATAAGAAATCGCATTCACAGTTATAATTACTAATATAAATTAACGACTTAGCTCATCTCTAGCAAAAATAGTTACTCAAAGAAATATTTTATTTTCCATTTAGGGGCGTGGTAGCAGCCCCTTTTCTTTAAATCAGCACCCAAAAGACTAAGGCTGAAAACACACCGGATAAAGCAAAACATGTTTTTTGTTTCTTATGAGATAACACACACCAAAGAAAAATAAACAAAACACACGTTTTTGTTTTGATGTGTTTCGGAGGTGGTTGTTGAACATACAGGGCATTGCATACGAGCAACACACACTGAATGCAACAAAACTGTTTCGAACCAGCGTCGTTGATGATAATTTCCTACTTTCTTATGGCACAACACACACCAAATAAAAAATAAATAAATAAATATTAGGCGTAAACGGCCCATACAGGACCTAAAGCCTAGCTTCTCCAACCATTGTGTGTGCGAAGTTTTGTTTTTGACACATTATACAGTTATGCAATTTTACATGTTGGTAGTTATTTTTAAGGCAAACAAGGATCTATACAAAACAAATTGTGTTTTTTTTCTCGAAAAATGGTATTTACGTTGGGCCAAAATTCCTAAAATTTTAAAATTTTGATAAATTTCCATATATAAAAAAATCTTTGCAAAAAGTATTGAAATCCCACCAAAAACATATATCTTATACTTGGAAAGTTTTCAATGAAATTTGAGTCTCTATACACATGTGTTTTATATATCTTAAAAACTTCAATTTGCAAAATGTATTAGATTTTTAAAAAATATTTTTGCCTCTAATTGAATTCTTAGAATACTATAAACCGACAATGAACTACAGTATTCTTGTACAGAATTTAAAATATTTTCATCTGATTGAATGTTCACTTATGCCAATAGCTCTCCATATAACGCCTATCCTATACCTTTTTTCAAGAAATCTAAGATCTCTTTTACCAACTATCATGTCATCACAAATAACAAAACACATTCAGCATGACGTCAGCATGACGTCAAGAGTTAAAAGTCGAACATCAAAGACAAACAAAATATTCAAGCAGAGTAGCGAAAGAGAGTATTCAGCTCAAAAAACGGCAACCTGCGCAACCAGCCCCCGAAACACACTGCAATTTTAATTGATCCTAATTGATCTAAATGTTAGGATTTAACTATTTCTCCAATGCTTTAGCAGGTGAAACAACTGCGTTGGCAGTACCAACGACAACAACTATAAAAACAAGATCCAGGAGGATTTTTAAGCCTCCAGAAGGACTTGTGCCCTAACACCTTAAGATCGGATGCGATGTGACCAATGTAGTTCTCAGGTCTCTAATTCATTGTACATCTTTTCTTTAATCTTGAGTTGTAAGTCCAATAAAGTAAATGAATTAATACTAAAATGTTCGACTATTATTTACAAAGCCTATCATTCTCGAAACTGGTAATAAACGAAATAATTCTTCTCTTCTTTTAACGACAAGATTATGATCAGGATTATACGGATCATAACCCTCTCACTTCATCGCATTCCTACTGGTCCGCGTGCGGTTCGCCGGATCGATCTGAAAAAATATCTGCAGGCCTCCCGATTTTGAATCGCTTCGTCATTGATGCCAATCAAATGCTGGTCGTTTCTGCATTTGTGTGATCCAGAAGTTTTTAGGCCTCCCTCTTTTACGCGATTGTAAGGGAAAGTCCATTGCCTTTTTGACGGGGTTCGTAGGGTCCCTCCTTTGAACATGACAATACCAACTGAGTCGGTTGTGCTAAAAAGTTTTCGAGATGGGTTCTTTGACGTTAAGGCTTCTTCGGATTCTGGAACTTCTAATTCTATCAAGCTTTGTTGAAGCATCTTCATTTCAGCTGCTGTCAACTTGCCCTTAAACTTTTTGTATATTGTCCAGCATTGTGAACCGTATGTGAGCGCTGAACTGTCGTGTAGAGCCCTCCCTTCAGCTTATGGGACATTTTTCGGTTACAGAAGATGGCAGAGTTTTCCTGCCACTTCATCCACCTTACGCTTACACGATGATTGATGTCGTCATTAACGGTTGCTTCGCTATTGATCATTGATCCCATATATTTGTTTCAGACTTGGGAACCACTACCCCATTCAAATAAATGTCTGGAATGGGTTGGCTTGGGTCTGGAATGTGTAGTACATATACTCAGTCTTTTTTTGGCTAATACGATACCTATTCCCTTCTAAAACATCTACCCAAACATCAAACATCAAGCGCTCATTGCAGAGAAGTCTGATCATTACTTATGATGGCTCCATCGTCAGCAAAGAACAACTGATGCACTTTAGGGTTCGTCACTTTTCCCTCAAGCAAATAATCTAGGATCGTAAATGGCAAGAGCAATGGACTTAAGACACTTCCCTGGTGAATACCTACTTTTATTGGAAATTCATCGGTGACTCCTGCTGGACATCTGGCTTTTGTCTTCGCTCCCTCATACATGTCCATGATCATCTGGTCGTAGGTTTCAGCAACTCCTCGTTGTCTAAGCGCTACCCATATTAGATCTCTTTTAAAATCAACCAGAATCATATGCAGATCCTTTAAGGAATCACAATGCTTTTCCATTATGATCCTTATACTTTAGATTGCATCTGTGGTTGATTTACCTGCGACAAACCCGCACTGGTCGTCAGACAGCCGTATTATTTGTTTTAGGCGACCATCTAATACCCGCTCAACGATCTTCTTGGTGTGTGACATCAACTTTATTGAACGGTAATTATCACAGCTTCCCGTGTCTCCCTTTCCTTTGTGAAAAGGAAGAAGATAACTTTCCCTCCACTGGTTGGGCATTGGATCACCTCTCATGAGTTTGGAGATAAGAATCGTGAGCCAGCTGAGCCCGATGTCTCCCATCTTTTTCCAGAACTCACAGGGTATCTCATCCGGGTCAATGGTCAATACGTTGCTAAGTAACTCTACCGCAAGGGTTATATCGATACCATGTGAACAGTGCCGATCTGCCACCCGACGCGTGCACACACTTTTTTTTTGTAATCGCTCCGCGGTCAGTTTTCGCACAAAATAAACTAAAAAAGTGTGCAAAAAAAAATCGCGCGCGCGCTGTAAAAAAAGCCGAAAAAAAAGTTTACAGTGCAGTGATAGTGAAAAAAAAAGTGTATTGTGTTGGGGCATTACATCTGGTCCCACTCCCTATCGTTTGCTGCTGCTTTGCTTGGCTATAGCGAGTGTCGTATATTTATGCGTGCACTGGCTATGGTTGGGTAAAGCATCATTTGGCGAATAGCGTGTCGCGTTGTGTAGATTTTGTTGGTAGACCAAAGCAATTCATTGTACCGTCCCAAAAAAGGCGAGTCTTCGTCTCCCACCTCTTACCTCTTACCGACCAATTTCACTTACGTCCCTTCTTTCCAAGGTCATGGAAACGCTGATAATCGTCAGCTTATGAAATATCTCGAATCGCGAAAACTTATTAATGACCGGCAGTACGGTTTTCGCAGCAACAGATCCACTAGTGATTTGATGACTTATCTAACCGAAAAGTGGAACCAATCTATTCACCATGGTGGTGAAAGCAAGGTCGTTGCGCTTGATATGTTAAAGACATTTGACGGAGTTTAGCATTAAGCTCTCTTGTCGAAAATGCGTGCATTTGGGATCGATGATACCTTTCTTCAATGGATAAGAAATTAAAGTTCAATTCAAGTCGTTTTGGACGGTTTCAAGTCTGCAACTTACCACATAAATGCTGGTGTTCCCCAAGGCTCCGTTTTGTCTCCGACTCTCTTTCTCATTTTTATAAATGATCTCCTCTCTGTTACTTCTAATCCTATTCATTCCTTCGCCGATGACAGTACCCTCAGCTTTACATATTCGTTTCTTGAGCAACGCCCCTCATCTTCGGGCGTTGAACTGGAATGGCAACGTATGTTTAGCTCATTAAATTCCGATCTCGACAGCATACTTAAATGGGGTTAAACCAACAGAGTGGAATTTAATGCTTCCAAAACGCAATGCTGTCTGCTGTCATTGAAGCGAAACCCTAATTCTCTGCCATTATCCATGGATAGCACTTTCATCGTTGAAACTGAACGACTTTCCATTCTCGGTATGTGTGTTAATAAAACCTTCGTTGGAATGATCACATATTCGATGTCGCCAAGAACGCTGCGAAATGTCTAGGCTTCCTTAAGCGATGCAAGAAATATTTCTCTCCTTCTGATCGGCAAAAATTTATAAGGCGTTTATTCGCCCCAAACTTGAATATAACGCTCATATCTGGTCCGGTGCTCCAATTACATATTTGGTGCTACTTGACAGGATCCAAAAACGTGCGGTAAAACTTATTGGCGATCGAGACATCGCGAAATCACATGACTCTCTTAGTCATCGTCGTAATGTCTCCTGCTTGTCATTGTCTTATCGGTATTTCCACCACAAGTGCTCAAATGAAATTGCCAGTTGCATCCCACCCCTACAGCAATTCAACCGCAATACTCCATGCTAGGAATGCACATCAGTTTACCATTAAGCCTGTATTCGGACGTACAGTGAAATACAAAGATTCGTTTCTTAACCGTACAACGCGAATGTGGAATGCTCTACCACGCTCTGGTTTTCCCTCACATTACAGTTTACAGACATTTAAAACCATCGTGCATCGGTATCTCCCTTTTCCTAATCCTTCACTTTCCTAATTCCCGCACTGTGTTACTTCATTATAAAAATCCCTTTAGTGCGCGTATATTATAAACAAAAAATTCTTACCCTGTTCTTTACCGTAGTAGAACATCTTGTATGCTTTTGTCTTAACGTCTAAGAAACTCGCCCGATTTCCGGTGTTTCGCCATTTGGTTTCTTGGACACACAAGATGCCCAATCGACTTCTTACCATCATCTCTTTCAGCTCGTAACTGCGACCACTCATACTTCCTACGTTTCAACTCGCGACCCTTAGGTTTCGCCTAAGTCTTTGCATTATTTTTCTATCCCCTGGAAACCGAATAGCTCTGACCCGTTCATTTCTGCTAGTCCCAGGATCACAACCATGCGTAGCATTAGAAGTGCCTGGCGGGGTAGTGTTTCTCTGAACGTGAACTACCATAATGCTAGGTTAAGTGAGTTTATTTGTTCAACTAGTGCATGCTCCTGATATGTTCTTGATTGATCTTACTTTTATGACACCGGTGATCTCCAGTCGCGTCTACCCACGGATTTGAATGCACACTTGTGGGGCAGTTTAAATGTGTTACATATGTTGCTGGGCTCACCTGGGTATTTAAATTGCTTAGAAGTGATTTCTCCCCCTAGTCGCCATTTATGGCAAGCACTGGCGGGCGCTGCAGGGATATTCTTACTTCCCGTCCCTGCACGGGACAATGAACTAAATAATGTATTATATATATAGACTAAATATTTTTTTTACTACATACTGGCCTTAATTAAATATCAGAAAGTTCTAAAATTGAATGAATTTAAAGTCAAGAAGAAAGTGATGTTTTTCCTATGTTCATATATCATGCCCAACACAGAAAGTGAAAAATAATAAAAATAAGGAGCACCTGTCTCAAAAAAAAATACATATATTATACCTTGAAATAATGGAAAATACTGAATTGATTGGGTCATTTGATAAAAACATTTACATAGGTACTAATATATTATTTTTCTTTCTCGTATGTTTTAGTTTTAACCATATTTGTTAATCCTTAATTATTGTTTCTTTATATGTAGTTTAATTAAGTACAATCATAGTTATCATATTGATATTTGCTAAAAATTGCTGACTATGAATAAATATACAACAGAAAAAAATTAGTTAGATGAAATCTATTTCGATTTTCAATACATACGATACGGATACATACATAGACTCCCTATCACATTTCACAAGATTTTTTCACAGCATTATATTTTTAAAAAAAAAATTCATTTATATTCCTCTTTTGGAAAGACCTAATTCAATTGTCTTTATCATAATTTATTAAAACAAATTTAGTGCATTACTCGCTAAAAGCTTTGTTGTGTTGTTTTGCTATTTAAAATAAAGCAATATTTTTATTTTTAGTATCAAATGAAATTCACTTGTCGTGCAGATTGCAAGAATGCAGAGACAATTGGATAAGAGAATGTTTTTTTCAGTTGTGTGCCACATCGTTGAAACTGATGGGTAGTATAACTAACATAGAAACAGTTTCTGCATGACGATAGTTTGTTACCTTATGTATGTATGTGGAAATTGAGTAAAGAGTTCGTAAGACCAAAATATAAAAACAATAATATTTAAAGAATTTTGGAAAGAGCTTTCATGGAAGCAATATACAGATTTACGAGGTATTAAAAGCTAGGTTAGTTATTCGGTAAATAAGTATAGCCTCAAAATAGAAATAAAAAAAGTGTGTTTTTTACGACTTCAAACCAAACCAACTCACTTATCGAATCAAAGAGAAAATTACACCCCTCCCTTTATTATATTTTACATATCCCCTTGTGGTATTATAATTATCCTAAATTTTGTAAATATGATAATAATATATAATTAGGAAAATTTAAAAATTAAAAATCAGTTTGATCGTAGAACCAAACAATTTGGAACACTTATAGGATTTGTGTAGTTATCACAGGGAAAAATCTAACATATGTGATTTCATCTACGGGGCGTGTAATCCACTTTTCAAAATTGAGTACCCAAAAGACGAACAATTATGATATTTAGCATGAGAGTTCTTTTTTAAAGACAAACACTGAAAAAATTAAATAATTTTTTATTTTCCATTTAAGAGGCGAGGTAAGTGTCAATTTCTTTAACTCAGCTTGCGAAAGACTTGTAATTATCATTGCAATGACGCAAATCATGCAATCACGCAATTCAAGCAATAACAAAAAAATACCAACCAGCTATAAGCTTCCACACAAATTTAAAACTTAAAAAGCGACTCATAAAAAGTGCCAGATGTGACTAAAGCCGTTATGTCTTATCGGAACAAATATATATAAAGTATGACAAGAAAGTTTGGCAAACATAAGCGTCAGAGTACTATTTAGAATATAAGACTATCAGTTTAGACGCACCAATAACAAATTAAGTGTACGGCTTTAATTTGTTGTTTCTTATACACTCCTATTTTAAATAAAATTTACAGGAAACGGACAAAATATTCAAACACAACACTCAATCAAATTTATTGTTTGCTATAGGTATATACATATCTGTTTTTAATTCAATAGATATCAGCTTGCTTTATTGTACATAATGTAGAACATTCTTAAATAGATTTTTCTTTAATTTTGACTTTTAAATTTGGTGCAGTAGCTAGTTTCAAAAGTGTCTAGAAACATTTTTGTCATTTTGAAAATATCAGCATGAGTAACACCATTAACGTCATAACAAAGAAGCTTTCGATGGTCTATATTTAAACTGATAAGATTTCTGTCACATGTATATAAACTGCAATCATTGTACATATCTATTTATGTCCTTTTTTTATGTTTGCTGATTTGTTAAAACAAGTTATGTACCAACATATGTTTATATGATTTTTGGAGCATATTTTTATACTTTGTGGTTTGTTTATTATGTGTATTATAATATGTCGAATTAAAAATGTTTGTTTACTTATGGACTGACAGCTTTTCTCTGCCAACAAATATGCTGTGCCTTGCATTTACCATTTCCACTTGCTTTGGTACATAGTTTCTTTTTTTATTTGTGTTTGTGTATTACTCTCTCTTTTATTGGAATGTGACAGTTTGGGTTTTTATTGTGAATATTTGTGAGCCTTTAAATTGTTTATAATGTTATGGTTGATTTTTGCCCACGAGCTGCATGTGCCTTCAGTTTTAAGACGGTTATTCTTTGCAGCTAGTGCTACCTATGTACTAATCAATTAATGTTATAATTTAGTTATAACCCCATACAAGACTTGAATGCTAATTGCTCTCATAGAATTATATGGTTAGGTGTCTAAAACATTGTAAAATCTAATGGTTTCCTTGTGCCCGTCGCATTCTAAATTTTGAACTACCAACATTTAATCTAAACAACTAATTAACTCAAAATTAAAAATTTACACATTTATGCTTCTGGCTTGAAGGGGACGATATTTAGTCTTGTCCTCAATTATTTCAAAAACAACAAACTCCGCCTGTACGTTTATAATCGTAAAAGCCTCTATCACTGTAAATTGGGAGCCTCTGATGATGTCAATATCGTCCGCATATCCCGCTAGCTGGACGGATCTGTTGAAGATAGTGCCTTCCTTGTTGACACCTGAAATATCTGCTCAAGAACAATATTGATTAAGTCACAATATAGCACATAACCTTTCCAAAAATCTCAAAGACCCTAGCTCTGGTATTTCATATAAGGTCCTAACCCCATTAATGGACTCTGTACCGATACAAACCGAAATATAGAACAACTTCCAACCATATTCTTTGCGGAAACATGAAGTAACTCATTTGTAGGGACCTATAAAATATATTGTCTGTGCCATGAAAATAGTCCAACACAGACTGGAATAGAGCAACTCAAACAAAATTGATTTCGGGAAAAAAAAACAGTTTGTTTGTCTTATTTTTTTATGTTCATGTTTTATTAATAATAAACTCACTAACAGGAGTACACCCACTTGTTCGACTAAACAAATACATATTGATGTATATGTCATTGATACATATGAAAGTTTTGTAAATTGAAGTGAGCTGATTAATCTCTAAATCGCTTAGCGACAAAAAGAAAAGGACAAATAGAGACATTACTCACATCACTAATCCACAATCAAAACCAAAGGTCAACCTGCCACTTACGCAACGGACTGCCCCCAGAAGATGATAAGAAACTACATTCGACTCCGTTTAGGACATACAAATTTACATTAGTTACATTATAAAAAAAACTAATCCCGTGCTCAATTACTCTCTGATACTACTCCATAGAACATCCAATCAGTCCACACATGGTTAGTACAGAAATTTAGTTAGTAGAAAAATTTTGCGAATACAATCTCCAATAAAGTACTCGAAAGCCATTTCAGCTAGTGCTACCTATGTACTAATCAATTAATGTTGTAATTTAGTTATAACCCCATACAAGACTTGAATGCTAATTGCTCTCATAGAATTATATGGTTAGGTGTCTAAAACATTGTAAAATCTAATGGCTTCCTTGTGCCCGTCGCATTCTAAATTTTGAACTACCAACATTTAATCTAAACAACTAATTAACTCAAAATTGAAAATTTGCACATTCATGCTTCTGGCTTGAAGGTGACGATATTTAGTCTTGTCCTCAATAATTTCAAAAACTACAAACTCCGCCTGTACGTTTATAATCGTAAAAGCCTCTATCACTGTAAATTGGGAGATTCTGATGATGTCAATATCGTCCGCATATCCCGCTAGCTGGACGGATCTGTTGAAGATAGTGCCTTCCTTGTTGACACCTGAAATATCTGCTCAAGAACAATATTGATTAAGTCACAATATAGCGCATCACCTTTCCAAAAATCTCAAAGACCCTAGCTCTGGTATTTCATATATGGTCCTAACCCCAATAATGGACTCTGTACCGATACAAACCGAAATATAGAACAACTTCCAACCATATTCTTTGCGGAAACATGAAGTAACTCATTTGTAGGGACCTATAAAATATATTGTCTGTGCCATGAAAACAGTCCAACACAGACTGGAATAGAGCAACTCAAACAAAATTGATTTCGGGAAAAAAACAGTTTGTTTGTCTTATTTGTTTATGTTCATGTTTTATTCATAATAAACTCACTAATTTAGTTTCATAATAACTCATATTAAGGTGCTTCTGTATTTGTTTTTTAATATTGATATGAGTAAAATAACTTAATTTAAACGAAATAATAACACGCAATATGCTGTGATTTTTACATTTTAAAAAATAATTTTGTTTTAGATTCCAAAGGAATGTGGACGGAAAAAGTGGAATGTAAATTTAATGACCCTTTTATTTAATTGTGTTAACCCATGCTGTAAAATATATTAAACAGACTTGAGTTTGCATACAATATTGTGAGAAATCCAACGAAAAGAGCGGAATTAATTGTTTTATGTTGCGATAAATTTCGTGCATTGGTGTTTCCTATAAATAAAAAAATCAATCAGATATCTCATATATAAGATTTTAAGTATGTTTTAGCACATTCACATGGGATTTTTGAGCATTAAAAGAATTAAACTTTAAATTTAAAATAGTTACATCTAAACCTATTTTAAATATTATATATAAAAAGAATAGATATACATTAAAGTGCAAATAGTGTTAAGTAAAATTATTTAAGCGATTTTATTAAGTTTTCGATAAGTAAAAACAATGGAATAAGAAAGGACGTGAAAGTGAAAGGATCGGGCTTATGTACGTATCCATTTTTTTAATGTTAATTAATAATCAAACAACTTTTATGGTATTTTCCGAATGTTTATTATTTGTTTCGCATATTAATTACTCCTCAGACAAAGTCTTACCCATTTGAAAACGAAGCGTTGGACTAGACATACGTCCGTCTCCGCCATTACTGTATGCAAGAACGCGCATCATGTAGCTCTTGCCCGGAGTAAGACTACTTATATAAGCCTCCAGGTTTTTACCAACAGGAATAATGGTATCATTAGCGGTTATCATATTTTGATCAGACTCCCAAACACGCACCTATTTTAGTAGGAATGAAAAATAAATGAAGTAAATGTTAATATTAAATAAAATGCGAATATATACCTTGTATCCTTGAATTGGTTCCTCTTCCTGTGATGGTGAAACGTAACGCCAAACAACACGTACAGTTGATGGATTAATGCCATAAACATGAACAGATGATGGGGGTTTCTGAGGTGCTTTACGATATGTACGTTCTAATAAATAATTATATTGTTATTATAGTATCGGATAAAATGCAACAAATCAAAGTCCAACCTATATATCTTTCACTTTCAGGACCTTCACCAGCAGCATTATATGCCATAACTTTTACAAAATAGTAAGTGTCTGGTTCTAATCCAACGATGAGCGCCCAATTACGTGTGGTGCGGGAAAGATAATAAACTGAATCTTCTTCGGCAAGAGTTGTTTTCCAATATTTAAGCTTTAATGTAAAAAATACACACAAAAGAATGAAGGAATGAATAAACATTAAAGAAAAATAAAAGTGGATACAGTAATACATAACAGAATATATACAAATCATGTTAAAAATGTACAACTACCATCTATTTTGAAAATAATTTAAGGAAACTGTAATTAATAAATTAATGTAGGCCTCTCCTTAAAATCTCCGTATTTGAAATAAATTTAAAAAAGATATCAATGAGAAATAAAAATTGCTGAATGACATACATGGATTTTTAATTTTTTTATGGTATACATGTACTCACCCTATGTCCAATCAATTTTCCTCGAATATTTTCCCTGGTTAATTTTATCGGTTCCCAAGTAATATTTAATGCTGTTGAATTGAATCCAAAAGCCACAGGTTGCTGTGGAGCAACTTGAGGCATGTCCTCAGCTGAATATATAGTTACTATTTCGCTCTCTGGTCCTTGATCAACATTGTTAATTGACTGCACTTTAACATCATACTTTGTGTAATATTTGTCAAGAGGTATGTTAACTACTGCAATGCCAACATTGCCTTGATTCTTGAGAACTTGTGTAGCCCATTCTGATGTGCCATGCAAACGCCAAAAGACTTTGTAATGAATGCCATGACTGTTTTGTTCTTGCGGCAAAAGTGGATCCCAGGTTATTGTTAGGTCGCCAATTTTGCCACCTCCTCCACCTACGTTTTTGGGTGCAATATAAGGCTTGTCCTCAATAGTACTATAAATCGGTGATGGCGCTGATGGCGTTCCAATACCAAGATCATTTACTGCTGCAACACTAAACTCATAAGAAGACCACGGGGTTAGGCCATGAACCTCAGCTTGTTGTCGACCAGTATAGCGATCAATTTCATGTGCCTCTACATGTGTGGACTCATTAACCCATGTTCGATTCCAGTTAGTTCGTCCCAAAATATTATAGTACTTTATTGGGCGCCCGTTTGGAGAACCATTTACCCATTCGATAAGTGCTTTTGTCTTGCCAACCTGTATTACCGTTACACCACCGGGAGCTCCTGGTGGGCCCTCTATCACTACTGTTGTTTTTGAAAATATCTTATTTACTGCAGATTTGACTACACATTCGTACTCTCCTCCGTCTTGCATTGTTATATTGTGTACAGTCAGCCGATTACGATCAACACGCTGAGGACGGTGAAAGAAATATTAATGATAGGCATATACACATACATATGCACTATATTTGTTTAACTTAATATGTACTTACAAATCTTTCGTCATCATCACTTCGAATAACTTCACCATTATGACGCCAAACAAATGCTACATCGAGCACTTCGTCATAAGTGACTTCACATTGTAAATAGATTAACTCGTGTATTTTAGATGTTATGATGGGTGGTGGGGTTTGCGTAAATCGAAGCTCCTCTGGAATGAAAACAAAAAATCTCCGAGTTATTATGATATTTAAAATGTGTTATTATTATGTTTTAACTTACGCAAGACAATAAGACGGGCCCTGGATTCATCTGTTCCACCAGAATTAGTAGCAACGCAAGTGTAAATACCCTCATCATCTCTTGAAGTTGGCGATATAATTAGCGTGCCCGATGGCAGTATACGCCGATGACCACCTGAACCAATGACATTTCCATCCTTTTTCCATTGAAATTTAGGCCTCGGAGCGGCTTCTGGATTACAGACAATAGTCGTATTGCCATTATATATGGCATAAATTTCTGATTCTAGTGGTCGTTTTTTAAAAGAAGGTTTCATTGACAACACCCTAAGTTGTCCAGATGAATATGAGGTCTTGAGTTGGTTGGCAGCTCCGCATTGATACATTCCATCATCCTTTTCAGGGTCTAAGTACTTTATTGTCAAGACGTTGTCCTGAATTGTATAACGATCTTTATCTAAACGTTCGAAATCCAGTAGTTCAGCATTTTTATACCACGTGTAATTTACATCCGGTATGGCTGAGGATTCACATATAAATGTTACGTCACTATTGTAATCTTTTATCTTATCTTTCAATGGTATTGTGAATTTTGGTTTCATTTGAATATTTATCACGATTGATTTTTCAGTTGTTTTTCGAGGATTTGAAATAGTACAAGTGTATTCGCCATTATCATTTATTGTAGCATTTGGTATAATTAGAACACGGTTATAATTTGTCTGATACGCATTTCTCTGAAGTGGTTGCCCTTTTCGCGTCCAGTTGTACGAGGGAATCGGATATCCAAATGCTACGCATTCAAGCCGTATATCATCGCCCGCTACTGGAGCATCGGGAAAAATTTTTGGGAAAGAATTGGCAAAAATCAAAGCTTGATAATTACTGTTCGGATGAACTCGCAATGGAAAAAATGGTCCATTTCTGCCGGTGTCACTAACTAAACTCTGAACCGTGCATGAATAATTCGCTCGGTCTACAGATTCAATCGAAGAAAAATATAGAGCACCGTCTCGGGAAACAAACACTCTCTGATCTTCTTCAACGAAATTTGGAAAATAATCGCGTGACCAGTAGTACTTAACATCTGGATAATGCGATGGAGGGTCACAAAAAACAGATTTACCCCAATTCATCTCCCCAGTTTCGGCTGACCGCTTTAGATTAAATTCCATTATAAATCCAAAATTTAATTGAGCACTCTCCGATCGAATTTTTCCGAATCTATTTGCTGCTACACAATGGTAAAGGCCTTGATCTAGAGCTTGTTTAGGATCATAAATAATTAAATTGCCTCCACTAAGTGTATAACGATCTTCAGCTATTGGGTCAATAACGAAAAACTTTAAAGTGTCATTAACGAATTCCTCCTTATACCAACGGTAAACAGGTGTCGGATAGCCTCCCGCTAAACAACTTAAAGTAACATCATTTATTACGCGAGTTTTACTAGTATCAAAAGTAGTGTCATTCGGCTGCCTCAGAAAGAACGGCCCACGAGGAATTTTTTCGAAATCTCGAACATCTAAACCATAGTCAAATGGACGGCGATCATCATTTTTTAAATTAAAGTTTTCTGGGTCGAAGAGTTTCTGCGATTGACATATAAACAAATTCATTTCAATGTTGTAAGAAGGCATGAACATCCATTTATCATTTCGACGAGAATATCCATAGACAAGACGATCTTTTATCCCAAATTCATTTGAATATGGTTGCCCATCAATCAATATGTTGCGATTTCGACTTGTTCCTGTTAAACTATTATAATTTGTATTTTGTTGTTGGTTTTCATATCGATTTTTGTTTTGTGTTACAAGAAAACGATTGTCATGTAAGTCTTCGTATTCGACAGCGTGTTCTTCATTTGAAAATGAATCATCAAGCATAAGAAACTGTGAATTGTCGTCATTTGTCCAACTATTAGGACCCAATTGCCGAGCGGATATCCAAAAGCGATTCTGTTTTTGATTTTGCAAAATAAGCTGCTTAAGAATAAACGAATGTTTTTCGATATTGTCGACGTGAACTAAATCTGCATTGTGAGCTTTGCAAATTTTTTTTGCATCGTGCCAATTTCTCTTGGGTGATTTTATGAAGCGAAAACAAGTTTGACGAAAAGATATCCAGTGTTCTGGACAAAAACTACTTTCATCCATGGACGGATCTATAGAATTACTGGCATAATTTGGCCTTGGATATGAATCGGAATTACCACTTTCATAATAATTTGGATTTTTGTTGAGGTTTTGATTAGAATTCAAAATATTCGATCCTGATTGTTTTTGGAGCTCACTCTGAGATTGCAGCAGTGTATTTCCAAATTGAGTCTGTTGTTGCTGCTGCTGCAACGGATTTGTACTTGCATAGTTAGGGTTATACCTTGCTTGGTAATCTGTATTTTTGTAAGTGTTCTGATACAGCTGACCATTTGTGAGAAAAGCGAAGAGTATTGTAGATAGTAGATATTTCATTGTTATTTGAGATTCGTTGAACTTAATTCTTGAAAATTCTTACATATATGTCAAAAAATTTATGTTAAGGCACATTTTTAGTTGTACTCGATCTGGAAAGAATATTGCATCGATAAAATTAATTAAAAAGTTGTATTATTTGGGGAAAACAAAGTTAAGATGGAAAAATTTCATCACATATAAGCAATCCCTTGTACAGATTATCATTATCAAAAAATTTACAACCCGTGTTGATAAGGTGAGGGCAGGCTCACTAGAACATTTCAATTCGCCAGTTCATTGCAGATATCTGGAAAGCAATTACTACAATCAAAAACAGGCATTAAAATACTAAAGCCATATGTTTCAATTCACTTTAGCAATGAGATGGAAGACCATCAGTTATAAAACAAATAATATACATAAATAAATCGCTTTTCCAACCAGTATTTGTGTAGTTTTTTTTTTTGGCACATGTGTAAGGGACCTATATATCTTGGAAGTCAACGGGAGCACAACATTGGCATTGCCATGGTTAAAAGACGGTCCCCACGAACCTCGTCAAAAAGGCAATAAAAGTAAACTATTATTAAAAATATTAGATACTAATTATATTTAAAATGTTATGTACTTCCCTCGAACACACAAAACATCAGTATTTGATTGACTTTAGTAACAAACTGATATAGTGGGTAGCTATAATAGCTTTAAGCCGGATACTAATCTCATGCAATAAGAGGTAAAAGAAAAAAGCACGTCAGCGCATTTTAAACATTAAAAGAACTAAAAAGCTGTATACTAAAACAAATTGTATCCGACTCGTGGGAAATGACTAAAAACTGTCGAACAGTATCACTTATAGTTTCCATGTCATGACGTCTTTAGAGGTAACAATATTGTTATAAATATATAATCAAGTATTCCTTCTTTCAATCTGATAAGCAACGTCTTATTAACAAATTTAAAATAACTTAAATACGAAGAAGTTAAAAGAGATCGATCGTTTGGCAAACATTGCTTTCTCATCTTCTATTAAGAACACTATCAGGCCTTTAGAGCTTATCAAATGTAAATCATGTCTAAAAACTCTCCGGTAAAACTTATTAAGAATCGGCCTGTATAAGTTGTAAAAGTAAGTACATAATATAAGGTGCGCCGAGTCGTAAACGATTTAAAAATATAATTATTCTGCGCAGATATTAAGTAATAAACAGAACTAATATTTTTAGAGATTTAGCGAACTAACATATTTCCGAAAAAAAGGCGTTAACAGTACATACAGGGCATGATCTCCTTCAACTATTGTGGGTGCAAAGTTATATATTTGGCCAATTAAAGGGCCAAATTTAAAAAGGTTCTCATAACAGGTTGGATGTTTTTCAGACATTCGCAGAATGGGGTGCAATAAAAATTCATTAAGTTCCTACTTGCGAAGATTTAATCTTAGGACCATAGACGCTACTGCGCCCATATTCAAACATAGTTTTTAAACTAACTCCGAAATAAATGGGTTCTTTGCAATATTTATAAAAATACTGATTTATTATTTAATTGTATTTTATTTTAATAATAACTACAGAAAAGAATTACATCACATGTTTAGTCATCATATGAACTTATAATTACATGATACAATGCAACACTACAAACCTACATAGGTGTGGTCAAATTGTTTAATGGATCATTGGAATAAACACATTCAATATTTAACACATTTTAATCACCTGTAATGCTCTGCATACGAATCTGGTTTTAAAAAGTAGCTACTTTTAATTTAAAACGATTTAAATAATGAAATAATAACTATTTGATTAAAGTAAATAAAATTGTATAAACAAAAAAGAAAACACAAAACAAAGTTCCACAGTGCTTGACAGTTATAGTTGGTAAGATGACAAATTTAGTAATTTATAAATGAGGGCATTCGGTGCGTGTTTTGCCTACTGCAGCACGACCGCTGATTGGTTATAATGCTTAGAAAATGAGGGAGTTTTTTTGACGTATTAACGAATGGAAAAGTTTTCCTGCGATACCTGGTTGTCAAAAAATTAATATGTAGTGAGATTGCTCTAAGATTGAAATTTATATTAAAAATAAACACTGAGTATTATTTACATTCGTAACTACACTTTTTGCATTAGTTTATTTAATACTGTTTTATTATAAAAAATTATGTACTAACTTTTTTAACTTCTTCGTCAATTAGGGAACAAACTGAACATAGAAAAAATGTCCAAAAAATTTCTTTCCATTCCATGACATTTGGGTTATATTAGGTTAAAGGCAAAAAAAACAATGACACCCGGTCCTACCGCGTCTTGCGGATTTCGCCGGAAACCTTAGCCGTGTTTTTTCGGTAAGCGTATATACGCTTATTTTCAAAATGCATGTTAAATAAAACAAAAACTTAGCCTATATACGCTCACCTTAGTAGGTATAATTATCGGCGCTAAGTCCCTAAGCGGATATAGATTAGTGCTCCCAAATACCAGTTCTTAGGAAATGTCAAATAATTGACAAAAAAAAATATAAGTTTAGATATCAATAAAAGTATTTTCTTTTTTTTACCGATTAGAGCGAGAATATTATTAATAAATCATGTATATTTGATCCATATCGAATAAATGATTCCAAAGCTAGATTCCCTTTTCGATGTAATTTCGAGTGTACATTGAACATGGGATCGAAATTCTAAAATAATACCCATTTGGAAAACTTTATTAGACTCATATCCAGGGCATTTAAATTGCGACTTAATAGTACAAATTTCATCCCATTTTCTATTCTACTTTGGCTATAATTGCAAGGAAATGTACATTAAAACCCGTTTAATATCTGAACCTCGGATAAGTGGGGATGGAATTTATACTATTAAGTCGCAATTTCAATGCCCTGCGTGATCACATATTTACATTTTGTTTGTATGTATTATTTTGGAAGATTGCTCGTGGGTTTAATGTAAACTAGTATGACTGACAATCCGAAAAGCAACAAGACAAATGACATTTAAAATGTCATTAGATTTCAAAGATATTGATCATTGGTGGCGATGAGCGTTCTTTTGAGCAATCTTATATACGCTTACCAAAAGAACACGGCTCTTATCCCAAGATAAGTCATGCCATTATATTTCAAATCGTATGAAAATTCGTGCTCCGAAAAATAAAAATATAAATTTTTTAAAGTATAAAATGATATGTACTAATTTTAAATGGTAAATATAAGAGAAGAAATATTAAAAGTAAATCAATACCAAAAGGAAGTTATATAAATAAGCTCATCAATACATTTTGGTTATTTTAAATAATTTCCGGTCTAAAAAACTTAATTGTCCCTGCCCCATGTGAAAAGAATTTGCAAAAAGTACGTGATAAATGAAATTAAATATTTCGAAGTTAATATATTGTCATACTGAATAGATTTTGTGGTCAAGTGCAAGAATAATGGCAGAAGAAAATACATTAAAAACTGCCAAAAAATTCTGGGAGGGAATTTTTTTTTTTGTCGGAGGTTGCTGCTATCCGATGGAGCGCTCAGACAAAAAATACAGGTCCATTTTACTACCATTCAGACACCTTACATTAATGTACTTAGTTTTCCCGTCTTTCGAAGAAAAACGAGAAGGAGCTTCAGTGATAGAGCTTAGATGTTCGGCACTCACCACGTCAGCCCCGAAGATCCGCCACCTGATGCAAGCATAGGCCGGACAACTGCAGAGAAAGTGTTCTGCTGTGTCATCCGCCTCACCGCAAGCAGGACAGGTAGTGGTGTCGCTTAAGCCCAACACATTTAAGTGTTTAGCAAAAGCTTGGTGGCCCGAAAGAACGCCTACAAGCAGCCTACAGTCGATTCTCCTCAGAGATAGAAGAAAAGATGCTGACCTTTTGCAAATGTCCGGGCGCAGTAGTTTGGTCTGTCTACATCCACCGCAATCGCGCCACCGAATCTTGTGTTCACGAGAAACCCAAGAATCGATAGACGACATGACTAAAGATGCAGGCAGACCCAACACAGGTTCGGGTCCTGAGAAAACTTCTTCTGAACCTTGCCTAGCAAGCTCATCCGAGATCTCATTTCCCTGGATGTCAGTGTGACCTGGTACCCAGACAAGATTCACTGTGTCCAGTCTTCCGACCAAATTCAGAGAAAGCTTGAGTTCTAGCACTAACTTGGACGGGTTTAGAAGCGCTTTTAATACAGCTTGGCTATCACTGCAGATGCAAATGCCTCTAGCCCTCCACCTGTTGTTCACAATATAGCGCATTGCCATTACGATGGCAAACATCTCCGCTTGGAAAAGAGATGCATGTTTACCCAAGGGGTAGTAAAGTCGTATATCATCGCATTCCACAAAGACACCAGCACCAGACGCCTGCCCGGTTTTGGAGCCATCCGTGAAAATACGATGGCATTCAATCCATGGTTCAGAGTCTGACCCATTCCGTTACCTGTGGAAAGTTGACGTGGAAGTTTTTTCGCAGAAGGATTTCTGGTGTCATTGCATCAGACGGCATATCCATAAGACAGGGGTCAAAGGATAATTCTCGAGCAAGTTCTTCAAAATTCCAGTGCGCATGGTACCAAAAACCACCTCTCTTTAAGCGAAAGATGGTTTTTAGCATACATCCCATGATATATAAGTCAAGGGGAGGAAGATTCATCAAAGCATCTAGAGCAGAGCCCGGGGTGCTAGGGAAGGCCCCTGTGCAGCCGAGACAAGCCGTTCTTTGGAGTTTGGCAAAACAGCAAAAGTAACACGTTTCCGCGAAAGCCTGTTCCACCAAACAACTGATGCGTATGAGAGTAGCGGTCTAATCATGGCCGTATAGATCCAAAGGACCCGTTTTCGAAACAAGCCCCATGTCTTACCAAAAGCGACTTTGCACTACCAGAAGGTCGACAGCGCTTTATCGGTTTTCGATTCGACATGTTTGGACCATAGAAGTTTTTTATCAAGGATTACACCCAGATTCGGATATAGGGATGGTAACACCTTTAAGCACGAGATGGGACAGGCCAGTGATGATTCTCCTTCTCGTAAAGAGAACAACCGTGGTTTTAAGAGGATTCACTGAAAGCCCATTACAAGTGCACCAGACATCGATCAAATCCAGGGATCTCTGCGCTTGAGAGCAGACAGCCTCTAGATTTAAACCGACAGAAAGAACGGCGACATCATCCGCATAAGCTTGAGTGTAGTTTCCAGGAAAGTTGAGAGCCGTAAGCAGAGAGTCTACCACCATACACCATAGGAGGGGAGACAGAACACCACCTTGAGGGCAGTCCCTATTTACCCCTGTTATGACTCACTTGCCACAATCTGCATCCGCTACTAACGTCCTGTACATTAGTATTGCTTTAATCCACAACACCAAAGTTTCATCTACACCATGCTGTCTGGCTGAGTTACACATACTGTCAAAGGTCGCATTATCAAAAGCACCCTCAATATCGACGAAAATGCCCAACGCGTACTCCTTCCGGTCAAGGGCACTATCAAGCCTACCAACAAGGTTTTGAAGCGCAGTCTCGCAGGATTTTCCGCGCTGATAGGCATGTTGCATCTCAGAGAGAGGTTGTGATCGAAGAGCAACTTTGCGCACATGCACATGCAGTCTTTCCAAACTTTTCAATAAGAAGGAAGACAGACTTATGTGTCTAAAGCTTTTGGCTAGAGTGTAGTCAGACTTACCAATTTTTGGTATGAAAACCACTTTAACCATTCGCTATGGGGAAGGTATATAGGCCAAGGCCAAACTCGCGGTGAAAATTCTTTTCAACATTGGCAAAACCTGACTTAAACCTTGTTTCAGCAAAACTGGATAAATTCCATCCGGACCAGGTGACTTGAAACTCTCAAAAGATGCAATGGCATATTTGATAGCATCATCAGTCACCACTCCGGATGCAAAATACCAGCCGTGCCGCGTGGTATTAGTCGGTTCAAATGTAGCCACCGTCGTTTGAAGAGCTGAAGAACACGTAGTAACCCGATTTCCCGGAAAGTGATTCTCAAGTAGAAGACTAAAAGTCTCCGCCTTTGTCTAAGTGTACGTGCCATCAGGTTTAAGGATTGCATCCAGTTTACTTGGTCTGTTCCTTTGGAGGACTTTAACAAGCCTACTAGTTGCACTTAGAGATTCGACCTCTTCACAAAACTTTTTATATGAGTCATTTTTCGACTTGCGAATAAGTCTCTTAAAAACTTTTTGCTTCGATCGATAAAGATTCCAGTCTTCCACTAAGTTGGTTTTTAAAGACCGATTTAGCAGCTTCCTAGTTTCTTTACGAAGACACTGCAGTTCGGAGTTCCACCAGGGTACCGATTTTCTGCGGGGGGGTTAAGAAACAGAGCACGTAAGTTCAAAGCAGCCGGTGAGGACGTTGTTCAAATCCTGAGCAGACCTCTCCACTTTGACAGAGTTGGCAACCTCCTCTCTAAACCGTGGCCAGTTCGTTTTTCTCGGATTTCTCCTATCTTGCGAAGGTGAAAGTTCGCAGTAGATTTGAAATTCGATGTATCTGTGATCTGATAAGGTGCTATCTGGCGATACCTTCCAATTTATGATAGACTTCAAATGCCTGTTTGACAGGGTAACATCAATTACCTGCTGTCTTCTGGCTGTAACAAAGGTATGTTGATGACCTACATTGTTGATGGTAATATCAGACGATAAAATAAAGTCCAAGAGTCGATCTCCCCTTATGTTGCATTTGCTGCTGCCCCAAACAGTGTTCTGAGCATTAGCATCACAGCACAAGACAAGACATAACCTTTTGGATTCACAAAACTCTACGAGCTCTACAACAGCCTTTGTGGAGGAGGGGTTAGAGAGTCATAGGGGAAATAAGCCGATGCAGCGACAAAGGTTTCCCAGTTATCATTTGCATGGTAAGTTATAGAAACAGCTACCAAATCTTGACTACAAAAGCTTTTGATTATAGTAGCTGTAAAAGATTTCGATACAATAAGACAAGTCTTAGGTCTTTCGGATTGCTCATCATAAAGAACGTGATATAAATCACTCAAGCAACCAAGACCACAGATGCAACTTTTCCACACCCATGGTTCCTGGATGGATATTATGTGTGATTTTGTTCTACAAGCCACAAGCCTGCTACTTAAGCCTTGCAGTGCTGTAGGTTAATTTGAGTAAACAAGATGGATGAATACTCTGGGTAACGTCCACTATTAGCACTGTTTGACATTGAAATGGAAATGGATCCTGCCAAGATGCAGATAGGGACGCATGTTGTACCTAGATTTTATGATCTCGGCAGCAGCCATGTCTATACTCACAACAAGAGAACTACCACCTTCATTGTGGCGGTTTTTACTATTCTTGTGTGAACGGACAATCCAGGCTTTTGTGTCGAGACCAGGATTCTGGGTTTGCAAACGCAGGTCGTCACCATGAGGGTTCCGTCCTTTAACACACAGCCCTGCACCTGAATGCAAGCATTTGTTGCAGCAGCCAGCTCCAAAAGATGAGTTTTGCAGTCTTCGGACTCTGCAACACTCATACTGTTATCATTGCCCGCTTTCCCAATGCGAACTGCTAAAGAGGAGACAGCAGGCTTTTGTTGTCCTGTACTATTTTTATCTATTATTAATTCCAAAAGCCCACAGATAACACAATAAAAAAATTGTTTAATTATTGGTAACGTACTTCGAGTGCTTTGCTTACAATATTTTAATGCATGTTTTTACCAACATCTTTTAGTTTTCGCAAATAATTTACTTGTTTCATATATGTACTTATACATTTTGTGAAGGCATTCAGATATCAAAATTGTTAATAACTATACCACAAATTTGGCTACATGAATTTTGGCCGGCCCCTAAACAAAATGAAAAAAGCGCCTAAAATGTGTAACGCCCCAATGAAAAATGGCCCCAAACCAAAAATTAAAAATGGCCCAAAAAATGTATATGGGAAACTAAAATTTCTGTGACTTGTGGCCATTTTGCATAATTTTGGGGCCATATTTTGTTTGGGGCCTAAATTCATTGTGAAAAATGACCCCGAGCTTTGAGCTGAGAAAAAACTCATCTTGGGATTCGGGAACATAAAAGTCGTGGTATGTGGCGTCGAAATCAATTTACCGAGTGACAATAATGTTTCGAAAGAGGAACAGGGTTGACAAGTACGCAGTGACGTCACCTGCACATGGCAGCATTTACTATTATTGCTTGTTACGATCAGTGCCCAACATAACCTAACAAAAGTATTATGGAATGGAAATAGATTTTTTTGACATTTCACCATACACTTTCCCCTACTATTGCCTGTTCAAAAAACCGCATTTACACGTGTGACATGAAATAAATCACCATATATAACGTAGAAAAATGATAATTTATGATATCTACCAACTCGTAGAGTTATTCAGTGACATTAAATGAAAAATATGCATTAAACAAACAAATAACTAGGAGAGGCTGGTAAATATATAAACCAAACATTACTGCCTACTTATATAAATGGAAATAGATATTAAGATAAAATAAAATGAGGTACATGGTGCGCAGCTGTGTTGAATCACCATTTAGTAGAGTTTATTATAATGAAACCATTGACGATTTCATTTTGCCATTCTGTAATGACAAAAAAAAAGACCGTGTAGACGTAAATGTCATTTTATGAAGAACAAGTGACATATGATTGCCAACTTTGAATGCAGAAATTCAAAAACATTTACGGAATATATTGCCTCCGCCGAACAATCAAATAGAGAGGGGAATATCAATTGCAATCCGAATCGCCTTGCATCATACAAAACCACGTGAATATTTAACCAGAAACTGGCTGCATTTGCATATTCTGCGGATGAATTAACATATTATTATTTGAGACTGCTAACATATTGTTTGGTGGGCCACTACGCCATTTTTTTTTGCCGCTGTCAAAGGGTATACAGCTCTACAGCCTTCAAACAGTTTAATTTGTTTTTAACATGCTGTCAGTTTGAAGTGGTGTTCAAACAAACAGGGCTCTCATCGCGTACAGGCCCCGACCCATAGAATCTGCTGCTGCGTGCTTCCGTTTTTTTGTCTGACAGCAGGATAGAATACAAATATACTTATGGAAGGTGACCTATTAACAACGCATTGACGGTGTCGGAGGCAATTATAGCCCAACTTTCTACTTTTTCATACCCTAATGGACCATAAACTTTGTATGGGCGATACATTAATTTCCATTTCAATGTCAAACAATGCTAATAGTGGACGTAACCCAGAGTATTCATCCATCTTATTTACTCAAACACTGCAAGGCTGCTACCGCCCTCTTAAGTAACAGGCTTGTGGCTAGTAGAACAAAATCACACATAATATCCATCCAGGAACCATGGGTGTAAAAAAAAAACGCATATGTGGTCGTGGTTGCTTGAGTGATTTATACAACGTTCTTTATGATGAGCAATCAGAAATGAGATGATGAGTAACTATACAGATAGTCGACTGAGAGGATTTTCGGCTCTGCCGCCTATCGTTTTTTATTTGCTTCAAAAAGGCGCAGTACTGTGTTCGTATATGTTTTTACATGCAAATCAGATTGAGCCAGCTCACGCACACAATGGCAGTTCTGCCCCTAAGAATCCATTTTGGAAAAGAAATCATGTTGACATATTAAAAGTCAAAACTGTGCTGTGTCCAATAACTTCGTAATAACATGGGACGATTTATGACGAATAAAATTTTGTTGAATGTTTTCAATTATTATGTATTATTTTAGTTTTACCTAACAAACATATTTATTGGGTAAACATTTTTAAGCAGTTTCGTAAACATTTTGGCAGTAGGATTTTCGTAATTTGTTTGCCGGTAGTTAAACTAATTTAGCAGTTGTAAATTGTCAGTAATAATTAAATTATTTTGTTGGTTGATTTGTCGAATGTCGAGTAAAATAATTAAAACTAAATAATTTTTAAATGGAAGGTGTGATAAATATTTGAGCAGTGAATTAATGAAATATTCCGTAAAATTCTAAAATTGTAGGTAAAATAAATAAAAGCTCAATGAATAAAATTAATGAGTAACGCGTGATTAGTTAACTGACCATTTCAATAATTTTACATAGTATTTCATAAATTCACTGCTATTTTATTGAACGCTATTTACTATTCTTATTCAAAGATAATATCTTTATTAAATTTGTTCAGCATGATGAAATAAATTTATAAATGTTATTATCTTGGAATTGGAATAGTCAAGTCTGCATTTAGTGTTTAAAAAATGCATTCAAAACTACTTTGTCGCAGTTTGTCAATTCGCTCGCTGGCTCTCATATGAACGTTACGAATATGTATATAAATATATTAAACTTTCATATGTTCAATAAAAACATAATAAAACAACCAACGAATTTAATATACATGAAAATCTAATCCAAAACTATTAACTATAAATATTTTACACCCAAACATTACTAATTTAGTAATAATCATGCAATAATGTATACATTTTATCTCACTTTATTAATCAAAATGGAAAAAATTTAACAACCCGAGTATGTTTATTTGAAGATAAATTTGCAGATAAAAAATTGAGAATTATTTCTTATACACACAAAAAATATTCGCAATTAATTGTAACAACTTGAACTAATTTAACTCAATACTTTGCAGCACTTGCTCAACACATCCGCTATAATTAGCTGTTTTTTGTTGCCATTTGTCTTGCAGTTGTAAGACTGCCCGCGATAATGACATATTTTTGACACATCAACTTTATTTGGCTGGCTCACACGTATTTACAGATATAACATTTGAGAGGACTTTTTCTCCATTTTTAAAAATTGTTAGCGGGTTCAAAGGGACAGAGGTAAGCTGAGTCGACTATCTGTATAATTACTCATCTGTGCTATGAACAAAAGCTTTTGTAGCCAAGATTTGGTAGCTGTTTCTATAACTTACCATGCAAATGATAATTGGGAAACCTTTGTCGTTACATCGGCTTATTTCCCATATGACTCTCTAACCCCCCTCCCTCAAAGGCTGTTGTAGAGTTCGTAGAGTATTGTGAATCCAAAAGGTTGGACTTTGTCTTGTGCTGCGATGCTAATGCTCAGAACACTGTTTGAACAGCAACAAATGCAACATAAGGGGAGATCGACTTTTGGACTTCGTTTTATCGTCTGATATTACCATCAACAATGTAGGTCATCAACCTACCTTTGTTACAGCCAGAAGACAGCAAGTAATTGACGTTACCCTATCTAACAGACATTTGAATTCTATCATAAATTGGAAGGTGTCGCCAGATAGCACCTTGTCGGATCACAGATACATCGAATTTCAAATCTACTGCAAACTTTGACCTTTGCAAGAGAGGACATTTTTTTCGGTTTCTATGAAAGTTTTCAAAAAAAACAGCATTTTATTGAAAAACGCCCACAAAAAGTAGGCGTAATTAGGCAAAAGACTTTATCTGACAGACTTATAAAGGAGGGCAGGACCTACATATCTTGTTGAGGTTGTAACACTGTACCCCTTTAACTTTTGCTTTAAAACGGGTTTTTTCTAAATAGTGGGAGTGGCATTGGGCGTATTCAAAATTTGTTTACACTTAACCATTTCGGAGCTCTAGGGAATATGTGGTCTAAAGTTCAGCTTCTTAGCTTCATTTTAAAAGCCTAAAAATTGCGAAAGGACGGACATTGCTAAATAGTCTTAGGTTTTGGTCCTGATCAGAAATATATATACTTTTCGGGGTCTACAATGAATATTAAGGGGTGTTACAAACTATACATTTATATATATGATAAATATACCCTTAGGATAGGGTATAAAAACGGATCTATCTAGCTTAGAGCTTTCTATTTTCTATCAACGACTAATCGCATTCGTTTGTTTGAAGACAGTTAAAAATTTTCAAATATCCAAGAACGAGATGGTTTTTTCTCATTTCAATGAAAACGTGGAAAACGTCAAAAGTTTATACGTGTTTTTCATAATCAACGTGAAACTAAAGTCAATTTGTTTTGTCTGTCGACAGCTTTCATTTTCTTACCAGTGAAAAAAAGGAATATTGAATTTTATTGCCACTTTTATGTACAACGAGTTTGTGTAATTTGTTATTCTTGCTAAAAGTTTATAAAATAAACTTTTTGTTTGTTTCTTTTACCAAACGAAAACGACATTAGACGCGAAACAAACAACCGTTGCATAAAGCGGCACTGATAGCTTACTTACACTTACAATAGAGAACTTATTGTTTTGCTCTGTTTACTCAACGACATAAGCTTCATATCTACCGATCTCTATCTTAAAGACAATTTTTTTTATATAATTAACGTGCACTAAAGGGATTTTTGGTACCCTTATTATGAAAGAACACAGTGCGTGCATTATGGAAATTTAGGGGTTAGGGGAAAAGAGATGTCGATTCACATTGGTTTTGAACGTCTGTAAACTGTAATGTGCAGGAAATGAACATATATTTAATTAATTTAAAGTTAATAATATAAAAACTAATTTCAAAACACAAACTCTTATTAACGCAAATAATAAATAAATGCTCTTTAAAGGTAAGCCGTCCAATACCGTCTTGCTTGACCTCGTTATATAGACTGGAGCTATTCGCTTATCGAACATACCGTGTAGATAAACATCTCTCTGTCTTCCAGACTCTCTCTTTAATATATTTACTTTTTAAAATCTGTTCGCGACAAGCAAAAATCAATTTTGTTGCAAAATTCGTTTAATGCGCTTATGCACCTAGTATCATTATTGTCATAATTGGTTCTGATCCTATCTGTAAAAAATTAACTTCTAACCCGCAGTGACCTTTGAAGAACATATACATTTAAAAAAAAATCAATTCTGAATTAATATGATAACTAAGAATATCGCGAATAAACATTAGGCAAGTTGCATTGCGTCTGAAACTTAGGGTATTCCGAATTTTTTTTTTTGTGTATTTTTGTTCATTTATCTCTGAAGGAGCTAAGCCAATTATTAACAAACTTATATCTAGAGATAGTGAAATAAACCATCTACAGACGTTGTCACTAGTCATACAAAACACATACAGTAAACTCATTTCAATGCTTCAAACCATTCATTAATATTCTCGGCAAATGTTCTGCTTTTCAAACCAGGCTCAAGACTTTAGGTGCTGAACACACAAGCTTGCCTTCTAGGAAAAGGTCGGGTAAATTACTAAGATAAAAGGAAGTATCAATATGAAACTTTGTGCTTCAGCAGATGCACAAAACTTCCGAACTTCCGAGCCAAAAAATAAATATTTTAAAAATCTCTAAATATTAATTATGGGCAATTTTTAAAAAAATTTGTAACTATTTTTATCTGGTGAAGTATTTTATTTTATTTTATTTTTATATATAGAGTACCTACTCCTTCAAAAAAGTATCAAGTACTCTTTCTGCCAAAGTCAATATGCCCTTCATGTGCCGTATAAGAACATAAATATTAAATTTTGTCTTATTCGCTTTACAATTGCTTTATAAAATGCTTGGAATCTTTACAATAAACTTCTTTTTAGTTTCCATGCAATACTAGTTTTAAATTTTTTCTTTTATTGTAATACTAAAAGTGTTCACATATTTTTGTTTTTTTAAGTAGATATATAAGTATCTTCATGTAGAACATCTAAATATTATTATAATTTAATTACAGAAATGTTTTGTATTTAGTAGGTAAGGGTTTCGTATCGATTAATATAAAAAATATATATGTACATACGTACATACATATAGCAATAACTTATGAATATTAAAGTAAACACTTTGATTTATTACCAATTAATTTTTTTTAATTTCTCAATATGCTTGGAAAATCCGACTAATTGACGCCCCTTAAGTTTTTTTAAATTCTCACTATGCTCGGAAAATCTGACTAATTTGACTTATAGAAATAACACGAATGTAGTGTATTGCAAAGGCATGATTCCCCTGATCTTATTGACGCACATAGTTACATTATATCAGAGTATTGTACTGTTGTATTTTGTTTAGACATTTATTTACACAGCTTATTCATGTTTCTTCGAGCTTCCAGCTTTACAGTGACCGTCCGTTGTATTCGATGCGCTAGCAAATTTAAAGGTATAATAAAATACAATCCAAGCGCCCAAAACGACGAAGCCAATGTAATTGAGTGATGAAAAGACCCGCATCCATCGATCATAGCTTAACAAAGTAAATGGAGCTAGGCACCAACCCATATAGATGATATTATATGACTTCAATACTACAAACAAAGATACTTCATATAACTTTGATGTTCTTAAAATATGGCTATACTTTGAGAGTACAACTTTGTTATATAACATCTCGACCTAGAAGACAAAGCACAACATTAAATTAATTAAATGAGAGACGAACAATAAAAATAAGCTAGGAACATTTTATGTATCATTGTAGAGGTTACCTAAACATGTTTTTTTTTGCGGAATATCTTTGCAAAAATAAAACAAACAAAAACGACAAACTGCATTGCTGCACGCGCTGATATCTTATTTTACAAGGATCCCAAGAATAAATATTTCTGCCATCGAAAACGAAGTGCTTCTAAATGTTTGCTATATATAGGTATATATATATAAAGCGCTCAATAGTTTAAATACAATTAGCTATTAGCGCTCAATCAAAAAAGAATTTTCTATATATTGTGTGGAATAAGAGCTTTCTTAAAGCAATTTAAAGGAATCCTCATTACAAAGATTTATTTATTCAATGTTCCAAATCATAGATCTATCGAACGTTTCCTTAGTATGAACTGTAATTTCATCATTATGGGACCATTATCATCTTTTATAAAAATGGCTAAGGAAAAATAATACTAAAATCAGCACATAATCTCTTTGCTAATTATAGCTCAAAATGACCTTCATAATCGAAGCGAACATCTCTCCATATTTCCTTTTTCACTTGAATCCATTCCAAGTTCAAGTACAATCTTTTTATTTCTTACCGTTTGACCAACGTGTGAAGAATGAGTTGAGCGCATTCATTCACAAAATTATAGAATCATACCAAAAACATAAATGTTAAAGAATAGCCAAGTTCTTTTATACAAAAATCGCTTTTGCCTAACAAGTCAGTCAAAAAAAGTACTGAGATCTAAAAAGAACACCAAGTTTGTATTGTAATTATTAAAAATTTCACTAATAATGTATAGGTACATTTTTATACTTTTATACATATAACGGGTGATCCAAGTAGAGATACTTTTTTCAATAGCCTTTTTGTGAGTCGTGTCATGCTGTCATGTTATTTTTGTTTAGTATTGTTTGGCATTTCATAATGGAAAGACTTACGCGTGAACAACGTTTACAAATTGTTCAAATTTATTATGAAAATTCACGTTCTGTGAGGAATGTGTTTCGTTCACTTCGCTCAACTTATGGTCAACATAATCGGCCTACTGAGCGTACTATTCGCAACACCATCACCCATTTTGAGACCCAGCATTCATTATTGGATAATATTCGACTGAATAGACCACGTCCAGTACGCTGTGAAGAAAATATAGCGGCCGTAGCTGAGAGTGTACACGAAGACCGTAGAGAGTCGATTCGGCGCCGTTCGCAGCAACTCGGACTGACGTATGGAACGATTTGGCGCATTTTACGTCAAGATCTTAAATTGAAAGCGTACAAAATACAGCTTGTGCAACCTTCCCAAGCGACATCGCTTCGCTCTATGGGCTCTTGAAAATTTCCAAGAAGATCCGACGTTTTCGAGGCAAATTTTGTTTAGCGATTAGGCCCATTTCTGGCCAATGGGTATGTAAACAAACAAAATTGCCGCATTTGGGACGAAGAGCAACCTGAAGAGATTGAAGAACTGCCACTTCATCGATGAGTGACGATGAGTTATGAAAAGTAGGCGGCTGCCACGGCCCTGGTGGAAACTAACAAATGTTCGATTTTTCCTTCTGGTTTCTCCGCAAAACCTATTACTGTTCCAAATTTCAAAGTTCTACGATGACTGGAAGTGCTCCATAGTTTTGATGATCTGTCAGTGGTTACGGTTTTTGCTATTTTTGGGGCCTGATAATAAACAGTTGAAATTATTATTTTTTTTTTGATAATGTACGCGCACTAAAGGGATTTTGGATACCCTTATAATGAAGTAACACAGTGCGGGCATTAGGGCAGTGAAGGATTAGAAAAAAGGAGATACCGATGCACGTTGGTTTTAAATGTCTGTAAACTATAATGCGTAGGGAAAACAGAGCGGGGTAGAGCATTCCACATTCGTATTGTACGGCTAAGAAACGAATCCTTGTATTTCACTGTACGTCCGAATACAGGCTTGAGGGTAAACTGATGTGCATTCCTAGCATGGCGAGTATTGCGTTTGAATTGCTGTAGGGGTGGAATGCAGCTGGCTATTTCATTTGAGCACTTGTGGTGGAAGTCCGATAAAACAATGACAGGCAGGAGACATCACGACGATGACTAAGAGAGTCAAATGATTGCGTGACGTCTCGATCGCCAATAAATTTTACCGCATGTTTTTGAATCCTGTCAAGTAGCTCCAACTATGTCATTGGTGCACCAGACCAGATATGAGCGTTGTACTCAAGTTTTAGGCGAATAAACGCCTTGTAGATTCTAGCCAGATCAGAGGGGGTGAAATATTTCTTGCATCGCTTAAAGAAGCATAGACATTTCGCAGCGTTCTTGGCGACATCGAATATGTGGTCATTCCAACGAAGTTTGTCGTTAACGCACATACCGAGGATGGAAAGTCTTTCGGTTTCGGCGATGCAAGTGCCATCCATGGATAATGGCAGAGAATTAGGTAACCCCTAACCCCTAACGTTTCAATGACAGCATTGCGTTTTGGAAGCATTAAATTCCACTCTGTTGGTTTTACCCCAATTAAGTATGCTGTTAAGATCGGAATTCAATGAGCTTAACATACGTTGCCGTTCCAGTTCAACGCCCGAAGATGAGGAGCGTTGCCCAAAAAACGTAACGAATATGTTAAGCTGAGGGTACTGTCATCAGCAAAGGAATGGATTGGATTAGAAGTGACAGACAGGAGGTCTTTGATAAAAATGAGAAAGAGAGTCGGAGACAAAACGGAGCCTTGGGGAACACCAGCATTTATTTGGTAAGTTGCAGACTTGAAACCGTCCAAAACAACTTGAATAGAACGTTCCGAAAGGAAATTTCTAATCCATTGAAGAAGGGTATCATCAATCCCAAATGCACGCATTTTCCACAAGAGAGCTTGATGCCAAACTCTGTCAAATGCCTTTGAAATATCAAGCGCAACGACCTTACTTTCACCACCACGGTGAATAGATTGGTTCCACTTTTCGGTCAGATATGTCATAAAATCACCAGTGAATCTGTTGCTGCGAAAACCGTACTGCCGGTCATTAAGAAGTTTTCGGGATTCAAGATATTTCATAAGCTGACGATTTATCAGCGTTTCCATGACCTTGGAAAGAAGGGACGTTAGTGCAATTAGTCGGTAGGAGGAGACAGAGGAAGATTCGCCTTTTTTTGGGACGGGCTGGACAAATGCTGTTTTCTGTTTCAAAAAAAAAAAAAAAATTTAAAATGCATGCCCCGTGTCTGCCCGCAATATGCTCTATGTCAGTGTACCAACAAACATACTCATAATCATTACACATTTAATAAAATACACGACAGCGTCATACGAAACTTTCACGGTACATGAAATGCGTTTTTGAACCGCAAAATGGTTTGGAAAATTAGATTTTCTCAAATACGGCACCTACGATTTTAATGTGATTTCGCACATTGGACACTTTTAACATAATTGTTCGAAATACAAATAATTATCAAAATCGTTTAAAGCCGTTTTTGAGAAAACGAATTTAATTTAAATTTAACAAAATCGTTATATAAAAAAAAAATTAAAAAAAATTATTACAAAAACCGTAGTATGCAAATTTGTTCATCTTTATAGTGACCAAAAAACTTTAATTTTTTTTTAAATTTCCTTTATTAGTTTTCGAGATATTACCAGTTTTATAAATTACCGTTAATAGATTTTTTTCCAAAAACTGAGTATGCAGAATTTTTGACCCCAGCCGAAACATCCTTAGTACAAAAAGAGACCGAAATTCTTGGAACCACTTTTGTGAAAAATAGTGATAAGTGATTTTCACAAAAAAAATTGTATGGCAGGTACCGTTATTTCAAAAGATAAAGCAAAAATTAAAAAGATGCCCCGAGATGTAACCCCAACTACCTTATATACGAACTTCGAAGCAAATCCGTCGGACCTTTTCGCCATACGACGCCCGGACAGACAGACGGACGGCATTGGCGGACCCACTTTTTTGGACTTTTCTATAGTCGTAATATACCCGCACGATCGCAATAACTTTCTCTTTAGTATACTAATGTATACGAGAAAGTTAAAAATATATTTTTGGATGGTAAGAGCAATTCTTTTTTATTAAACAATGCAATATTAAACAATATTACATTTTAACAAAAAAAAAGCACGCAAGTATGCGGGTGCTTAAGTAGATTCCTTGAATATGTTATGTTTTACTAAGAAGCCCTTATACATACGGTACATCGAAGAAACTGCGTATCATTTTCCCCGCGGACTCTCTGGCTTAATTGGGTTGCACAGTATATCGAATCAGTCATCGAGCATAGCCGACCGCTTTTTGATGGCATGTGTCAGACATCTCAGGTTTTAGAAACAATGTTAAATTTCTCAATTTAACTTTTCATTTTCTTCCTTTAAATATTTTAATTTGCATTTAATTTTTTGGCAATGCGAATTTGACATGGGATGGGATATGTACGCACATATTAATTTTTACACATACTTTTAAAAATCATATTAGTATATAATAAAATAAAATACAATATTTGTTATCAGCATCAAATGGTTCAAAGGCCTTAAATTTAAAGGTAGAAGTCTGAAATTTGAAACTAGCAGTGCGATATATTCAAATGTAAATATTTCCCAATTTCCAACTAATCTGTGACGAACAAAATTTAATGTAGTTTACAAAAAAAGTGAGGATGAAAGGGTCAAAAATGAATTAAACAACTCACACTTGTGATATGAGTCATTAAACGAACAACACAAACAGACAGAAAAATTGTTGAGATCTCGTTGGTTCTTTTGGGGATGTTAGAAAAATATTGTCATGGTTTCGACTATACGGTCAGAGTTTAGCAAATTATGACTTACACTTGTTAATTCAAAGGCTTCTTACCTGTTTCTCGACGGTGATAATAGTATACTCCAAAAAGAATGCCATATAGTATCCACTATGAAAGCCGTGCCACAATGCCAAAAATGACAATGCCGCTATATAGCTTACCATTCGATTGTTGAGAAATTTCAGCCTCTTGTATATATACTGTGCAACCCAATTATTTGTGTTCACATTAAATGATTGCACATAGTGTGACATTTTGCTACCAGTTTCCAAAATAACTAGTTTAACATTAGAGCATCCGGACCAATCCTCTCTTCCATCTGAAGTTTTTCCAGCGTATGTGAAGCCTAAGTAGTTTTCCGGATTTTGGAATGGCAAATAAATAAACAACACATTATTAAGACATCGGTACACTAACCTGTGCAGATTAGTGCTCCTTCCACAAGAAGCCAACACGAAATATATTTGTAGAGTGAGATTTTTCCCCAAACACCAATGTCAAAAAGCTTTCTTGCCATAGATTGATTAGAAAATGCATCTGTCAAGAGATAGCTGTCTGGCAGCATAATTGCTCCTAATTGCCTTATAAGCAGGTATACTACTCCAACCCCACCGCGTGTTAAACCAGCTCGAAGTGATCCACTATATTGACAAAACTCTCCCTGAATAAAACGTTGATATCGCCGGAATGGAAATTGCGGCCCAACAAGAAATGAGGCTGGAAAAAAGGCATATGCTGTAACTTCAATTAGTGACGGGACCTGTGTGAGGGCTGTTTCTCTTTGATCGTTTGAGAGCTGTTCGGGTAACTTCCGTCCGTCAGCAACATCAAATCCAAATCCTATTAATCGCAGCACTAATACACAATGAGGCATAGTCCAAATTATATCGTACTCGTTACTTTCGGTAAAGCGATAACCAATTAAAAGGTAGCTCATATGAAAAACAAAGTTTATAATAACAAGTTGTTTCGGTACATGATTTAGTAGGCGAACAAGTAAGTACGTTATCCATATTGCAATAACACTGTGGTAGGTGTCAAAGCCATAGTTAAAGATGCACAAAAAGAAGCCGCATGTCGAAAAAAATATGTGTTGTATTAATGGAGCAAGTCTCCATATACATGTTCGATATATTGCAGCTACCGGATAACCTGAAATAATAAGAAGCGTTATATTAACTAACTAACACTCACCAAAATTAATGATTTTGCAATCCTGTTCATTTGCATGCACTTAATTCATATCCGGACAATTTTTTTTGCGCTCTCTTATCGTTTGGGCGTGGCCTGCCCCCAAAATTTGGAGAATAGCATAGGAAGTGATACCACAATTTCTTAAGTGGTAAGACCAAAACACAAAAAAATAATTTAGTTTTACTCTTGAAAAGTGTAGTTAATTAACAAAAAAGTTTCATCAAAATCGGTTAATAAAAACAAAAGTTATCCAACAAAGAATAAATTTTTTTTTATGTTCGGTGCGCTGAAAGGAAAAATCGTCGAAAGACACTGAAACCCATGTCGCGTAGCATGCCACCCGGGTACTGTTGCTATAGGCGCCTGCCTGACAAAAAACGCATACCCCAAGCGGAGCAACGAAGCTGCGTGAGCGGTACCTGCCGCCTGCGGAAAGAGGGTTGAAATCCCTTAATCCCGCGAAGCGTCCCACCCAGGTTCTGTTGCCATAGGCAAAAAGCACATGCCAACAATTTTTCCTTCCAGCGAACCAAACAAAAAAAATATTTATTCTTTTTTGGATAACTTCTGTTTTTATGAACCGATTTTAATGAAACTTTTTTATTAATTAATCACACTTTTCACGATTAAAATAAAATTAATTTTGTAACATTTGGACATTCCATTGCTGAAATTTTGGTACCAATTCATAGGCCATTTTCGAAACTTTGGGGGCGTTTAGGACATAAAAAGGAACTGGAATACAAAATTGGAGCTATTTCGGAGATAGTGCAGTCTTGTAAAATGTTACCCTCAGGTATTGTATATAAATAATTCAACTTTGAACATACTAACCGGCGAAAATTGACAACAACAACCTTAACGCCGGATCTGAAGCTCCAGTAAGCTCTGACAGAGATGAGATATATCCAGCGCTAGCAAAATTACCATCACCCTTTAATGTTTGTTCCGAATACATACTCAGGTACTACAGTAAATATCTACGCACAGATTTCTTGTTGAGCAACTGCAGCTGAAAAAACTGCGACAATATTGATTATTGCACTCTTGTGCAACACTCTGCACATTCCTTAAATATATATTTTTTTTATATTATTTCCAATACTTCTTGAAAATTGTGACAAGTAAGTAAGAACTGAAAAAAAGTAAACAGTCACCCCGTTTAAATGACCTAAGCGCTAATTTGAATCGCTGTACCCCAGTGGCGAGAGTTGGAACCTTTATGGTGATATACAGAATTGGCTGTTCGCATAGAAAATAAAGTTTAGCGAACATATTTTTATGTCATGTAATTGGTGTTGGATTTGGGAGAAAAATTAAAGAATTAATTCAATCAACAAATCAGTTACTAGAAAATCGGTTTTCACTTTATTTTTTAAAATTGATCAACTGTTAAAATATATAGAAACCTACCGATGCGAAATTGAACCGCCAGGGGTAGCCCCAATTCGTCAAATGTAGACATGCTTTAATAGCTAACGAAGTTCACTTAGCTGTAGAGAATGCCAGACGGAACCATTTGTGCAACAGATTTACTTCAGTAAATTTATTTGTGGTTTATTTAAGAAAGTCCGCGGAAGTGTTATTGTAAATGCTTATGATTAAATTGCTAAACAGATTCTGGATATCAAATAACAAATATCATAAACACTGATTAATCGAAAATGGAAACAAGGCGGCATATATATCTGCGAAGGTAAAACTAATTTCGGTAAAAGTTGACTTAACTGCCCCACCTCCGACATCGCTCAAATTTTGTATTCCAGTTGCTTTTCATGTCTTAAACTCAAATTTGCAAAAACATTTTGGCGCTCACTTACCTTTTGGGCGTGGCACGCCCCCAAAATTTCGAAAATGGCCTATGAAATGGTAACAACATTTCTGGAACGGATTGTCCAAATGTTATAAAACTAATTTTATTTTACTCGCGAAAAGTGTAGTCCAGATAAACATATTTAAAAAAAAAATGCAAGTTGAACTTGAACTACAAATGATTTTTAACAGTTGAATTTTTTAAGTTTATTTCATAATGAATAGACGTGACTTGTATGTGGTTTTGTAAAACCTGAAGGATAGGTATTGTCTGATTCTTGTCCACATGACCCATTTATGATTCTTAAGAATTGGTATTGTTATTACTTGATTATACTAATAAACAAATTGTTTACTCACTGAAAAATGTACATACCTTTTTACTTACATCTTTTCACAGGGATAAACAACAAAATATACATAACCTATTGGTAGCTCGGGAACATGGTATTGATTGGCGATACGTCGTTCATCGGCGTTCAGGAAAAAAAAGTAGCATAGATTTTTTCAAATGCATTACGCCTAATCTCACAATAGCCAATGTCAAAAAACCACCCAATTTTATAAGAAAATTTAGCCCAGACGGCAAATATTTAATATGTTTCTCCAGAGATCAGCAGTCTATTGAAAACTATAGTTTTTTGGGAACTACAAATGCATGTAAGCTAATCTACAGATGGGAACATGAATACGTTCCACCTGACATCAACCATAGATTTGCAGAAGAGATTCGGCAGAACATTTTTCATCGGCTGTTTCAATTAAATTGGTCTATTCAATTGACTACGTTCATTCAACCTTTGTACAGAGAATTTAGCATATTCACTAATGACGGGAACTTTGTTATTGTAGCTAGCCATACGCCAGTACAAGAGGATAGCCTACCATCTTTTTATGCCCTTAATTCGGTAAATCGAGTGCAATTGGAATATGATCTAAATACGTATAGGTTTTTTATGCTTAGATTAAGTGATGGAAAAGTGTGCGATATTATGCGGTACACTTATGACTTTATTAATCTTTCACATAATCATGGAGTTTCTTTAAATGGTAATTTGTTGGCTATAGTCTCAATGTTTAACCAGTGGATTGATATAATACAGTTAAATGAAGGAAGATTTAACAAACTCTTTACTATTGGACGATTTTTTCACGGCACCGAAGAATGCATGTGCAGTAGTGTGCCAGAATATAAAAATGATTGCATAATCCTGGATATGAAATTTGGTGGTTTAAAACACAAGATGCTAGTCAGCATATATAAAAATATTTTACAATGTAACGTTCCTGATCAGCGTGATGCTATGCTTAAGCACTTTTACCATAGATTCAAAATAGTGAGTTAAATTATTTTTACATATTTGTTAGATAAAAAAACAACTACTTTGTCTTCTCGTAGTATGAAACGATGCAAATTTACAAAGTTCAATTTATTGATGCAGAAAATTTATTAATTCGATACGACAATTGTAGAAACCAACGTAAGACACAAGATGTTCCAGACGTATCCAAGTTATACATAGTCTACAATATTACAGAAAACGAAATCGTAAACATATTTCCAGACAAATCAGCTGATCTTTTGTGGCTTTTGACAAATTTTTTTGACCAATTTCGTAATGTACGTTCTGTGTACACTGGACGTGCACCATCATCTACTAACAACAATGTTTATTTACAACGTGCCCAAATGAGGTTTGATTTTAGTTTTTAATGTTAAAAAGTTTAATTTGTTATATTTTATCATACATTCAGATTAATACAATCATATCCAAATGGTGTGAACGACGCAGCTTTCAGACTATTGCCTCAACTTCCATTATCTGTACAAAGTTACACAATATCTCCATACGTTGACCTTAACCTATTCAAGTACGACGATCGTCTAATTTCTGCGTTCGAACGCCCAAGGTACTCTAGTTGTATTCCAATTCGTTTTTGTGATCGCGAAACAAATTTGACGAAATTCCGGATATATCCTGGTATACCAAATAGATTTGCTGCTGAGAACGAGGCGCAGGATCGAAACGCTTACAGAGATCTAGTCGCGCACATCTTTCATCCATTCGAGCCATTAATAATAAGTGTACATAAATTACAAAACCGATACGTAACTAATTTTCACATTCGAAATGAAGGAACGAGGGTGTTTCCATAACTTCTGATTATATAATTATCTAAAAACAATAGATATAAGAAGATGTACATATTTAAGAGAGTATATTAAATGTTTAAGTAATAAATTTAAAAATTTTAAAAATGTATTCCATTCTTTATTAAGCAATAATCATTTTATTAAAAGGAATTACACTATTAGTACTTAAGGACCCATTTATGGCCATATGTAAAAGTTTATTTTTCGGGGTTAGGTAGGATGTCCGTTAGACATTATGAGGACCAGCCGCACGAGCTTATAATAGTGTGAGATTCTAACTCACTAAAAACACCTCCCTTCAAAATGTGATTCCCTTATGGGGACTTCTTTAATTTTTTTTCAGTTCGTTTAATTTAAACAAAATTCTATACTCTTTGACTGACTCCGACGGTTTTTGCATGATGAATGTCAGCTCGTTTTGGGTGGTAGACCAAATTTAATTAAACAAATAAAGAAATAATATTAGGTATAAAATAAACATATTTCAATAGCTAATTCTGTTGTTTTTCCATCCTCTTTATCGTCATCACATTGGCAGTGAAGCGGTTCGAATTACATATACACAAATACAACGACAAATACACTTTAAATTCAAATTTAATGTGTTTACTTGCTTGTTTGGCATCCCGGATCGGAGAGCTCTCCCGGATTGGTACGTCAATAAGCAAAATAGTCGCCTTTGGAACAAATGCATTTTAATGAATTTGTATGGATGTGTTTGTCCAAAATAAAAAATTTGAACTGGCTTAAAAAACAGTCCTTTATATACCGACTCTGACCAGAGAGCTCGACTGTCCAATGAAAAGAAGTTGCAAATCGTCCAGAAAAAGAAATTTCCACGCCTCAGCACGTTTGGAGTAGCCAGAGTCTACAGAAAGCGCCTAAGCAAGAATATCTTCGCTGTGCACTCACCATCCACAAATACAAACACCATGTGGAACCTGTATCGCAACATCATCAAGGAAGTAGCCGAGCCCACCGTAGGCTACCAGCCACTAGACAAAAAGAGTCCGTGGAGCGTCCACCGGAAAATGGTGACAGAACGTAAACATATACAGGCGCTGCAGCCAGCAGAAGGGAGGAGAAGAACACCCTGCGTAGAAAGAAAAGGGTATACGCAGTCCCCCAGCTCAAGGAAATCGAAGAGTCCAGCGATCGAAACAACATCCGTTGTTGAGAGAGTAGTAGGGCAAGAAGAGAATCCGCGTTCAGTCAATGTAGAGAAGTTCAATCTCCCAGCTTAGAGGAAGTTGCTATGGCTATTAAAAAGCTGAAAAACAACAAGTCTGCTGGTTCTGATGGCCTGCCAGCGGAACTCTTTAAACATGGTGGTGATGCCGCCAAATCGACAATTGACCAAATTTTCACACTAAGAAAAATCATCGAAAAGACCAACGAATTTAAAGTTGACCCACATCATCTTTTCATCGACTTCAAAGCTGCATATGATAGCATCGTCAGGAACTCTACGTGGCGATGGCCGAATTTGGGATCCCGGCAAAACTGATCCAATTGTGCGTGTGACGATGGAGAATACGCGGTGCAATGTGCAGTTTGGCAGCAGCTCATCTGAACTGTTCCAATCATTTACCGGATTCCGCCAAGGGGAAGCGATATCATGTGACTTCTTCAACCTTATTCTGGAAAAGATATGGAAAGCACTATCTTTAACAGATCTGTAGAGCTACTGGGGTATGCGGACGATATCGACCTCATCGGCCGCTCCCAAAGTGCCGTGATAGAGGAATTTACGGCAATTGATGAACAGCCACGCTTACTGGGCCTTGAAGTCAACGAGAACAAAACCAAGTTCATGCTTTCAACAAACAAGGAAACATCTGTCCACCGGCTAGGACAAATCGTAACTGTTGAAAACAGAAACTTCGAGGTGGTTAGGGAGTTTACCTACCTCGGGGTTAACATTAACTCCGCAAACGACACCTTAGCGGAGATTCAACGAAGAATTACCATAGGAAACCATTGCTTCTTCGGTTTGGCAAAACAAATGGGTTCAAAACTCCTAACTCGAGGGACGAAGTGTAAGCTTGAGTTCCGATCTGCCACCCGACGCGTGCACACGTATTTTAAAATTGCTCCGCGGTCGGTTTGCACACAAAACAAACAACAAACAAGTGTGCTGAAGCATAAAAACAAAAAATCGCTAATCGCGCGCGCGCTGTGAAAAAGAAAACCATCATCAGTGTACAGTGCAGTGATTAATAAAAAAAAGAAAAAAAAAGTGTATTGTGTTTGGGCACTCCATCTGGTTGCACTCCCTATCGTTTGCTGCTGCTTTGCTTGGCTATTGCAAGTGCCGTATGTTTTTGCGTGCACTTGCTATGGCTAGGTAGGGTATCATTTGGCGAATAGCGGGTCGCATTGTGTAGATTTTGTTGGCAGACCAAAGCAATTCATTGTATGGGCATGAAACATGCAGTGATTTGTTTTGGAAAGCTGACGTCAGGATCTACACGGTACGGCCCAGCTTAGACAGCGTCGGTTTTGTGTGTTTGTTGTTTTGGTATGCGTGGGAATTTTAGAGGGGACGTGTGTAATATTCGTGGGTTGGGATCCAATTTTTTTTTCTTTAACGCCTATGCGATTCACAATAAACCAGCTGTTTTGGCACTAAGTGAAGCACAGGTCAGCATTGATTCCGATTTAAGGGAGTTTAGTCTGCTTGGATATAACTTGGTGCCATTATTCTTTTCCCATCGTGGTATTGCCGTTTATATACGTAGTGATACCTCAATATGGCCAATGTTCCAATCCGGAATTTAATTTTATTTTGCTAAAATTCCATGTCCGAAGGCAATTAATTCACTACTGTTTTATGTTCAAAAGACCTAGCCAGGACAGGCATTTAACTTATAATGAGTTTAATGCACTGTCTGATGCCATCACCAGAATTGTAACCCATTATCCTCGTACTGAAATCGTCATTGCGGGCGATTTCAATATACACAATTCAAGTTGTATGTCAAGATTATTGCTGAGGTTAATAATTTAACCCAGATTGTAAATGAGCTGACACGGATACCGTACATTAGCGGTCAAAACGCCAACACTCTGGACTTGTTTCTTACCTCTCACCCTGATAAATACACTTTAAATGTATTACCGCCTCATTCGTCAGACCATGGTATATCGGCGAATTTCTCATACTACAGCCACACAGTTAAAGAACAAGCTCCTAAAAGAACCGTATGGCAATTCGAGAAAGCCAATTGGGAAGCTTTAAACGGTTTCTTTAAGACTTTTAACAGGTCGTTATGCTTCCTCATGAAGTGGATGCTGCTGCCGATATGATTACAAATTTAATTCACCTGGGTATAAAACGCTTTATCCCTAACAGGATAAAGTGTATCAGACTTAAGGAAAACGCGTGGTGTAACTTGAGCTGTAAAGAAGCTATCAGGGCTCAAAAGGTTACTTTTCGGTCATTTAAGGCCAAACCAACTGAAGAAAACCGAAAAAAAAATCAAACGAGCCAGAAATGACTGCAATGCCCATATTAATCATGTCAAATTCTCCTACGACCAAAAGTTGAGGCTAAAAATTCTACAAAGTCGCTCCGGTAGTAAAAACTTTTGGTCGTTTGTTAAGAATATTAAAAATTCAGCCTCGTCATCTATCCTGACACTCATTTGCAATGACACTCCATCTATCAGCTCTTCGGATAAAGCCAATCTGCTTGCTACTGATTTTGCAGCTAGGTCAACGCTCCCAGATTGTTCTTTGTCTCCCCCAGTACTCGAGCGCGTAGAACACTCCATGGGCCAAATCCACTTCCGCACCCGTACTGTGGCAAGAGTACTTCAAGATCTCAACATTCACAAATCCGCTGGCCCAGTTGGTATTTCGCCTATCGTTCTGAAGAGGTGTTCTTCCACGCTGGCAAAACCACTGCGTAAGCTTTTCTATCTGTCCTATTCTTTAGGGCTCTTTCCGAGAAGATGGAAAACAGCATTTGTCCAGCCCGTCCCAAAAAAAGGCGAATCTTCCTCTATCTCCTCCTACCGACCAATTGCACTTACGTCCCTTCTTTCCAAGGTCTGATAATTCAAGGCTGATAAACCGTAAGCTTATGAAATATCTCGAATCCTGAAAACTTCTTAATGACCGGCAGTACGGTTTTCGCAGCAACAGGTCCACTGGTAATTTGACGACATATCTACCCAAAAAGTGGAACCAATCTATTCACCATGGTGGTGAAAGCAAGGTCGTTGAGCTTGATATTTGACAGAGTTTGGCGTCAAGCTCTCTTGTCGAAAATGCGTGCATTTGGGAACGATGTTACCCTTCTTCAATGGATTAGAAATTATCTTTCGGACCGTTCAATATAAGTTGTTTTGGACGGCTTCAAGTCTGCAACTCACCAAATAAATGCTGGTGTCCCTCAAGGCTCTGTTTTGTCTCCGACTCTCTTTTTCATTTTTTTCAATGACCTCCTGTCTGCCACTTCTAATCCAATCCATTCCTTTGCTGTTGACAGTACCCTCAGCTTTATATATTCGTTTCCTGTGCAACGCCCCTCATCTTCGGTCGTTTAACTGGAACGGCAACGTATGTTAAGCTCATTGAATTCCGATCTTGACAGCATACTTAAATGGGGTAAAACCAACAAAGTGGAATTTATTGCTTCCAAAACGCAATGCTGTCTGCTGTCTGCGCCCATGGAAGCGAAACCCTAATTCTCTGCCATTATCCATGAATGGCACTTGCATAGCTGAAACCGAACGGCTTTCGATTCTCGGTATGTGTGATAATGACAACATTTGTTGGAATGACCACATATTTGATGTCCCCAAGAACGCTGCGAAATGTCTAGGCTTCCTTAAGCGATGCAAGAAATATTTCACCCCTTCTGATCTGGCTAGAATCTACAAGGCGTTTATTCGCCCAAAACTTGAGTACAACGCTCATATCTGGTCTGGTGCACCAATAACATATTTGGAGCTACTTGACTGGATTCAAAAACGTGCGGTAAAACTTATTGGTGATTGAGACAACACGAAATCACTTGACTATCTTAGTCATCTTCGTAATGTCTCCTGCCAGTCATTGTTTTATCGGTACTTCCACCACAAGTGCTCAAATGAAATAGCCAGTTGAATTCCACCCCTACAGCAATTCAACCGCAATACTCGCCATGCTAGGAATGCACATCAGTTTACTCTTAAGCCTGTTTTCGGACGTACTGTGAAATATAAAGATTCCTCTCTCAACCGTGCAATACGAATGTGGAATGCACTACCAACGTGCAAACATTTAAAACCAACGTGAATCGGTTTCATCCTTCATTTCCCTAATGCCCGCATTGTTTCACTTCGTTATAAGGGTATCCAAAGTCCCTTTAGTGCGCGTACATTATAAAAAAAGAAGCACTAATATAACCAAACACCACAGACGTCAAAATCGATAAATGTAATTGTTGTTGATGATGCCAAGCATCGTAACATCGATGGAAACCTAGTCACCGACTTGCATGGAATAGTAGATGTACTTAAGCAGCATTTCCAGTAGCTGCTAAACGGACAAAATGTAGAGAGAGTGATGGGGCAAGATGAGAACCCACGTCCAGTCAATGAAGAACCAGTCCCTCCGCCCAGTATAGAAGAGGTTGGCTTAGCTATAAAAAAGCTAAAGAACAGCAAGGCCGCCGGCTCTGATGGTTCTTGAGCAGATAGTGCGCAGGGCAGGTGTAAACACGGAAGGCACTATCTTTAACTGATCTGTGAAGCTACTAGGGTATGCGGTCGATATCGACATCATCGGCCGCTCCCAAAGTGCCGTGATAGAGGAATTTACGGCAATTGATGAATAGCCGCGCTTAGTGGGCCTTAAAGTCAACGAGGACAAAACCAAGTACATGCTTTCAACAAACGAGGAAACATCTGTCCACCGGCTAGGACAAATCGTAACTGTTTAAAACAGAAACTTCGAGGTGGTTAGAGAGTTTACCTACCTCTGGGTTAACATTAACTCCGCAAACGACACCTTAGTGGAGATTTAACGAAGAACTTCAGTTTGACAAAACAAATGGGTTCAAAACTCCTAACTCGAGGGACAAAGTGTAAGCTATACAAAACTCTGATCCTGCCAGTTCTGCTCTATAGTGCTGAGTGCTGGACGATAAGCAGGAAAGGAGAGCAGATACTTAACTCTTTTGAGAGAAAAATTCTTCGAAGAATGTATGGCCCTATGTGCGTGGAGGGGCGAATGGAGGAGAAGATACAATCGCGCACTCTATGAGGTTTACCATGATGTGGATGTAGTCGAAAAAGCCAAAACACGCCGAATACATTGGCTCGGCCACATTGAGCGAATGGACAATAATGCTCCAGTGAGGAGAAACTTCGAATCCCAGCCCCCAGGTTCGATACGACAAGAAAGACCGAACCTCCGTTTCAAAGACCAAGGCATCGCAGATGCCAGAGCGCTTGGTCTTGATAACTGGAAGCAGCGTGCCCGGGACCGTATAGGATGGAAGGCTGCTCTGTCTCAGGCAAAGACTCTTCACGAGTCGTAAGATGAATATGTTGCAATAGTTTGCATACACACTTTTGTCAATTTAGTAAAGTTCGTAAAATTGAGTCTCGTTTATTTAATTGATAAAAATCCTGAAGTTCTTGTTTCCTTGTCTCTATCTCTTTTACTTATATTTTTAAAATATATTTAATTTACGTAATATATGAAAAAAAATGGATTTCTTTCAATTCCTATATATTAATGTTTCAGCGTCAAAAGTTCATAATTTAATAATTTATTACACATGCCTTGTTTTGTAATTGTTTAATTTAATCAAATATTTAATAATTATTAAATTTAAAACAGGTGAATTTAGTGAAATGTATTGATGAAAGTACTTTTGAAAATACATATAATGAATTCTCGATATAATATAGATATAGAAATTCGTCAATAATCATTATTACACATATTACTTAGTACGCGGTCTTATATTTTTATTATTTATTTCATTTCGTTTCTGAGAATTTAGTTGTTTACAGCTGTTGAGGAATGTTGTATGCTTTTCTCAAATTCTTCTAAACTTAGTGCTTGATTCATATTTAGTGGCGGCAGTTTTCCTGCGGATGCTTGTGCCAAAAGCTCTGGTGAAAACCATCGAGCCAATTGATTACTAGTAGGAGAAAGACCACCATCACGCTGGTAATTAATGATATTACCACAGCTAGATACTGACTGATTGGTATTAGCATTGCTACCAATACGATCTGCTGGGAAAAGAAATATATAATTAATATAATTAATTATAAAAAAAATATTAGAAATTTTATGATGTTATCAAATGTTATCATTTACCAAAAAAATTAACAAAACTTTACCCGTATATTGTAACAATACAATTAAATACCAAATACATTAAAAAAACCAATATTGCCACCTGACTGCAAGAAGTGGATAACATATTTTTTTTTATATTTGAGATATCTACGTTTTCTGTGTCAGAAAAAGATTGCAAAAAGTCATTATAATAAGAAGCGACCAATTTGTTTGTTGATTTCTGAAAAGTGTGAAAAATGAAGTTACCCACTTACCCCCGCATTCAGCTGACGACATTTGAAATTCAATATTCTAATTGCTGATTTACCTGAGCGACTCCCATTACTTTGAATTATGTTCATTTGTTGCTGATGTTGATGAAGATGGTGGAGTTGGTACTGTTGAGCGCGTTGCAATGCAGCACGCTGTTGATATAATTGTGTCATAACGATATTTTGGGCCTGTTGCTGGGAAGGCATCGGCTGCTGTTGGGACTGTTGTTGCTTTTGAGGGTGTGGTGGTGGTTGAGTTTGATTGCTGTTGGATCGTTGCTGTTGAATTTGTTGAAATTCAATCTTTGAAGCAAATGCCATTTGTGGGGCCAATGGTTGAGATTGTTGTTGATGAATAGGATTCAATCCCGAGTTAGTAGGCGGAGGTATAGATTGTGATAGACTTCCTTTCAGAATCGGTCGACCTAATAAAATGTAAATATTTAAAAAAGTAAGAAATTAAAAGCCGATAAGCAATATCGGTATAGATAGTAATCAATTGTAAGCATACCAGCAATTGGCATTAGCGATTTATAAGGAACTGGGAAGCCTACTAACATCTTAATTTTTTTCTTAAGTCGAAGCGTACCGATAGGAATGCAGTTAACGTGCGAAAATGATAATCTCTCATTGCTGATTATAACCTCGTTGGCAATTTAAAGATTTTTTTGTTTTAAGATTTTTTCATTTACTTAAAAGACATAAGCAAATATTTTGCAAAACTGGGTGGGTAAATTCGGAAAAAGAAATTGTATGCGTAATCGGCCCAAAGGACATAAAGCTTAGCTTCTCCAACCACTGTGGGGCGAAGATATTTGTTCCTTTGACACAAATGCAAGGGACCTGCAGTTTAAGGCCTATGTTGAACAGCTATTTATAGAAAGTACTTTCATCAATAGACCTTAGATGGGTGTCAGACTTTCGCAAGAGGTACGGCAGAGAATAACAAGTTTTAAGTGCTATTGGTCGGCTTTGTACCGCGGATGCCCCGTTAAGTTGTGCAGCGCGCTTAACCACTAAGCCATTGCACCCACAAATTTGACGTGTCAACTAAAATGTTTAAACTAGTGGAGAGGAATGCAATGTATGCTGGCTCCCAATGACAATTTTGGTCTTCTCATGAATGTTAGTACATGTAAATGTTTATCGGACTTTTGCATGACGTAAAACAAAACTTGAAAGGGGTATCGTTCAGCAACGTTGTCCACAAAAGGATAGGAAATGCATTAAAAAATTATCCAACAAACATACCCATGGGCTTAGCGATTGAAATTTGGTTCATTATAGGGCCGGACCATTTTAATTGATTATTGCGAAGAAGGTTTGGATTCAGCCTTGCACTATCCGGATGCTGTTGCTGTATGGAAGGGCCAGTAATAATTGCTACACCCTGTTGTTGTTGCTGCTGTTGCTGTTGGGAACCAACACCCAATATCATTCTGGGTTGATTTTGTGACGAGTTTGTTTGCTGCTGCTGCTGCTGTTGGTGATAGTGCATTAAAAGTGAATGAATCGGTTTATTTGGATTTGTATTATTTGTTCCAACATTTTGGGTAACCACTGTTGATATTAGTGGTGAAGTGTTTGCTGTACCAGTTCCCACTGTTGTGGATACAGGTGTTGGAGTTGCTGTATGGAATGAAGTGACGGAGTCTTTTTCGGCAGTCATTTTTCTTAACACTGATGTCGGAGTAAAAGCCAATGGTGTTGGTGAATTAACATGGCGTTGTTGTTGTTGTTGGCTTTGAATTATTTGTTGCTGCTGTTGTGATGATTTTTTTTGGTGCTGCTGATTTTGCGGGTACTGCTGCTGCTGGGGTGGCCCAAGCAAAACACCAAATTCATTGATTTCAATTTGTGAAGGTGAATGCAGCGGTTTATGTTGCATTTGTTGTTGCTGCTTTTGAACTTCTTGACGACGTCGGAAGTTTTCTTGTTGTTCTTCTAATTTCTTTTTTATTAACGCGTTTTGCATTATGGACTGAGTGTGATATTGTAATTCACGTGGGGAAGGTATTCTCTGTGGTAAACCTAAAATTAAATACATATATTACTCATTACAAGTAAATTTATTAATATTAAACAATATAAGCAGGTCCTAATTTTTAAATTGACTACAAAATAAAATATTTACAAATCTTAAATCAAAAAAATAATTCTATTTATGAACCTTTAATTCGGCAAACTAAGGTTTTGTGTAACTACAGATTGAAATTTAATTTGTACACAATTTACACATTGTACATACCTCCCGTATTGTTTCCGCTAGATGAATGTGGCTGCTGTGCACTTGCTTGAGATGGATGATTAAATGCAATTTGTTGTGTATTAGGGATAATAATTGGGTTCGGAGGTGGAACATTTGGCGCACAATGACTTTGACCAAGAACTGGTGACATTATTTGTGGTACAGACATGATTATATTCGGAGAAGTATCACGAGAACTTTCTCTCAAAACAGTTGCAATAACATCTTTCGTTCGTGGGGATGTATTCGGATTGCTAAGTTGATGTCCCAGTGAACTTTGTGTAACTTCACCTCGCGTAATACCTGAAATTGTTTTAAAAGGTTCAATAAACTGATCTAGGTGAAAAAATAAGAAATGATTAGCATACCTTGTAATAGTAATTGAGCCTCAAATCGCTGTTGTGGGGCTAAAAACATTGCCTGTACAATTGGCATTTCGTTTGGTGCAGACTGATTCATTTGTGGATGTTGTGCCGATAGAGCATGCTGCTGACGGCGTTGATGCAATTGTTGTTGGTGTATAAATTTGGTAAGTTCATCATTTTTCATTATGTGCGGTGGTGCTGATTGCGGAATAGCACCAATTGCCGTCATCATGTTGACCGGGGGCGGCAAACGATGCATTTGCGATTGTTGTGCTGGTGGTAACTGCTGAATGCTAGTTTGCGGTTGCGGAAGTCTTACTGCATTTAAAGCGGTTGGTGTTATCTGATCTAGAAGTTTTTTGAATGCTTCCATATCTTGTGTTTGAGTAGGCGCAAGTGGGTGCGAATGGTTAACATGCAAATGTTGTTGGGTTTGAAGCCCGGAATTATGTAATGGGGCTCCTTGATTTTCATTTTTTATAATGAAGTGCTGAATATGTTTTTTTTGTTGTTGCTGGTGATGGTGAACACTATTGGCAAGGAACTGGTTCAGAGGATTGCTCACATTGTCATTCATATTGGAAACAGATTGATCTCGTCTCGAGTTAGTGTTTTCATCACCAATTTTGCGCATTCTGGCTTCGAGTTCTTCTACGCTCGGTATTGATCCAACTGCAGAAATTTTAAAAATGTATAATTCACTGACAGGTTCAGTGTTCACACACGAAAGTGCTGCAAAATTAATGTAATAACGACTTACCGTTTGCTATTGGTTCCGTACTTCCCGAAGCAGCATTAATCTTTCCACGCTGGAGAAATTCCATCAGAGTGTTACTTTGATTCGTGTTGGTTGATTCACTAGCAATTGGTATTCCTCCAACATGTTTTACTATCTGCGACTCTACTGAAATTTGATGAATACATTAGTGTTGTTTCGATAGAAAAAAGGAAATTCATAGAAAATATACCATCCAACATTGAGACCATTTCGTCGGTAAGAGATGGTTTGCGACTGTCGTTAATTTTCGCATTATCACCTTGCTTAACAAACCAACGACTAAAACGCGATCCAGCTTCATTTTCAACTGAATTTTGTTCACCCTGTTAGAAAACAGAACATATATATTTCTATGTTTTGGATTGATACGAAATAATTTATATTTATATTCTATCCTTAGGGTATAGTAATTTTTTCACATAGTTTGTAATACCCCTTTAATATTCTTCGTAGACCCCTATAAGTATGTATTTATATGATCAGGACCAAAACCTAAGACTATTTAGCAATGTCTGTCCGTCCGTATTAACTTTTGGGGCTTTTAAATTTGTGCTACAAAGCTGAAATTTTGAAAATATACTCCCTACGGTTCCAAAATGGTAAAATGTTAGAATTTTTTGAATTCCCCCACTGCCACGGCCACAATTTAGAAAAAAATTGTTTTAAAGATGTAGTTGAAGAGATGAAAAGAGACAAAATATGTAGACACTGAACTCCCTCACAAATTTTGCCACGCCTAATTTTTGAGGGCGTTTTTTTTAACAATATATTGTTTTCATCGAAAATATTTATAGAAAACGAAAAAAATTTTATAACAGGATATTTAGCCAATATTTTTTCTAGTATATTACCCATACAAAGTTTTGGTCACTCCCACTTTTTTTATATTTTTAATAGAATAAAATAAAACGATATCCAACATGTTCTTAACGCCTTTATCTTTGGGATATATAGGGATATGGAAAGGGTATCGTAATGTTCGCCAAAAGCGGACTGTAGCCTTTCCTTATGTTTTTTTAATCAATATGTTTTGAAATTGAATTCAAAATACGAAATTTATTTACGTGTTTATCAGTGAATGGGGGCTGTCGTAAAAGGCGACTACTTAATCACATCTTGACATATTGGTGTGCTTTTGTAGTTTTGATACTAAGATCGATCCAAAGTGTTCAAAATGGAAAAATACACCTATACCGGAAGGATTATAGGGCCATATAATTAAATAAATAAACTTGTGATGTTTATAAGTCAGTTGAAAAGCACTTTAATGAAAAACATTGGATATTACTAACATGTTCGCTTAAAAAATAAAGATATATTTGATAAAATCTACGCCATTCACTTAATTTTATTTTAAATGTACTTACCAATAGTAAATTGCTCAATGGATCTGCATTTAAGAAAGCATCGAAGTTGAAACTCGTTTTGTCTTCGTTTTGATTAATATTTACAGGTGTTGTTTCTGGTTCCGAACTATTTTTGAAATCGCTCTCCACCACACTACCATCTGTTTTATTTTCACTACATGAATTGTTGTCATTGTAAGTACAAACGTTATCCCTGCTGCTGTTATTATTTGTATCACTCTTTAGACGTGGAGATGTCTTTAGAGAAGAAAAACTATCAGCATTTGGTGAGGCTGGTTGACTTGAAGTCTTATCTATATCTTGAAGGGCACCCGAGTTGTCTAAGTCAAGAGATTCCTTTAGACTTATTTTCTGATCCAAAGATAAATCGTGATAGCTGCTTGTCCGTGAATTGTTTGTCTTATTTCGTCTTAAAGCATTTCTCTTATTACGTTTGCTATTACCAACATTGCTTCCACTGCTATTTGAATTTGAATCTTCAACTTCATCAAATCCACGTAGTTCAATCGTATCATGTTGGGAAGTAGGACCACTACTAAACCATTCTGGTTCATCATTACGATGGTTACGACGTCGACTTTCGTTTTGATTTTGTCCACCGCCAGATGAACCTGATTTACCAGAAAAGTTATTACTTGAATTTTGATTGATTAGATCAGACATAAATCGTCGCACATAATTTGAGTTGTCGCCGCGATTGTCCCGTTCATAGTCACCACGCGCAAATGACCTTCGTGATTCGTATCTTGATTCCAATCGATATTCCGAAGAATTTTTCCCACCGCTTACTCGCTCTTTGGACGTTGGAGAGCGTTGAGTATAATCAAACCGTTGATTTCCACTAGAATTTGAAGACAAACGTTGAGTATTATTACCGCTGGTAGACGAATGACTAGACAAATCCTTTTCAAATGGCATTGATCCCGAGGACGTTGAGGTAGAGTTTGAGTCCTTTTCTGAACGATAATCCCAATTTGCGTCGCGTGGTAATAATCGACCACTTCCGATTCGACGCTCCCTGGCAGACGAAGATGAACCTGAAGTATTTAAATTAACATCACGTTCACAATCCCGAACTCGTTCCCGATCTCGATCACGCTCTCGATCGTGCTCTCGATCACCGTCCGACGAAGGTACCGATTTTGACAATTGCTGGATGTTCAAATGTTTCCGCTGTGGAGATAAGAACTGTTTGTGGTCATTACTTTTCCCATTGGCACCCTGAACCTTTAATGAATCAGTAGAAATCGGTAAAGATGGACTCGCAGACAAACTGCCAGAATTTGATTGTATAGAATTTCCAATACGACGTTTTGCAAATGCTGGCATGAGATGCGATGATGAAATGCTGCGGTGATCAAGATAATTTTTTTGATTTCCATGATGTGAGCTCCCTGTGGCGGTCCCATTGGATTGAAGATCATTATTAGTTTGTTGCCGCGTTATAGAAGACATTCTTGGTGATGATAAAGAAGACGAAGTCATATCCATTGTATTCGATGAATTCGACAAACTGCTTCCTCCATTTTGTTGGTTACAATTAGAGTAATTACTGTTATTTGTTTTCCATATACATAGTAATTGTAGTTTCGATGCACATTTTGGACGGCATCGCGACCTTGTATCATTGCGAAGAAGGTAGAGAGCTGAGCGTGTATAACGTCGGTTGTTTGAAGTAGATCCACGGCTAAGAATGGCTGGGTCTATTTCTTCCGGAACAATTTTGTAAAGTCTGTCATCTAATAATTAATTAATAATATTCGTCGAATTTTATAAACACAAATTACTAAATGAGAAATATAAGAATAGGCTTCTTTTTACAAGTCCATTTAAATCCTGTGGTTTTTATGATACAAGTTTATAGTTTAAAGTTTAATACAAACGCTTTGTATGGTTAAATTTAACCTTTATAATCTTTGTACATGCATTAATTTAAAAAAAATCTAATAGGTACTTACCCAAGTATAAATCTTTGGATTTCTGGTGATTATCTGCTATCGATCTCTGGTCAGTAGACGCATCTCCAGCGCCGTAGCTGCTTGCTGATGCAATAGGCATCGTAGAAGTCAATGTGCTAGAACTTCTCTCAAGCTCCCCAGCGGACTTATTGTGATATTGAGAACTGCAATTTTTGGAAATTTGTCCACGGTCACAGTTATTTCTGCGCGAACCACCACCACTGCCAGAATTTCTGTTATTCGAGGATGTACGATGAACTAGCACATCGCTATTACTATTGCCACTAGAAGACTGGCTGTTTGAAAGAGTCATACCGATTTTCTATGCTGAAGCACCAATTGAAGAAAATGTTAATACAATAATTTGGTACTAAATTATTTTTACTGTCATTTAATCTGTAAATAAAATAAATATATACACATGTAAACACTGATTGATATGTAATGTATTAAGTATTAAGGGATTGAATTTTATAAAATGACACATTTCACATAAACAAACTTATTGCGGGGAAAAATAATTTCACAGACAAAGAATGAATCGCAAACTAAACCATTAAAAGTGTATGAATCAAGTCACACTAAACTATTAGTTTGTTTATATATTTGGATTTTTTTGCTTATGGATCATTTCGTCTAAATAAACAAAATTGAGTAGCAGAGCTTTCAATTCGATCCACAATACTGAGATTTGAGGAATTTTGTTTACAGTCAATCTGATTAATTTACTTATAAAATGGTCTACTTGTTCTGGGAATTCTGGCAATCTTAAACCACTTATTTAGATTAATAACAGTTCCTCGAACCCCATGAGAATCGTCGTATTTGATTTGAGTCTACTCTTAACACTTAAGATCTACCTGGAATCTCTCAGACTCTAATGATATTGTTTTTTGGTTATCATTATTTGCACGCGTGTTTTTATATTTCATGAGATGTCAATACCCATACATTTCAATACTTGATTTCATCCAAATTTCTGCAACAAATAATTTTTTGGTGGTTGCGTTTTACTTATGGCTACAACTGGGGCATTTCAAAAAAAAATATTAACAGATTGCCTCAAAAGACAGACTTGATTCGAGTGTCTACGAAAAAATTGTAAATCTTGAGACGACAACAATCAGGATTGGAGAACCATTTGAGTCCAGTTTATTGTGGGAATATAATATGATCAACAATTTCAATAGTTTACATATGATAGGCGACTGCAGGGTAGTAAAGATAAACTTACAGCTAGGTTCCACATTTCACTTCTACTCGAAATGAAATCAAAATCGTTAGAAAATGAATTTGTGTGTTCTACATTTCACTTTAATCGATTTCGATTTCAAATTTTTCGAAAGTGAAATTGTTGTGTTCCACAATTCGATTTTGTCGATTTCAAAGTGATTTCAAATCGATCTGTATCATTCGATGTGAAATGGTGAAAACAGAGTAAAAAATTAAATTTAAGACAAGTCTGGGGAATCAGAAGATCTTCTAAGAGAAATCGTTAGCACTTTTGCCAAATTTTTGATACAGTGCTTCGCCCCAAGAGCGACTTCAGCATCTTTTCCGATTGACCTTTGAAAATTTTCTTCGCCAAGAAAACGCAAAACTGCGGCTAGCTGCAACGTGACTGGAATTGAAGATTGCTCAAGGTGAGGTTCCACAATTTGCAGCACCGTTATGAATGGTCATTTATTTAGACGGTAGTATATAAATACTTAATTTTACAATTAATAACAATTGAAATTTCGTTTTCAGCTTCTACATCATACGCAGCCTCTCCAGTCTTCGTCTTTTTTTTTGTGTATTTGAACATCAATTAAGACAGCAATCATTAATTATAATTTAGAATGCGTGAACAACAAAATAATTTACCGGCAAACAATTTCACAAAATGAAAACACTTTTAAAAATGTGTCAAATGACAGATATCAGCTGTTTTGAATTTCACACAAAGTGATTTAAAAAAAAAATTCGAAGTTACCAAACCGGTCAAAATATAGAACACTGAACACCTTTAGTCTGATACGTAACCATATTTTAAGTTACCGACCCTAACAGTTCTGCTTAGGTTATGATGATGTGGGACGCAGGAACACACTAAGTTCCAAAATTTTGTCCAAAATAAAACCATCTGAATTTTTTACAGTTGTAGTGCTTACAAAGTTATAGTATTAAGAGTAATTATACCTCATTTTTACGTTGAAGGAATATAACTTGAGTTGGGGTGAATATATACCCGTCTTCAATACCATCATGGTTTCGTCATAACTTCTGCCTTAAGAACAAAAGTTTAATGCTTGGCTGATACATCCAGCACATATGCTCACATAAATAGAATATTAAATACTGAAACAATTGTAGCAACTGAAATAATTGTAGCAATTGATGCTGCAGTTAGTACAGATAAGCCTGCAACACTCCAAAAAGGCTTCGGCCTCCTTGCTTCTCCGTCTTTCTCAAGATAGAGAAGATATCGTCCTGATCCAAGAACCATGGATTGTCAACAACCTGGTTTGCGGACTCAAGACTCCGGGATACTACGCACTGTATGTATCAGACAAAGGTAACCCTAGATCCTGCATACTAGTGAAAAGTAGTCTTAATGTATTTTTACTCCCTAATTTCAGCGGACGAGGCATAACCACAGCGAGACTAGAGACGGCCAAAGGCACGTACTGGCTGACTTCGGCCTATCTCGCCCATAATATCGTGGGAGATCTCCCAGGTAAGACCCTGGAGGATATTGTAAAAGAAGCTGAAAAACGCAACACTGGACTCATAATTGGGTGTGATGCCAACGCTCATCACTCAGTATGGGGCAGTTCCGATACAAACTACAGAGGTGAGTCACTTTTTGATTATATTTTACACACAAATTTCATTGTTTGCAACAGAGGTAGTGAACCTTCTTTCATAACCAGAAGTCGACAAGAGGTCTTAGACATAACTCTCGTCTCTGATTTCATCATTGAATTGATTGGTAATTGGAAAGTCTCGTCTGATCACTCGTTTTCGGACCACAGGTACATTCAATTCAGTCTAAATGCCCAGCTGTCTCAAAAAATCGGATGGCTCTTGGACTACGTCTAGCGAGGAATCGCTTAATCTGCTATTAGATACCCACTTCCCAGGTAGCTCCCATGTTATAAGTAGTAGGAACCCAAACAGGGTAAGGACTCACATAACCAACATTCACGATCTAATTACCAGGGATAGGCTACTTTGGGCGCTACACAGCTTCAAACCATATAAATCGGCGGGACCAGACGGCATTATACCAGCCGAACTAGAAAAAACATCAGATATTATTCTACCGGTGTTGGAGATAATTCTGAAAAGTTGTATTGAACTGGTCCACATTCCGCTGTTATGGAGAGAAGTGAAAGTGGTTTTCATACCCAAAGCTGGCAAATATTCCCATGTCACTCCGAAAGATCTCAGACCCATCAGTCTATCATCATTTCTCCTAAAAACTCTAGAAAGATATAGAAGGCGCCTTTAGCAACGTCAACACATCCGCGATCTCAACTGCACTGTCGGAGGTGAAGTGGGTGACACACTTGGCTTGACTTCATTAATCAACTACTAACCAGTAGGATTATTAACTCAAAGCTGGGTATGACCTCCGCCAGAAGATCTGTCAGCAGGGGAACCCCGCAAGGAGGAGTCCTATCCCCACTTCTTTGGAATCTTGTGGTGAACAAACTGCTTGTTATCCTGGAAGGAGAGGGCTGCAAAGTGATTGCCTATGCAGATGACGTTGCCGTGTCGGGGAAGCACCTTAACACCTTAAAATAACTCCTACAAAATGCTCTTAACAAGCTAATAAGATGGGCTGACAACTGTGGTCTAGGCGTCAATCCCCACAAAACCGAACTTGTCCTCTTTACTAGGAAATACAAAATCCCACGAGTCGACCCCCCTTCAATCAGGGGTACCAGCTTAGTCTTCTCTGACGAGGCCTAATACCTAGGTCTCATCCTTGATAGGAAGCTCAACTGGAAATCTAATATACAAGAAAGAGTCCGGAAAGCTACGGTGGCACTCTTCTCTTGCAAAAAAGCTATTGGTAACAAGTGGGGACTACAACCTCGAATTACTCACTGGCTATATATCTCGGTTGCAAGACCGATACTAATGTATGGAACAATTGTCTGGTGGACTGCCTTAGAGAAAGCGATAAATCGCGATAAACCAGGCAGAGTCAAGAGATCAGCATGTATATGCATGGGTGGAGCGCTGCTGTTCGACAAAAACTTCCAGATATCCATTCCCCCTAGATCCTTTTGGGAGGATGCCTTGCCGGAGGAAGAATCAATCCATTTTTACACGGACGGTTCAAAAGCAAATGATGGGGTGGGTGGAGGTGTCTTCTCAGACAGACTAAATCTCAGTCTCTCCTTCCATCTTCCTAATCATTGTAGTGTTTTCCAGGCGGAAATTATGGCGATAAAGGAAGTCTTGTCCTGGCTAAAAAAGAATGTGGTATCCGTAAAGGATATTCGAATCTTTTCGGACAGTCAGGCCGCCATCAAGTGTCTGGACTCTGTCTCTATTAACTCTTAGTAGCCCTAGATTGCCGATCATCTCTAAAGGAGATGGCTGAGCAGTTCAACATTCACCTTTGCTGGGTGCCGGGGCATAGAGACATTCCGGGTAACTGCAAGGCCGACGAACTCGCCAAACTTGGAACTACCCTCTCAATCTTGCCTGAAAAGGGCTCCTTAGGCATACCAGTTTCTACGTGCAAGCTCTTGTTTAAACTGGATGCATTAGAAAAAACTAACCACAGATGGACAAATGGTACTACTTGTCTGACAACGAAGCAGATTTGACATAGGCTGGATCTAAGACGCTCAAGAAGCTTGATTACCTTTAATCGGTCGCACATTGGTGCTACAATTGGTGTCATAACTGGACACTGTTTGTTAGGCAGGCATGCAACTAGGCTTGGTGCCTATTCCAATGACTTCTGTAGGAGCTGAATGGATGAGGAGGAGGAGGAGACTACTCTACACTTTCTCTGCGCATGCCCTGCTCTCTCCCGAAAGCGAAACCTCAATATGGGGGCCTTCTTCTATAATGATCTTAATGATCTAAACTCAACCGACCCAAAATGTCTCTCACGCTTTATTAGCACCTCAAAATGGTTCAACGTGTAGGCAGGAACTTCAGATCCACGTGGTATCACAATGGACCTTATATAATTCTAAGTGAGTCGGACTTCTATCCGACTGCCACTTCAACCTAACCTAACCTATGTCCGACACTGTATAGTACTAATTATTATTAAGTTTTCATGAATATAAATTAAATGGAGCTATTAGATAGTTTTATAAATTCATTATTAATATTAGTATATTTTCTGCAAATGAAAAATTTAATTAATGATGAAACTGGACATTGAACATTGTCCTAAGCCCAAAATGTCGATGACTGCGTTGCATGCTGAGCAGTTCGGGGGGTTTTCTTTTCGGAGTAGATGTTGATGAGTGACCGATTTATGGCCTAGTCGAAGGTTTGCGATGTTGGTTACATTGTTACATTTAGGAAACTGCTGCTATTTCAGTTTGGCGAAGCAAATGGGTTCCAAACTCCTGACACGAAGGACAACGCGCATGAATGAAACCTTATTCTACTATACGGCGCCGAGTCTCAAGTAGTGATTCTTAATAACTAAGTAAATATTTTATTAAGACAAATAATAAGTACTATAGATCCATTACAAGAGAGGACCACCAGGTAGCAGGGAATCTTATGTTTTGTAAAGCATATACGGCACTACACCTTATTCAGAGGAACGAACACAGGCAATTTGTACACTCCTTATAACTTGCCTTACAACACAGAAAAAATAAACAACGAAAGCCAATAATATTAATTATTATTATTTATTATGAAGGATAACCACTTAAAAACAAATTTATATACCCAAAACTTGAAATGAACAATCGCCAAATATTTCGGTCTTTTGTCAACACTGTGCGAATAATGGCACAAAATTTGAAAATAAATCATAGCCCTAAATCAAAATAGTTTAGTACTTGACACTTTTTTTCACGTTTGATTTAGAAGCAGAAGACGAGAAAAAGACGGGAGGAATCAAAACTAGGTGCGAACATGGTTCGAGGAGTTGAGACACTTTAGCTTTTTAGGTAGAACAGATTTGTGAGAAATGTCAAAATGCTGTGATTGCATATTGATTGTTTTGTCGTCGAAGTGAAAAGTTGTTTGTTGATTAATTAAAAGGAAAAAAATGGAAATATCTTCTGATAAAGGGCAATCGGTTGTTGTAACAGTAAGTACATGATTAATGTTCATTAATTCGCGATTTATACTAAACTTGTAAACTCAAATAATTATCAAACAATCGAAAATGTAGTTGCTATTTTTTACAACTATCATACGGCTGTATTTTTCTGTTCTACTTTTAAACTGACATTTTTCACAAATTTGTGCTGCTCTGCCTTGCCTTTTTTCTCATTGAACAAAGCTTTTGATATCAGCGCATATAATAGCGCATTGTCGTAGTAGACATGGCTACATAGTAATGTTAAAGTTCTTAGTAATAATATCATAGAAAATTAAATCATAAGAAAACACTACAAATTAGAAAACTGACAAATCCAATTCGAACAAAACAGTACAACTGAGTTTTCTAAAGAACACTGCCAATCTACTTTAATCTGGAAAAGATAAACTTATTCTTATTTTGGTGGGTAAATATCGGTTTTTATAGGCGTTGTTACAACAGTGTTTAGTCTCATAAAGTTCCAAGCTCAATTGAAAACATATTTAATATTTGTATGTTTACCAAATAAATCGAAGAGATACAAAATAAAACAAAGAAATCAGATGACGTTTAACACTTTTCACGCATTTGCACTACCACAACAGTATGTTCAGAATATATGGTAGGTAAAAAACTGAGCTGAAAACTTATTCGGACAGAGAGTGTCAGATTTTAAAGCACTTTAACGCAAGGGTTTTGCTAATAGATTGATTTCGTAATATATATTTATTTGTTTGATATTTATTGTAATTTTCTGCTCCGCTAAGGTATATTAAACGCACATACCTTATTGAATACCTTGTGTCAGGAGTTAAATTCGTTTCTTAATCATTAAAAACAAGTAACTAGATATGTTGTCTTTGTTAGAAAAAAGTTGTTGTGAACAAAAAAAAATTTAAGGAGAGAGACAAAGTACGTAGTTACCTGATGAAAAACATTGTAAGCAAATATCCATACTACATTTTTCCGCAATAGGTTGAAGGAAAACTATAAGCATTTAACTCGTTTCCAAATGATAAAAACTTGCTCACAATTATATATATTATATTTTGATTATTAATATAGCTTCGTTATTTATAACTTACCTTCGAGTTTCCCCAATTGCATGCACACATTCATATACTTATTATGTATAATTCATACTTCTTGGAAATAGTATCTTGACCATTGTAAAACAAAACACAATATATTAAACAAAAGTAACCACAAGTACTTTTGTTACGATGATGCTTTTTGTATCCATACAAACAAATTAATGTTTTCATTTACCCTTACATTATTTATAACAAATTTGGATACCAAATAACTATTCCGACTATTTCGTGATGAACATTGTATTTTGTAAAATCAGGAACGTCACAGACAATTCTACAAAACGAATATAAAAGATATCACAAAAAGGATTTAATTAGTTATGTCACAAATAATTATTCGCCAATTTAAAAAAAATATATCTTGAAAAGTTTGTACTTTAAAATATCACACAACACAGCATCAATAAACATAGAGTCCAAGATAAGAATCGCGTCCACAAATTAAGTTTTCTCTATTTTCTTAACAGCGACAGATAACTAGTTTCTACTGCAAAGTCAATTTCATTGTTTAATACATAAAAAAAAGCCGACAGTATTAAAAATTTCATTTATGTGTACGTTTGGAAACTTAAGTATGGCCCATTTTATATCCACAAGGTTACATACGAAACTAGTTCATGAAAAGATAAAAAAAAAATCACAGAGTATCGTCAAACGCAAGATAGACAAGGAAACTGTTTTCATTGCTAATACAATTTTCTCGTACACCAGTGTTGCAAATTATAAATTTAAATAGAAGTTTTTTAGAACCCAATTGCGAAAGGTCAGTGTAGAATTCAAACAAATTGCACAAAAAAAAATATTTGCGAACAAAATTACCATGTATTCACAAAAACCAGAAAACATTGATTGTTTTAATGCGCAAACTCTAACCATATATTAGACATTATTGAAATAAACACATATGAATAATGTACATGACGTAAAGCAATTTTTATTAAAAATTTCAGTCTGTTAATCGTTTTGAAACAAACACCTCAATAATGTAAAATAATTGTCCACATAAAACAAATTGTAAATGAACAAATATATTTGCATATATGTGATGTACATGAAAAATAGAACCACTATCTTGCCCTAAAATTGAATTTCTCTTTTCCTCAAACGCAATCATATATTCAAAAGCAGTGTTCCCACTTTTTATTATTGTGATACCGACAATAGAGATTACATTTTAAATATTGTTCAAAAATGTTATATTTGTCATCTGAAACCGATATCTCAAGGTTGCAGAATAAAGCGATGAGAATTATATTGAAGTGTGGAAGATTTACGCATATAAATGATATGCTAAGCAGGCCTGGATGGATAAACATTCGACAGCAAATTAAATTTAATATGCTAGCATTTATATTTAAAATGAAGAATGGAATACTTCCTAATTACTTATCAAATAATTTAAACTATACACATAAGTGATGTTCAACCATACGAACTTCGAGGTGCTCAACAATTTAGACTACAGTTTCGTACATCTAAAATACAATGAATTTTAAAGGCCGAAGATTGTTTAATGCCCTTCCAAATCGAATTAAGTCACCGGAAAATTTAAATGCATTTACAAGAGGAGTAAAAAATGTGATATAAAAGACTCGATTTACTGCAAATAATTTAATAAATTGCTTGTATAAGCCTAATATTGACTCTGCACTCTGAACCCCAAAATATGTGTTGAGACACAGATCAGAATTATTTAAACAATACTTAAGGCAATTTAACTAAATATCTATGAACATAATAAAATAATAAATAAAACCCCCGACGAGCGGTTTGGTCGGGGTTGAGGGCGCGGGCATAATATTAATAAAAAAAATCCCACATCTTGTGTGGGATAATATATCTTTCTGACACAATGGAAGGGATCTACACCTACAGTCTTTTTGGAAAGCTTGTGCCAGTGATTACTGTAGAAAGTTTGTCAGCCTGTTGAGGTTGAGCAGCGAATAAAAACTTAAGTGGGAACTGAAGTTCCTACCAGTCACTTTTTAACTTTCTCGTATACGTTAGCATACTAAAGAGAAAGTTATTGCGATCGTGCGGAAATTTCAACTATTACGACTATAGAGAATACCAAAAAAGTGGGTTCGCCAATGCCGTCCGTCGGTCTGTCTGTCTGTCTGTCCGGGCGCCGTATGGCAAAACGGTTTGACGGATTTGCTTCAAAGTTCGTATATTACGTTCTCGGGGTTACATCTCGGGGCAATTTTTTTATTATTTGCTTTATCTTTTGAAATAACGGTACCTGCCATACAAATTTTTTAGTGAAACTCATTTATCACTATTTTTCTCCAAAGTGGTTCCAAGGATTTCGGTCTTTTTTTGTAATATGGATCCGCATACTTAGATTTTTTTTATATAACGATTTTATTAAATTTAAATTAAATTCGTTTTCTCAAAAACGGCTCTAAGGATTTCGATAATTTTTTTGAATTTCGAACAATTATGTTAAAAGAGTCCAAAGTGCGTAATGATATTAAAATCGTAGGTGCCGAAACGTTTTTTAGAAAAATCAAATTTTTTAAAACCTAAAAAGTGATTTAAATAAATTTTCTATTCATTTTACGACTCAAAAACGCATCTCATGTGCCGAGAAAGTTTCGTATGACGCAGTCGTGCACTTTATTTTTTTTTGTTTTTGCTTTTAAACTGTTAATTGAACTGAAATCACTTTTAACGGGATATAAAAGCTAAACATTCATCTAAAATACCTTTTCTAACGGGAATATTTCTTCTAAGACCGAGTTGAGAATCGTTTTACTCTCAAAGGAAAATGCAACGTAGTGACATTTTATGTGGCTTCCCATTGAGCCCGAAAAACTTTTTTCTTAGATTTGGAAAATTTTTGCTGATTTCAGAGAAGTTTTGTCTCTCCATTTGTCCAGAAAATTTTAACCTCAAAAAACACAAGATTCACACGTACTCGCACTAAAACCAACACATTTGACATTTCTGTCGTGTCACTTTGATCTTTACATTTTGCGGAGTTTTTCAGTTTTTATGATATCTATTCTTTACTAGAAAATAATAATCAATATTAGTAAATTATCATCTTCAAAGATAGTAACTTCCATCTTTGGCACTATTTAATGCAATTTTAATGCACTTTCAGAAGAAAAATAACTAGTTTTAGCCGGAAAATTTGCTTAGGAAAAATAAAGTAAAATATTTATTTTGAAAATAATATCGGGAATTATACATACGACGAAGTTAGTGATTTATATTTTGCGCAATAATTGGCACGTAAAATGTTTTGATGGTTGTGTAAATCTTTTTTCAATCTTTGCTATCCATTGGTACTGAAAAGTATGAATTTTCAGTTTATTCAAAAGTCCAATGGAAAACGACATTAGCCACACTTTGACAGAGCATTTACCCATATAAACGTGACAGGATCCGGAATCAAAAAATATCTTCCGAAAAAGTAGATTGAGTAATATTTTCTTTATCTCCTTCCATTTTTTATTTACTTGAAAAAGTAGTCGAATTGCATCTGCATACCTTTTTAACTAAATGAAAAGAGTCAGTACAATACGATAGCATGACTCCTCCTAGGCATTCATTTTGGAAGTATGTATATGTCATGTAGGTATCAAAAATGTCAAACTGGGATTCAAACTCCACAGAAACCTACTTTGATACTTGAAAGAGTTTTACGGATCAGATTCTGATTTCTTATTTTCAAAAGAATGGTTTTCACAACATGTATAATTACAGACTTAAATCTATATAATTTGGGTTCTGACTTAATGTCATACGGTAGCTCATTAAATATTTTTAATCCTTTATAAAGCAACATATTTTGAAATACCACTTGTACCTTGAAGTTGTTCGTTGTTCGATGATGATGGTTCATCTGCGAAGCAAGTGTAATTGTTTAGTGAAATGTGAAATTTATTCGGAGCTTACGTTATACAGCATTTTATGCTATCATGGACACTCTATGGACACTATCTACATGCACACTCCCATTCCTATTGCCAATGACACATGCGCTAAGCCTTAGATTGATTTTCACCCTTAGTGACTTGGACTTGTAATTATAATTTTTGTTGGGAACCACCGTTGATGGTTGTAAATTGAAATCTAGTTTTTTGATTATTGTTTTGTTTAACCTCGTTGATGGTTGTAAATTGAAATTTAGTTTTTTGATTATTGTTTTGTTTAACCTATGTTAACGTACAATTTTCATTTATATGTTGTCAGTTTAACTCTTCTAATTAATAAAATGTTTGAGCCGTTCACAATAACTCAAACGATAATAAATCAAATACCAATTTATAATTGACAACCGTTATACCATGGGTGGAATATTAGTGGTTAATTGCGTCAGACTACTAAGTGAGCAGTTCCAGGGTAACATCCGACATAGTACCACATACAAATTATTGTAAGAACTGTCATGAGAAGTCTTTAAGAAGGGGCATTAAACTAAAGACCCCTTCCATATGTTACAACGAAAAATATATCTTCGTGCACACACGCACGTTGGAGAAGCTAAGCTTTACGTCCGCGCCATTTACGCCTATTTAGTTTACGTTAGCATTTAACATCCTACCCATATTGCTTAGCGGCGCTTCAATGTCGCTAGAAAGACAATATAGAATTAAGGTTTGTTAATAAATTTGTATAATCCATCCATAATCGTCATTTCAGTTATGCTTTATGGCACTGAAACTTTACGTTAACATCGGCGGATAATATTTTTTTGAATATTTACGTCGACGAAGATGATATTAAATGATATTAAACAACGAACTCTACAAGTTGAATAGTAAAAAAAATGTACAAGGACAGAACGTTCATCCACACAGGGCAAACACTTTCATGTTTTTGGACTTCTGAATATAGTAAGAATGAAGGTGGGTATAAGGATCACTGGGTAATAAAAACAACACTTATATTTTTTATGATTGAACGGGCTTTATAAAAACAGCACTTCTTATTGTTATTATCCGCCAATAAAAAAAATAGCAGTGTTAAACGTTTACTTAAATAATAAAGAAGCATTTTTAGAGCATTGATTTATTATAAACAAACAATTCATTTTAATTGCGTTTTAATGGCAATACAACTTACCATTAATTTTCTGACTGTAAAACAATAGAAACAGATACATATTCACTGGTTTCGATTTGTTTCTTTATGGAAACTGATATTTTTTTGTTTTTCAAAATTCGACAGATATTTTGGAAATATCATAACCAAAAATTTCGTATATTACTTTGTAAATAAGCACTAAAAACAAACAATATAATGACTGTAAATATAGTAACCTAAATTTAACTGCACTTCAAAATTATGTAGAAACGCTATCTGTGATTTATTTGAGAAGAAAACAGATACCAACTCAAGTCAATAATCACATTCACTCGTCGAATCAAGTAATTCGTGGCCATTTTCCGAAATCAGTGATGCCACACAAAACATGTTTGGGAATCCCTTTATTTATAAAGCAGTACTTTCACTTTTAACGAACATCGTTGCTTAGGCCCCAGTTAGACAGGATTTACACCTTCATTTCGCAACATCATTTTTCCATCATTTTCGTTGCAATTTTGGAACGCTACATTTTTATGTTCCTAACACGCAATTTTCAATCCTCTGTTCACAACGAGAATATTTCTGTATGTCGATTTCGACTGGGGTTCCAGAAACTATTCTTAAATTGTTCCATTGGTCTTAAAGGGCAGTTTTTGACGTTCAGACAATTGTGCGTGTTTGTGATTTTTATTTATATTCTGTTCATTTAATTCACGAAATATGAGTTTCAGTTTTATAATTCAACCATTTAACAATATATTAAATAGCGTATTAACACACAAAAAATAATTTAAAAGTGCCAATTTTATTGTGTCGCCTTTGATAGTTCTAAATTTTGACAAAAGCAACCGATGGCCCCATCAATAGGGCTGTTCGTGAAATATGTAAACGTCAGTGAGAAAAAAAAGCAACAAAAAATATAAGTGGGAAGTATATTCTGGCGAGAAGTATTCGTAGATTTAAATCTATTTAAAAGTTGGTATAAAGTGATAATAATTTTTGTTACAGACAAAATTTAATATTAAAAAAGTGTTTTAGTGGTAATGTAACCAAATCGAACAATCAGTGCCGCGGATTGTTCTAAGGATATGTAAATAAATGGTAAAATGCACGAAAAAATTGTGGCGGCAAGTTGGTTATTGAATGTTTTGTTTGAATAATAATTTATAGTGAAAATTAATACATTTACAAAATAAAGAAACCATTAAGTGATAAAACTCGTGTAACTTTTGAACCACTCATCCGATCAAGGAAAATCTTTCACTCTTAAGTTCCAATTTTCTTCATCTAGACGGTGGTATATTTATATTTTTATTATTTTATAATTTTAATAAGAACAATGTTTTACAATTTGGGTGCTATTTTCAATGTTCACATTTTTCACCCAAAAAAAACACCGATTCAAAAAATCTTTTTACTTTACTGCATTGAATACATTGAATATCACTTAATGCTTTCTTTATTTTGTAAATGTATTAATTTTCACTATAAATTATTATTCATTGTCACTGTCACATTTTTTTGTTTTTTTTTTTTCTGTCTCAGTTGACACTGACGTTGTCTATATACACTATAGGGTTATTTGCGAAATATGAAAACGTCAGTGAGAAAAAAGAGTGACAGCTAAAACGACGGAGGGAAAATAAAAGTGGGAAGATAATTCCGGAAGGAATAATTCGTAGTTGGAATAGGGTGGTAGTTATTATTGTTTAAAAAAAATATTAATTTTATTAATTAAAAATAATATTAATTAAGTGTTTTAGTTGTACTGTTACAATCAGTGCAATCAGTGTTGCAAATTTTTCTAAGGATATATGTATAAATAAATGGAAAATTCTCGGGAAATATTGTGGCGGTAGGTTGGTTATTGAATTTTTTGTTTAAATAATAATTTATAGTGCAAATTAATATATTTACCAAATAAAGAAAACATTAAGTGATATTCAATGCAGAAAAATAAAGAGATTTTTTGAATCCGTGTTTTTTTTTTTGTTTGGGTGAAAGTAGTGTACATTGAACCGTGTACCCAACTTCTAAAACATTATTACCTGTCGTTGGATGATATACAATTGTTGCACTTGAATTAGGCAGCAAATATTGCATGGAACGGAGCTGGAAATTTTAATAAGGCGGTATATATGGAATGTTTTACACCAAAATTATTAGGTTTTTCTTAATATTTACAATCTACTATTTATTTCGGGACCCTAGGAAGTATATGATAAAAATTTCACCTTCCTAGCTTAAATTTAAAGGACCGACATTGCTAAATCGTCTTAGATTTTAGTGCTGATCGAAAATATATTTTCTTTTAGAAGTCAACGACGAATATTAGAGGGTGTTAAAAACGTTGTGTCAAAATTGTGATAGGGTTAAAAAACCTAACCATCCCTGTCGTTGGATGATATACAATTGTTGCACTTGAATTAGGCAGCAAATATTGCATGGAACGGAGCTGGAAATTTTAATAAGGCGGTATATATGGAATGTTTCACACCAAAATTATTAGGTTTTTCTTAATATTTGCAATCTACTATTTATTTCGGACCCTAGGAAGTATATGTTAAAAATTTCACCTTCCTAGCTTAAATTTAAAGGACCGACATTGCTAAATCGTCTTAGATTTTAGTGCTGATCGAAAATTTATTTTCTTTTAGAAGTCAACGACGAATATTAGAGGGTGTTAAAAACGTTGTGTCAAAATTGTGATGGGGTTAAAAAAAATTTAATATCTTAAAGTACATATTTTTATTTTAATGTATTGGATCGGAACTACAAAAAAGAATATAATAAGAATGACTGCCGGCTACGAAAAATTATACATATTATTGCGCATATAGCACCAACCAACAGCAAATATGTCAGTCGCTGAACTAACGAAACTAATTTTCGCTTAAACGAGTGGAAATCTTCGAACTTAAACATGAATCGTTAACGGTATTAATCTTCTAAAATGGTGTCATCATCCTGATTGTATGTCAACCTAGTAGTATCGGAGTTGCATTCATTTGAGTATCGAAATGCATACGGTAGGCTGATCATCTTAATTTTTCTAAAAAATTTTATCACCAAAACTAGTACCATGATAGTGAATGGTAAAAGAGAAATTACAATACATATTAAAATCTTTGGATGGTAATTGTTTCCTTGGGGCTTGTGGTCGACTTTCCATGTTACAATTTTTTCTGAAAAGAGTTTTCATTCATGTTATCGTTTACCATTCAACAAAATATACTTGTACTTAACCTACCCTTTCGATTAAATGCAATATTTTCTGTTGTTAATTTGGACTTTGAAGTAGTTGGCTTATTTAACTCTGTTGTTGTTAATATGAATTTGGAAGTAGTTGGCATATTTAACTCTGTTGTTGTTAATATGAATTTAGAAGTATTTAACTTTGTTGATTTTATCCTCTCATTGTCTTGGTTTTCAAGTGGCACTATATTTGTTTTTAGCAGTGGTGTGTAGTCAATTGCTTTAGCCTTTACTGTTAATGTTTGGATGGTCGTCGTTGTATATTCTGTAGTTGGTTTGGTTTGTTCAGTTGATTTTTGTATAGATGTAGCAAAAATTGTGCTTCCCAAAGAAGAAAAATTTTCCGAAGTTGATAAAATAGAGCTATTTTCAATGGCACGTGTGTCAACAGTGCTTGTAGCAACATACTCTTTCGAGGTCTCTGAATTTTCTTTATAAAATCGAAATGTTTAAATTATGAGTTAGAGTAATAAAATTAATATCGGCTTTTTATATTCAAAAATTGAAATTGTTTACTCACTAAATCCACAAATCTGCTCATAATTTGGACAGCAGGTATTCAGCTCTTCACACTCTACATGACATTCGCATATTTTAAACAATTTAGATTCTTCTTTCTTTATTCCATATCCTGTAGAATTGTTTTCATTGCAACGACCTGCACAAGACTGAATGTCATATATAGCATATTCTAAAAAAAGGAGTAGAATATTTCAATATACATATCCAAATATGTATGGTATGATTTTTTTTATAAACATCAGTTGTATCATGTATGTACATAGATGTTAGGCAACGCTTATACTGAAATGTAAGAATATAATTTAATTTCTGCAGAATTACACAAATTACCAACATCAGAATTGGTTTCGCCTTAAATATAATGTAATTCAAAAGGGATGGAATTATTTTGTATTAGTGGGTATGTAAGGAGTGGGGGATACTATAGTTTCCGGGGCGACAAGATTTGAATAGTTTAGGAGATATAAGGGTTTGAAAATCTAATTTTTATTATGAAATCTCTATGAGATGTAGTCACTTTTTGCCAATATTTTCACTTAAAAAATATAAAAAAATACGTATATTAAGGAGTTCAATCACGAATATTTTTCACCATAAAAAATGAGGAATACTTTTAGGAGTTTATCACAAATTGAAATAACAAGAAATTATGTTGGGAAAGAAGACTAATTTGAAGTTATTTTTCTTGCACAGGCATTCTGTTGGCTCCCAAGCCGCGTAGCGGCTCCCTGAGCACCTGCATGTGAGGCCGTAGGCCATTCGATAGCAGTCGAGGAGACAGGCTAGAGTTGAAATCCCTTTTTCCCGCGAAGCGTTTCACCCAGGTACTGTTTAGCTAATTAGAAATCATCATAATTTAGTTTGCATTCAGTTTCTAACTTCTACTATTTTGTGCTAACCGCAATGCACTACGAAAAGACATAGTTATAGTCAAAGAAATTAAGAAACTAAATTATAATAGAATACAAATGAGAGATTATTAATTCCTAATAGCACACCTTACTTTTAATGGTGGAAAATATTGTTGTTCGAACTCCTTAAATAGTTTCTGTTTTTTAAGTGGAAATATTGGCAAAAAAGTGACGTCATCTCATAGAGATTTCATACTAAAAAATCGATTTTCAAACCCTTATATCTTCTAAACTAGGCGAAAACGAGACTGTTGTTACATATTAACTTGTGATTATTTCGTTGAGATCTATAAAGTTGCATCTTCAAATCTTGTCGCCTTGGGAACTATAGTACTGCCAAGGAGTGTGAAGAAGGAGGTATATGAAATAGTTTTTTGTTTACAATTTTGTTTTATGTTAATTGAGTTGATTCCATATTCCCCAGTTAGAAAATCTCCATACAACGTTAAAAAAAATTAACAAAATACATTGTCGATCTTTTGTGTAATTTCTCGTAAAAGTTTGTTTACATTTTTGTGTACGTAAGCGATCAAAGTGGCATAAATTTCACTCATGGAATATTATGTATTTTTATGTAAGCAATCCATTGTAGGTTTATCTCTGCAGTTTAGTTATAATTAATTGTTCGTATATTGTTGAGAATAAAACATACCCGTATACACAGGTTCCTCAGTTGTTGATGATGATTCTGGATTGCACTCAAAATATCTCATCAATTGTGTATCATCAATAGCAATATCGCTCAAATGGTTACTGCCAGTAGTGCCTTCTATAACTATCTGGAAGTCTTCCGTCAGTTCTTCAATAGTAAAAAATGCTTCCTTCCACAAATTTTTTTGGTTGCCACTAAGATTAAAGTATAAATACCTGCAATTTAAATCAATATATTCATGGTTTTGTTTTCATGTCCCCGTATTTTTCCAAGACTTACCTAGTTTCCTGCATTAATTCGTCAATATTCACAGATAAAGGTTTGACATACACATTTAAATTTCCGACCGTTGCTCCATACATAAAATAATAAAATTTAAAACAACCCGATATCATTGTAAAATTCTTTGAATATATTGGTGATATTAAACGTGCAGCGGAACCATAAGGTTGATCAAAGCTCTCCATCAACATAAAATGTCCAGAGTCAGATGTTAATGTAGTATGATCGTGTTGTGGTCCTGTACGAGGCTTTTGGAATACATTTGCTGCCATTATGCGTTTCCAGTCAAAGTTATGTGTTTCGTCGTGGTACCAACCGCAAAGGTCATCAGTTTCAAAATCACACTCCAACTGAATACTTTCAGTTGACTCTATAAAACGACGTAAAAATAGCTGATTTTCGAAAAATTTCAACTAATATCTTTGCATTATACTTACCACGACATTCACCAAGCGGACGATCCCAGCTTGTTCCATTGCAATAAGACACTCGACCACCAGCCAACTTGAACTTGTCCTTACAAAAAATATTGGCTACGTTGGCAATGACAAGCGTAAAGCCGTTTGCGGGATCTTCAGGTTTTTTACATCCTTCTTCTTCGTTTCGTGTATAAGAGAACAAACAAATTTATCAGCTGTATTTCTTTCTACATTTTTTTGTATGTTGAAGTTTATTTATTGTAATGTTTCTTACTTAAAAACTTGTAATTAATACGGAAATAAATAAATAAATTTGGGCTGCAAATAATATTTGGATTTATCACTCGATGCAAGTTTAGCTACAAACGTGTGAAGGAAAACAAAAAACTCTACATTTCACTACTTTTTGTCGCAAGGGTAAGCAATTTTTTTATATAATAAAAAATAATAATTTGTATGCGAGCAACTTCTGGTGTGTATTTATTTTTGGAACAATATTAGATGTGATATACACTTTATGCACACATGCAAATAATTACTTTTATGAAGTTACCAAAAATTTTAATAATTTAATTTCATCAGTTGTTGGACTTTTTTTTTTTTATTTCTGTACCTATTCTATATTGTTTCTTCGCATACCTATTTACCGACTTCGGTTTTTTTCCGGCGGAAGTACGATTACAATTGACGATAACATCTTGCTTAAACCCTTGAATTTAAAAGTTGTTGTTTTTGTTACAAATTACTCAAATTTTATCCACATGTATTTTGTGGTTAACTATAAACCAAAGAACGAATATTTCGAATAATTTTTTACTTAATAAAATAAATACTAGTATCGTGAATGTAAAAAATTAGACATATTCCAGAACTTTCAAAAATATATTGATTTCGTTTATCAAATTAGACTTTACCTAAAATCATATTCTTTTTTAAAACAAAAATATTACATATTTTATATGTTAACTGGTACTTTTATATAAAAATGTATTATAAAAGTTATATATTTGGGAATATTATTAAAAAAAAATTCTAATAAATCAACTTCTTATTATTACTTACTTGTACAAACCGGAATAATAGAATTCCATTTGCCATTTTCACAAGCTATAATATTGTTACCCTGCAATGTAAAGCCTTGGGCGCAATTTATTCGTAATAATTTATTTTTTTTCTGCAAATGTACCGCAGCGTTAGGAATTGTTACATTCGAACACAAACGTGGGCGCAGTCGCTGTGCCCGTTCCGCACCAGCTACATGTGAAAATATCACACTTATTGCAAATAAAACCGTCGCTTGTAAGTACATGTTTCAAGATAATCTCGAATATTTCACTATATGCTATATATTTTAAAAGCAGTACGATCCAAATGGTCGCTGGTCACATACTGTAATGAGATAAAAAAAAAATAAGAAGGAACAGAGCTGTTATCATCTAAATGGTGAAATACGAATTATCAAAATTCAAATTTTTTAAAGTTTCAGAGGCGTTTTGAGGTGAGTTGTTATTATTTATACGGGACTGGAATAATCCTTTTGGATTTTTTTGTTATTGACAGTCTACGTAAATCAAAGACGCTTATTTATTTATAGTTTTTAATAAATGTGACATTCCCGTACTGTGTCGGCTCTATCTTTTAGACATTATAAAATCATATACTAACTAACGTACTAACAAATTCTTAGATTTCTATTTGCTCTGGTTTTTATAAACCTAATTTGTATAAAATGATAAAATAAAAAATGTTTATGAACTAATTTGACATTTTAAGATTAAACGTTAAAAAATATTCTGAAAAATTTTGACACTATTATCACAATTTTGGTACAATTTTTACGTAATTTTCGAAACTTTGGAGGCAGCATGACTGCCATGATTTTGGAAAATGTGCAGAAAAGTAAAATCTAGTAGAAATTTGAAGGTTTCTGCTGAAATACTTACAAAAATTGAGCATTTCATCATGAACCCCTAGTACTCACCTCCACGTGGTGAATATACGGTGCCTGGAAATGGGGTAACCAACCACTGTAATAGGTTGTTGGTGGCAGCAGATGAGAGAGAGGCGAAGACTGCCATCTCAATCACAGAAGATGTGTGCTGTGTGTGGGCTGGTGCGCACACCGATTTTCGTAGTCAGACACCGATTTAGTAAAATCAAAAGTTTTTGATTTTTGGTGTCGGTATCGGCAACTAGACTCGGAATGCTAACGGACATGCGCGGACAATTTACACTCCAGGTGCTACTTACCAACTTTAATCTATGATCTGTGAATCTTGACATTACCAAGATCCAGGATATACGATGGATAGGATCAGGAATTAAGAAAAAAATAACAGAATTGCGATGTTAGGATGCGGATTCGTGGTGGGAAATCGGCTTAGGTCCAAAGTTATTGACTTCAAGCCGATAAGTGATCGCCTGGCTGTAAAGCGCTTCAGAGCTAAATTTCAAAATATTAGCCTCATATGTTCACAGGCCGCCTATAGACCAGACTGAGAATCTAATCAAGGAATAATTTTATGACCTGGACAAACCTGGCCGGAGTACTATGCCAAAATCGACAAATTAACTTTGCTGCAGCTTGTAATACGATAATAAGAAGGCCGCAGGGATATAAGTCTCCGGGACATTAGTCCCAAATTTTACTTTTTGGGAGTTATGTCCCATTTAAGTGAGACACAAGTCCCAAATCGAATAACTCCCAAAAGTAAATGTTAGGACTTATGTTTCACCAAATAAAAACTTTTTTTTCATAAGCTAAGAGAATTTTCACTGAAGAGTAGGCAACAGGAATGTATAGCCAGTCAAAAAAGTTTTAGGTCCAATTTAAGTGAAAATAACCTCATGAGTTATGTGTCTTATTTCAATGACTACGGTCACGATGGTGTATGACATAAGTCCCAAATCGAATTCGGGATTTATGCCTCTTTAAAGTGGGACATACATAAGTTCCAAAAAGAAAAAGTTGTGACTTATGTCTTGTTGCAGCTAGATCACAGATGAGTAATTATACAGATAGTCGACTCAGCATACCTCTGTCCCTTTGAACCCGCAAAAAAATTTAAAAATGAAGAAAAAAATCCTCTCAAATGTTCTATCTGCGAATATGTGTGAGCCAGCCAAATAAAGTACGTAGGCGTTGATGTGTCAAAAATATGTCATCAGCGCGGACAGTTTTGCAAGAATTCCAAATGACAACAAAAAACAGTTGATTATAGCGGATGTGTTGGGGAAGTGCTGCGAAGTTTTAATTGAAATGTTTATAAAAAAATAGTTAGTTATATAATAAATAATGAAGTTGTTGCAAATAAATGCGAATATTTTTTGTGTTTATAAGAAATAGTTCTCAATTTTTTATCGGCCTTAAAATAAACATACTTGGGTTGTTATATTTTTTCCATTTTAGTTAACAAAGTGAGATAAAATGTATGTATAAGGTGGCGCAAAAGTAATCCTCCTATCAGAAAATGCTATAAATTTTGCGATTGGCCCTTAATGTCAGTTCTGTTTTGACATTTGTCTCTGCTCCAGACTTGACTATTTCAATTCCAAGATAATAAAGTTATTAAATTTATTTCATCATGCTGAACAAATTTAATAACATTATTATCTTTGAATTGGAATAGTGAATAGCGGGGAATAATGGAAATGGTCAGTTAACTAATCACGCGTTATTCATTAATTTTATTCAATGAGCTTTTATTTATTTTACCTACAATTTCAGTAATTTTAAGGAATATTTCATTAATTCACTGCTCAAATATTTATCGCACCTTCCATTTAAAAATATTTAATTTTAATTATTTTACGCGACATTCGACAAATCAACCAACAAAATAATTTAATTATTCCTGACAATTTAAAACTGCTAAATTAGTTTAACTACCGGCCAACAAATTATGAAAATCCTTATTATATGTTAACGAAACTGCTTAAAAATGTTTACCCAAAAAATATGTTTGTTAGGTAAAACTGAAATAATACATAATAATTCAAAACAATCAACAAAATTTTATTCTTTTATAAATTCATCATAAATCGTCGCATGTTATTACGATGTTATTGGACACAGCCCAGTTTTGACTTTTAATATGTCAACATGAGATCTTTTCCAAAATGGATTCTTAGGCGCAGAACTGCTATTGTATGCGTGAGCTGGCCCATAATTTAATTTGCATGTAAAAACATATACGAACACAGTACTGCGCCTTTTTGAAGTAAATAAAAAACGATAGGCGGGAGAGCCAAAAATCCTTTCAGTCGACTATCTGTATAATTACTCATAGATTCAGAGCTCGACTGTCCAAAGAGAAGAAACTGCGAACTGCCCAGAAAAAGAAATTCGAAGTTGGACGCCTTATCACACCTGTAGTAGCCAGAGACTAAAAAGAGTTCCTGAGTGAGAGACTCTCTAGTGTGCATTCACCTAACACAGACGCCAATAACCAGAGGTTGCAGTATCGCGACATCATCCAAGAGGTAGCCGAAACCACAATAAGCTATCAGCCACGCCAGATAAAATGCCCGTGGTATGATGATGTATGCGTATACCGGAAAGAAAATTCAAAAACATTTTTCGTGCAATTTTTGAAAGTTTATAAACTAAAACTTGAGTTCAATTAATGAAAATGAGTTAAAGTTAATGATTCCCAAATGTGATTTAGTTAGTTTTCCCCACTTCCAAAAAAAATTCAAAGCCTAAATTAAATAAAATCGTGGAATAGTAAAATCAAGACTTGCTAGCTGCAAGCTAGATTCTTCTTAGACCAACTGTTCTGTAATGTGAAGCTTGTACACATATTGCTAGTTTGTTTTCAATTGTTTTAAGCTTATATAAGAGTGGTTAAAAGATATTTTATAACTTATTTATTTTTTTTATCGTTTTTGCAGTTAAAAAAAATGAATAGTGAAATGTGTTGCGGACTTGTTTTAATTTCTGTGGTTCTTGATGAAATCGCTCGTCGGGAAGTGGCGGATTCTTCAAGTGAGTACAACACTTCGGTGGCAATTATGTTATATAAATTTTATTCTTACAAATTTTAGATACCTCAAATTCAGTTCAATAGGCATTGTGCTAATGGTTAAAACCGATGCCTATTACAAGCTGATCTATGTTGATGTTAGTCGTAATGGTCGGTGCCCAGACGGTGGTATTAAAAACGTGTAGTTTTGCTCGCGCTATGGATAGTGGGCAACTTGGACTACCACCACCAAAACAATTGCCTGATCGGGAAGTACCAGTGCCATACTGGTATGGTGGAGCGTGTCCATAACTATTGCCTAAGCAGAGCACGGCGCGTTATTGAAAACGTCTTTGTGATAATGTCGGAAATGTTTTCGCGTTTTGCGTAAGCCCATAGCTTTAAATGCCCATAAAACCAAACAAATTACTTTGGCGTGCTGCGCATTGCACAACTACCACAAACAGACACAAATACGTTTCAACACTATCTTACGACCGCTTTACCACGGAGGGCAAGTTTGTTGCAGGTGACTGGCGCAAGGAATCACCAAATGGAATCTTTCTCTCTCTAGAAGCATTTCCATCTAATGCTCCACATGCTAAGGAAATCCAGAAGGAGTTCGCCGACTATTTTGTCAACGAGGGTGAATTCGACTGGCAATACCAGATGCTATGATAATCATATCATTCCTGTAGTACATATGTACATATATATAGAAATTTATTTATTTATTGTTATTAAAAATCCAATTACAAAATAACCAAGAACAATAAAAAACAAAACAATGAGAATACATAATACATAAAAAATCCACTTTCAATAAATAAAAAAAACAGAAGGGAATAAATTATTACAAAATGACAAAAAAAATTTCAACTCAACTCGCCTTACGATCTTCATCCACCGGCACAATTGCCTCTAAGTGAAAATTCAGTAACGCATCACGGGCATCATGATGCTCTTGATGCTTTGTAAACTGTTCATTAAAGCAAATATTCGCATCACCTTCTACGTCAAGTGTTCATTATTGCAAACTTAGGTAAACTGATGCGCAAACATTTCAAACAAAAGCATCAGCAAATAGCTTTATACGTTGTTGATTCCGCAAACAAAAAAATGTAAATATATCAGGAGAGAAAGAAAAGTGAGTAAATACACAATTTTAACTGAGTCGGATCCCGGCGGCCGAAATTAGCCGTCTTATTCGAGTATCCGACCATTCACCTTTTACTTGCTTCGTCGGCCTCTTCCTCGCCCCTTCAGATATCGTGTTGTCCATATCTTATAAAAACTATAAACTTAAAATATAGTTTAAAGACAAACAAAGAACACTGAAATACATTTAATAAAACAATGAAAATGAACAAAACAGACTAATAAAAATAAAAGCAAACACAAATCAACAAAACAGTAAGTTAAATACAAAATAGCAGAAAACACCCAAAATGACAAAACCACTAAATTACACTGACAAATTCAACTATTTAAGCAAAATAAATTGTAGTTATTTTTGATTTCAAATGTGCATATTTATGTGTATATTTATTTATAAGTTAACAAAATGCCAGAAATGGTATCACCAAATTTCAATAAACTGCATACGGTCATTAAGGCATTGTGCTGGCATATTACACAACTTGCTTTATGGTCAAACTTATCCGTCAAAATAAGCATGGTCATTTGGTGTCATTAAGTCATTTGGGCATTTAAGAAATGCTCAATATACTGCATGACTTTAGTTTGACAGCGCTACTGTCAGAATTGGTCATTATTTGACCTTTTGGCATGCAATCTAATCCTACCTTAATGCCAGAAATAAGACATCACCTTAATGTAACTACTGTCTTAACGTAGTGCACACGCGGCCTTAGGTTATTTTTTTATTAGCGAAAAGTGTTCAAAGCGCTCGGCTTATACTTGTACCCAACGAAACATAAAATATTCCAAATTGGGAACACTTTTCACTCCATAAAGTGAGACCAAAAACCAATTCTACTGAGCAGCCCCACATATATGGCAGCTAACTGAAAGAGACAACGCTTTTCTTTTTAAATGAACCAACAAAGCAATCTGTGGTAAAATCGCCAGGATTATGCACGAACGAAAAAGCTAAATGTTTTCTACGCTTGGTGGAAGAGAAGTCGACTTGTAATATATCTGCGTTCGTGTGACAGCCCACGGGAGTGTTTTTTTTTCAGTAGTGTGGATTCTATTTGCAATTAGTTCAATCCGTTTTCAAATCTGTAAAATTAAGTGTAGATTTGACAATAATACAAAATAAAACTAGATATTTTCTTTTTGTGGAGAAAAAGAATGAAATTGGGAACAAAATATTGTCCACTTTACAACTAGCTCTGAACCAATATTTAATAAAGAAACTTGTGCGATCAAAAAGGAAATATTAAACCAAAATACAGGAAAGAGACAAAGGAGTATGAAAAACAATAAAATAAAATAATCTTGGCAGTAAAAGGTATAATTATTCCTTAACACTAAAAGGCCCTTGCGTGTAGTGCAGCGAATAATAAATATTATAAGTGTGGTTCAGTGAGCTGTGGTGTACTTACTAATGTAGATAACTGCATTGGTATTCCGAAAGCGAAAGAGCGGGATAGAGCAAACAATCAGTAGGTTTACTTTCTCTAATTTTTATTTTTAAAATATTTCGTACGAAGTACATAATTTTAATTTTTAAAAGTTACGTTCGACAAGGTGTGTATATTATTATTTCAATAGTGGTCTCTATTTTATAATTTTATTTTTCTCAAGTAAAACCGGCATTTTGGATGTGCTTAGTCATTTAAATTTAGTTGCCTGTGAAAATAGTATGATTGCTTTCAGAAATTTATGATAAAAAAAAAGTAGCGATGTAGCAAGCTGTTGCCTTTTTAGCACGAAGAACATTTCAAAATGTTGCGCTTTTTTTTTTTATTTATTCTTCTCGGAAATAAGTTTGTTTTCGATAATACGAGTAACCTTATAGTAAATAAAAATAAAATCGGGAAAAAACACTGTTGCATATCAATCATAATGCTTATTAATTTCTTTTATTTGTTCGATATACCTACACGTCTTATGCTAGCGCAGTCTAATTGGAAATTTGAAGTATATATTTTTTGCATTACATATACATACATGTAGGATAATATATTTTTATTAAAGTGGGAAATTTAATCTGACAATTTTGTTGTGTTTTTCTAAATTCCACACAATTGCCATTTTTTAAAGAAAAATAATATAACATAGGACAGGTACATATGAGAGACGGTATACTTTTATTTTTTTTGAAGCGTGTCTCTTGTGTCAAAAAATTAGACTTTGAAGAAACAACCCGGTTGACTAAAAAGCTGCTTTAAAATATTTAAAAAATCTTATAAAGTGTGTGTCTGTGGAAGTTTGCAAAGCCTTAAATAATATTATTTAACGAAAGTCAAAAAATTTAAACTAAATTGAAGAGTTCCGTGTCGTGTCTATGTGTTGAATTGTTGAAATAAACAATGTCAGATTGAAAATATTTTACGCCGTAAAAAATTAATTTTTCAGATATAAAAATTTGCACATAAACAGTCAATTGGTATCATTGTGTATTTAAAGTTTTTGTTTTGTATTGGATAGAATGTAGGTACCTACTTATATTCAAACATAGTCTAGTGGAAGAGACAGTGCTTAAACTATGGGTAATGTTATTAAACTTCTTACATATTTGTCCGCCACTTCCCGACGAATTGTGTTTATGTAGATTGAAAACTAGATGCGATCAGTAGTCTAAGTGTTAGATAAATTTTAAACTCAAAAGTTCAGTTTCGTATCTGTATTTTCATATAAAATCGGTTGTATTCGTTGCGGCGACATATTTCAAGATAGTGAAACAATCAACGAATTCATAAGTTACAAAAATTGCATTTTCCAATAAAAAGCTCATCGGAGGACTGACTTTAATGTAACATGGGAAAAAATACGAAGCTCCTACATTTTTCATTGACTTGAACACACTATGTATTTTTTCACGGAGAAATCGCTACTAAAATCGCCTGACAAACACAATTTTGAAAAACAAAATCTTGTAACTACCTATGTAGGTGGAAAAGATATTTGCTTGTGATTTTCAAGAACATTACAGTTCATCAATACTATGAGCAGGCTACAACTTGGGCGAAGTATTTGCACAAACTTAGCCTTATTTTCTTTTCTGATTGTTGACAGTTCACCTGAATTAAATGAAAAATTTTGAATAATACATTTTGTGAAACATTTACTTACATAGCCACCTTTACGCCATGCGAGTTTAGTTACAAAGTTATCATGTTTATAAGCCGGTAAACTTAGCCATACTGAATAAAATGATAAATTTTAAATAATAAATTTTGGGAAACATTTACCAACATGAGCCACTGTTACCTTTACGGCATGCGAGCTTAGTTACAAAGTTATCATGTTTATAAGGCGGTGTCATAACATCTCGAATCAAACAAATTGGATCAAATCGAATGTATTAAATTTATGATGGCCTGTTGCACCAGTGGTGAACTTAAATAAATAGAGAGCAGAATGACGTTTAACCCTAATTATACATCACATGTACTTCAGCGCGTTTTAGTTACAAAAAAAAATTTACATACGAAGATTAAGGGGCACGGAAGTGCCCAGCCAAGTTCTTTAGCAACTTTGCACTACACACTTATTTACACGAACAAACTCATTTTGACCCCCCTCTTACTTCGCTTACAACAATTAGAGCCATAAAATTTTGGATTTATTGGACACACAGCAGCTGGCTCTATACCAAATTTCAACTGTTTAACATGAGCAGTTCCTGTGTTATAAGGTCCCAAAATTAACAAAAAATAGTAATTCACTGACTCACTGATCACTGAAAAATCATCAAAACTATGGAGCACTTCCAATCATCGTAATTTGCGGGGAAACCACAGGAAAAAATCCGACTTGTGATTTTGGATCCAAGGGGCGTGGCATACTCCCACTTCTCTTAACTCAGCCCCCGAAAGACCTATTATTATGATATTTTACATGAGGGTTGGCTTTTAAAAACAAAGGAGGGAAAAACTTAAATACCTATTGCTTATTTTCCATTTAGGGGAAATCTGTAACCAAAAGACTTAGAGTTATGAAATTTTACGTTGAACAACAAACACCGAAACAAGCAAAAAACTGAGTATATTCCATAAAAGAGGTGTGACAACCGCCCATATATCCAACTCTCTCTACAGTTATGAAATGTTACATGGCGGTAGTTCTTCTTTCTTTAAATCTAAAAAAGAACGCCAAGTTTATATTTTGTAATTATTAAAAATTTCACAAATAGTGTTTATATTTTTATACTTGGCACAACCGACGAAAATAACGTACACCGAGCGGAGCAATGAAGTGTCGTGGCCGGTACGTGCCAGCTTGGGGAAAAAGTAGTGAAATCCTATATTTCCGCGGAGCGGGCCACGTAAGTTGTGTTTGATTTGTCATAAATAAAAATCATACAAATTTAATTTTTATAAATGTAAATTATTTTGTATATTTTTTTCGTAGTTGAGAGTCTTGTTTTCGAAATTTTTGTTTTATGAGATATCGTGGTAACCTTTATGTGCCAATAGTAAAACTCAATGTGTTTGAAGTGGGAAATAGAAGAAGGGAGGTAGAAGAAGTGTGGAATTATTTAATATTCGACTGTTCATGCAGACTGCGGCTCACGAGATTAGAAGCACCTGATCTTGACAAGTAAAATTGATATATCACTCGTTATATGGCGAATGGTTCAATGTAATACCAACAACTTGTGCCACCACGAAGGCTGGAATAACAGCTGTCTTACGGTTCGTCACAGCCGATCAAAGAATTTGAATTGAATCGAATTTTCACTAAAAAGGCCTATAAAACGGTTGCTATGTATTTTTTCCATACATTTCCTTTCATTAGTTTCCAAAGGCTTCGTCCGTTCTATTAATATAGCGAACAATAGCATGCTTAGACAAAGCTTCCAAATTGTGTCCTATTTGAAGATGAAATATCAATTTCAGTGGTCAAAATTATGTGGAAATAAAGAACCGCAGTGAATTAGAGAAAGCGGTTTTTTGAAAAGAACCAAAGGTTTAGTGTTTTGAAATTATACTTGGAAGTAGAATTTTAAAGACAAAAAATCATCTACAATTATGCAATTTTCCATGGCAGTAGTTATTTTTGAGACAAACAAGGAACTACGTATATCAAACTATGTATGCAAAAGTACTATGATTTGAAATAATTTTAAAATTTTGATCGATTTCCATGCATAAAAAAATCTTTGCACATTGTATTGAAAGCAAACCAAAAACATAACCGTTAAAGTGGAGCAAAGATCTCTCATACAAAAGTCGATTTTGCAATTGGGGCTTGCACTAAGATCTATAAAGAAGTTGATATTGTAGTTATAAAAATGTTCACTGTATTGTATTTATATTTTTTTACCTGCTAAGTTTTCCAATGTGAAGTTGTGAAGGAATAGCTATGAAACACATGTTTATAGAGCCCCAATTTTAACTTTCAACCAATTCCGAAATTAAATGTTGAAATACTACTGTTTGTTTAAACATAAATATTTAGGGTTATTATTATTTTATTTATCATTGTTATTACTATGGAGAATATTCATTATTTATAGAAAACTGCGTCTCCCACAAATTAAAAAACAAATTCCCTATTCAAAGTAAACCCTATTGCTTGTTACCTACCAGCAGTTACGAATGGGAAGAAGAGAAAAACGAAAAATGCAAAAAGTATTACAAATTCCCTATTCAAAGTAAACCCTTTGCCTGTTAACTACCAGCGGTTACGAATGGGAAGAAGAGTAGTGTTCATAGTTCAGTAGTTCCAAAGATTAGTGTTCATTGAGCACAAACAATGATCAAATTAAATAAATTATGGACCCTAAACTATTTCTTATATATCTCAGCTCTCAGAAAGCGTAGTAATAGATTAAACATCTAAAATATGCCGCAATTTAAAGAATAATCTGTGTTAATTTCAATCCACTAGACGTGACTATATTTTGGATAAAATTCTTATTATTGAATTTGTTTGTGTCTCTCTCTTAAAATCCGTATAGCCGCTCGCTATGTAGTTCCTTGAAAATTTGTTATATTATTAGCGATTGAATCATTAAATGCTAAATGATCTCTCAAGCGAACCATCTTCATCTCAGCTCAATCAACGTTTCGCACTTGGTAATCACTTTACCATTCCAATACACATACTTTGTTCTTTGACTGCAATAAAAAGAACACCGCATTTGAGTGGTAACTCTAACTCTTCGGTGAATACAAAAGGGGGTTTAACTTTTGTGTTTGCCCCTTGGAACATGACCATAGTCATCTTAGATGATTGTTAATTTCTATAAAATGATCAATTTGAAACGAAGATTAAACATATTAAACAGTGGAAAGGGGAAAAAGGGGTTACCCTTCACTACCCAACACAGGTTTTGTTGCTACCAATCAGTTACCTCATCACTGATGACAATCAATTGTTAGTATAGTGTGGCTAAGGTATGAACCTTTGTGGGCTCCAGGGGTTTGCAAACTTGTCACTCTTCTGATTTCTTACTCTTACTTCAACACAGGACTGCTTTCGTCATTTAAATACCTGGAAAATAATTAGAATTAAAGTTGGACGTTATGTTTGTACCCATATTATACGAAAATAAATATAGGCATTGCACTGTTTTGAATATTATCCAACATTTTCATTGAACAATACACAAACAAAATTTAAACAAAAAAAATAATAACACCGTTGTTCAGGGTCACTAACTGGTTTATTTTTATTTCTTGTTCTAGGGCAAATACATGAAAGCAATCCTAAAATGAGAAATACATCAAAAACATGCAATTATTTTTTAATAAAACTAACAGAGGCGTACTATCATAAATAATTAGCTTAAAAACAACAAAAATCAAATATAAGTGAACGGAAAATTATTCGTATTATAAAATTTATTTCAAATAAATTAAATGATCAAAATTAAAACAAAATATATAAATATATATATGTAAACACATATATATAAATAGTTAAATCATAATAACTGTAAATAATTTGTTTCATATTTTCAAAATATTTATGTTACTTAATGTAAGCTTAAAGAGAAAACAGAAAAGCCATTTATAGTTGTGATAACGATATCAATAATTCCGAGTGCTTAAATAATTCTAAGCTGAGTTACATATATTTGAATTCAACACTGCAGAAACGAAATAATCACTGGGATATAAAATATATTAATTTAAATAAAAAACATACGCGAAAAGTAAGATTCAAAATAAAACAAAAATCAAGAGTGATAATGTTAAGTTTTCCAGCCACAAATTAATTTAGTTAAACAAAAACAAATAAAGACCAAAAAATACAAAATAATTGGTTAATATGTATATATTGCTGATAACGTTATAAAAAAATCAAAGGGCATATTCAATAGATGCAGCCTGAAGCTTAAGTCGTTTTGATAGATTATGTGTAGTATAGACTGACTTGTTTTCACCCATACAACCAGTGAATTATAAATTTGGTAATCAATACATTGCGTTAGCCATGATATAAGTATCATCTTTTTGTTAAATATTTACTTAAAAACTGTTTTTTGTTTTAGTTCGAAAATATTACGTATAAGAATTTGGTGTTTGTGTGTGTGTGCATGAATTTTAAATTCACAAAAAATATCTGGGAAGACTACAAAAAAATAAATGAATTTTTTTAATAAAAAAACAAAAAATCTTAAATAAAAGATATAAAAATAAACATTTTTTATATTCAAAAAAAGAAAAAAAAATAGAAACGTGTACGCGAATAGTTCGTTTGATTTCTATAACTCGGTATGGTTAGTGGTGAACTACAACGGCAACAAAAGCAATCTCAAGTACATGAACGGGATCAACTTCAACACGAATCTACCCCAAATCAACACCAACGATTAATAGCTGGACAATCGGATCCTAATGGAAACAGTGTAAATATAAACTTAATAATAATAATTTTAATAAATAATTTAATTTTATAATTATAATTTAATTTCACTGCTTAAAATATCTGTTAACTATCTTAATTTTATTTAATCACTGCATGTTGTCTTATAATTTAAAAAATATTTCTATGGTTCTACAATAATAATTTCCAGGATTCTTTAGATTCTTAATTTCTTAAAGTTTTCAAGATTTTTCATAAAAAAACCTTTCAAACTTTGAATTCATTTATAAAAAATAAAACAAAATTTTACTGATCCAAGAGTGGCATAACATATAAATTCATAAAAATAGGTATGAAGAAATTTAAGTTAAAAATTAAAAACTTTTTACCATGACCACGAGCCATTGCCGCGAATTAAAATTGTTATATTTAATAATGCACAACACCTGGTCGACAGTGAATAAAAATATCGTTTACATAAAGCCTTATAATTATTAAAATATCGTTTACACAAAGCCTTATAATTATTAAAATATCATCGTTATTTGTTTGTAATTGCAGCTGTATTTTATGATAGTGTCACTAATCTGCAGGCATTTGGTTGATCTTATGTGAATATGAACTTAAGACTAACGATAGCTATGCTCCACGTAACATAAAATATCCCAAGCGTGTGGGTGATATAATTTCAACGAATAATCAAAATCAACCAACCAGAAAAAAACACTTGCTTTCGTGTAGATAAACGCATTTTTTTCATAAATTCCAAAAAATATCAACTAATTTGGAAAAGTGTAGCTGCAGCGCAATCTATGTTCTGATAGTGAATAAAACTTGATTGACGATGGTAAAAAAGATACCATAGTCGTCAGGATCGTCAAGTTTGGTAATATCGCTATGACGATGTTCGTCTCCAAAGTTACATGATGAGAGCCCTGGTAAATATATTTCACTGATACAATCTTATTTCGTGTATGTATCTAATAATCACTGCGATTGCAGTGGCCGTTTCCTCCATTGTGTAGCTTTTAATGTAACGCACACGACACGCTAAATTTGTAGTAGATCTCACCACAACTCAAATATACCTGATATTTAAAACGAGGACTTGGTCTTCCTTGTTGTCTCGAACCTGGGACTGGGATTCGAAGTTATTTTTTGCTGCAGCATTATTGCCTATTCGCTCGATTTGATCAAGCCAATGTAGTCGACGTGTTTTGACTTTTTGGACTACATTCACAACTTGGTACAGCTTATAGAGTACGCGGTTGTATCTTCTTTTCCATTCGCCCCTTTTGCACCAATTATCTGTCGAAGAATTTTTATTTCCAAGGCACGCGTATTAACTCTCCTTTTTTGCTTATCGTCCAGCACTCGGCGCCTTATAAAATAACTTGCAATATAAGGCTTCTGTAGGGCATGCACTTTGTCCTTCGAGTTAAGAATTTTGAACCGCTAACCCATTTGCTTCGCCAAACCCCGAAATAGCAGCGGTTTCCTATGGTAATTCTTTGTCGGATGTCTACTTAGTTGTCATCCGTAGAGTTCATATTTACACCGAGGAGACATCAATAGAGATATTTTATCCTAGTCGCTGTTCAGATTTTCGCCCGAGAGGCATATAATAACGATTCGTGTTTTTTAATCAACCAAAACCTGACTTTGTTGTGGTGCAGGGAAATTTAAATCCACAAGTGATTTTACTTTTCGAATATTGAGTAATTTTTCAATGATTGTGGAAAATAATACCACTTTCTTGTTGAAAATTACTGTATTCTTTAAATGTGGAGCAGTTTCTCACTTAAGGTGAGTAATTTAATACATAATAATACATAAATCACGTTCATATGAGTTACCTGCGTAACTCGCTAAGTAGGATTAAAGGATTTCAACCGTGGGCGGCAGGTACATTTTAGGGAACGTTGTTGCTCTGCTCAGATTAGGTGATTTTCACCAGTTTCATAATTAGTCTCCAGAAACTCATGAAATGTTGCAAAAATTGTGAAAAATTCAACAAATTTTAAGTGGGTAATAACTTCACCATGAGAAATTATAATACATCCAAAAATTCTCCACTAGAGGTTAAATTAATTCCATGAAGTAATTTAAGAATCATAACCTTCCCACTTTGCTGCATCCCTTCTAGTCCACCTGTGCGGTTAATCGGTTTGACGGCCAAAAATATATGCAGGTCCCCGGGTTAAGTATCACTTTGTCACTTCGGCCAAGCAAATGCTGATGTTCGCTAAGTTCTGCATTTCACTTTTAATCAATCGAAATTTGTATTCGATCTTGATTGAAAATTGGTGTTTTACATTTCACTATTCAAGTGAAATTGCCGTGCTCCATAATTCGACTTTATCAATTTTCAAGTGATTTCAAATTGATCGTTTACAGTTAGAGTAAAATAGTGTCTACAAGCAGACGCGACTAAAAATATGAGTAAAGGATGAATACATATTACAGATTTTAGTAAGTAATATAAAAAAAACAGTAGAGAACAAATATTTGGGCAGAATACAATATTTGAGAACCATAGCTAAAAGATTTATGAAAGGAAATTGCACACAAAAGCACTTTCGGATTCCTTTTAATTTCAACTTGTTACATTAGCCGCAGAAAGTTGTCCTTATAACTGGCTCTTATAACGTTTAAATATCTACCATATGTTGACTTAAGCGTTGAACTTCTTCTTTTTCGACCTGGCTTTTCCCAGGTCACGCCAAGTAAAGACATAACCTGCGCTTTGTCAAGACCTTTGCTGGTTCATGCAAACAATTTCAACATTAATTTTATACATAATTTCTAATATACGAAAATACCGAATAGTAAAATAAGTTGGCATCCTAAAATATACTAAATAAATCCAACGAAATAAAAATTAGTTTTTTGTTTATTGTGTAAACCTTCAGTTTTTCATCATTTCTGTTTTGTTTTGTAACTTAAATATATCCTAAAATAGTCTCCAATGCGAATCCCTGGGAGCTGGCCAAACAATGTATAAATCTTACCACGGTCCGCACTCGACTGACTATCAAATTGTACTTGTGTAATCTATATCCGTACTCCCCGCTTGGTAACAGCTCTAACAGCCGGTTTAAATTGGTGTTCAAGTCAGTATATCTAATACATAGAAAAATTGAACCCACATCTTACTACAGGTTTATAGGTTTGTGGTTGTGTCTTTCTTCTCGTTCATTCAAATTTTCCGAACTAGCAGGACGAGTATTTAAAGAGCTTCCTTATGTTTATTTATTTTAAGTAAGGTGAACTCCTTAATTACATTATATCAAAAATGCTTTCATTGTGCCATTTTGATTTAGACGATTGATTACAGATTCTTGGTTTTGGGGCTTTTAGCGTAATTTTGCAAAAAAAACATAGGTCTTGCTTCTTAAGTCAATTTGATTTGAATTCGTACACGATGACAAAAAAACATTTTCTTATGGGTATATGTACTTATATTTTTAACATGCTTATAACTAAAGGGCAAAGTTATCGGATGGTGATGGACAGTATAAGTTAGACAAATGGGTTGTCCCAGTTATGAGGTTTTCCTGTAATTGGATACATTTTCAGATAATTTTAATTTTTGTTTTCAATTGCAAATTATATAAATTATAATTTTCCAGCATCTAAGTGATTCCAAGGACCCTATTTAAGGGCTAAAATTGGAAATTTATTTTAACGAGCAAAAACGTTATAAATTAGGAAAACATTAATGGACTAGATTCATTCTTGGGACAAACAGCACGTATTTCAAAGAGAAAGTATAGAATTGGTATGGCGCACACATGGTTATTGCAAATCTATTGTTTTGAATTGCAAGATTATTTCCGTATAGAACCACAACTCGCGATTGTCTTGCAACCCCAAAGGTCTGGAGATAACCTTTTAAATATATCGTTTTGTTTTAACATTTGCAATTTCAACGTCCGAAAGATAGAACTACACACACACGTATGGCCACAGATAGAATATCGACTCTGTATATCTATAAAATACGTTTGGAGTTTGTCCTCAACTCTAACGTCACTTTGATTTTATTTTGCTCATCAAAAAAACAGGTTGAATTATATAAAATTTATTGCATTTTGCCAAAGGGCCAACATTTTAGAATCTATATTATTTATATTAACATATTGGGTAATTAATTTTGTATTGCTGTGATTTAAAAACTTTTTTTTACAAGTACCTACATATATTTATGTTTAAATAGTTTTAATTCTTATTTTATTTTATTTGTTTTAATATTAATGGTTTTTCTATAAAATAATAACTAATTGACTTATGGCGCTTTCGAATCTCTGTTTTCTTCTGACTTACAGTGTTAGGCTTTAAGCAATTATACATTTTGCAATAAAAATTCCAAAAGGGGAAGAGTTCAAAGAATTTGTAGTTGTCCAAACAGAAGAAGCTAATAATAACATCAACAATCTTCTTCATGGATTTTAATTGATTTCGTACGGACTGGGCAGATATTCGCACAATGTTAGCTGCTAATTTGCCAGTATGCCAATATGCTGGAATGGTAAGACAACTATAAAAAGCTATCATATTTGTAAACATTTAAGAAAAGGTTGGGAATTAAACAGAATTTATTTAAACATACGTTTTTATGTTATTCATTTAAAACCTATGCTTTTTGGTTATACATAATAACGAGTTTAATCAATTGCATGAATATTTAAATATCCGAGATTAGATACATGGATGGTTTAGTGTAGAAATTTAATATTGTGCTATTGATACGAAGATCAGTTAACTAGCATTTTTTAAAGGCAATTTGCATACATGCGGCGTGCCGTCTATGTTAAATAATATGTACTCACATAATATTTTGTTTTCGTGGTAAAAGGGCAGATTTTGGAACATGAAAACGTAGGTTAAAGCCCTACATCAAATGAAGGTGCAGAATAAAATGGATATTAATATAGCATGTGAATGATTACCAAACGTTTTATAATTACGTTTTATGGTTTCGATTAATACATTTCACAAAATTAAGTGCCATTTCATTGTTTTGTATCATTTTGGATTTTCTTAATACGGTAAAATAACAACAGATTTTTGCTTCAAATACTGTTATTTTCTGCTCAAAAAAAAAGAAAAAAGCATGCACATCATGTTCGCAATTAGTTTTATTCCACCTTTTTAGCATTGCAAAAAATTAATAATTTTTTAGTCTTATTTATGCAGAGATAAGAATACAAATTGTCTAAGGTTTTCCAACAAAGGTTACAACAAAAATGAAAAACAAAATGTAAAATGCTAATGATAAACTTAAAGTATTGTTATCTTATATACGCCTTTCAGGAGAAAATTCCTTATATGATCCGCTTTATAAGTTTGAATTAAAAATAGATATAATTATAACATAAAAACAAAAAGTATTAGAAAGTAACCGAATGTAGGAGGTATATTCCAAAAACAAAAAAGTTAATGACATTTAGTTTTATAGTTAACTTACGTAGCTACAAGTATGACAGAAGACTTGATGGAGGGAACACCGACAAAAACAAGTAAAGACAAAGTGATTAAGGAAAATCGAATTAATAGCAATTTCGAGCACTGACTGCACAACAGACAAAAACATTCCCAAATAAAAGTGCATTGGCGATCGCCAATGGAGGGGAACACAGACAAAAACAAGTAAAGACAAAGTGATTAAGCAAAATCGAATTAATAGGAATTTCGAGCACTGACCGCACAACAGACAAAAACATTCCCAAATAAAAGTGCATTGGCGATCGCCAACTAAACTTTTGGGTGAGACTTTTGAAGCCTTGAAATCACAAACGTGATTTTTTTGCATTTCACTTAAAAAGACAAAAAACAAAATTCATAAGAGACATTTTACTTGTTTATGTCTACAAGTTAGATTTATAAAAAGGAAGAAATGTTGGTGAGTATTTTCCTAAACTTCCGAACGAAGAGAATGAAGAAAATATGTTTTAGAAATCACACAATTAACTGTGAAAGGTCTCCGTTAACTATTCGATACAACTGCTAGAAGATGAAAGGATTGCAAGTCTATTTTTTTTTAATATTCTTAGTCAGTTGCCAGAAAAAAGTTTGCGATTTCCTAGAAACAAAGTTTTTTTCAAGCCCTTTGTCTTGAGACTGTTCACCGACTGAACTATGTGGCCTTTCCTTATGTTTTTTTATATAAATGCTATTGTGATAGGAAACAATATATTTTTTATATCGTTTAGTTTATTTTATATTTTTTTTAGTACCTACATTTTTGTAAATAAAAAGCTTCCTGTAATAATGTTTTTTTTTATGTATAAAAAATTTTTGTAATCTTTAATTTAAAGCAACGTAAATGGTTAACAATGACGCCACAAACACTCAGAGAAAAATTTGTGTGTAAAATTAATATAAATTTGAACCTACAATATCATCCACGGCATCGCCTCATTTAACTTAAGGTAAGATGAGACTGCATGGCAAATGGTCATATAATTGCCATTTCTGACAGTTTTCGCTTGCAAAATAAGATTATTTTACAGCGAAATGGTCATTATTTGCCCAATTGGCATGCAATCTAATCCTACCTTTAGTACTAACGCAATTTTACACAGTGCGAGCATTTAATATAAACAGTTACTGAGCATTTCATATAAACGGTATTTAAATTAGTACTAACTCAATTGTAAAAACAGTCTGTGAGAATTTCAAATAATCAGTATTAACCAAAGAACTAAGGCAATTCTACACAGTCTGCGGCCATTTCATGTAATCAATATTTACCTTAGTATTAACAGAATTTTACACAGTCTGCGAGTATCTCATATAATCAGTATTAACCTTAGTACTAAGGCAATTCTACACAGTTGAAGATCATAAGAGATAAAGTTACCTAATGTTTCTAACATTTACCTTAGAACTAAGGTAATATTAAACAATCTGCCGTTTACGTGTACGAGCATTTCATATTATCAGTATTTACCTTAGTACTAAGGCAGTACTACACAGTGGATAGATGGTTTTAGGCAATTTGCATTGAAACATCATGCTAGGTTTTATGCAATTTGTTTGCCTTAGGTCAAATTTACACATGAGAAAATTGCCTTATAAACGAGGCAGATATTATTTAGATCTAACGTTATTTTACATTTGGCTTGTAATTCCAGCTTAGTTTTTACTTACTTTTTTTTCCCATTGCATAGATCGAGCATAAATTTCTAGGCTGCTATTTGTTTGTGTGATAATTTCCATACAATATTCTGTACATAGTTCTTCACATAGTGGGTGCAGTGGCTTAGTGGTTAAGTGGGTTGGACCACTAAGCGAGAGGTCGCCGGTTCAAATCCCGACATGTGCCACCAGAAAGTTTTTATTCGCTGCCCCACCTCTTGCGAACGTCTGACAAAAATCCAAGAGTAAAAAATGTCATGAAAAGCTTCTCAAAAATAAATTGCCGTTCGGAATCGGCATTAAACTGTAGGTCCCGCCATTTGTGTCAAAAATATAACTTCGCACACACAATGGTTGGAGAAGCTGGGCTTTAGGTCCTGTATGGGCCGTTTACGCCTAATATTACACAGTATTTTTCTCTGCGTTTAGCTTATGCTACATTAGGTACCCAGTTGTAAATATAAATAAAATTCGACATTCATTGACTGTTTTGGTAACATATCATATCGTAAAGTCCAGCGACTTTACGTATCTCCACAGAAAATATACAAAAGGCGTTAATCAGATCAGATCAAGCGTTAAATCAGATCAGATCTTGGAGAATAATTCGCAAGTTCATTTCATTTTGTTTCATTTCATTTACATTTCAACTTTAATAAGTTGATTGTTTTGGATTTGAAAAAAACTGATTTTAAATAAGAAGCTACAAAAAATAAGAGCCATATCACTTTTTTTGGATAAATAAAATGACATGAAATTATTAACATTTTCTGCGGCACTGAATTCAGTCCAAAAAATGTATTGAGCGGTTATTGTAGTCTTACATTTCTGAAGTTATAGCATTTAGAGTAATAAATCGGAAATATTTAACTTAGCGTAATATAACTTGAGTTTGGCTAGCGGTAGACCCCACTTTTGTATCACTTTTTTCTCGTTTGAGAATATTTTAGGAATATTTATGTAGTAAAGTATTTTTATGCTACTTAAAGTACAGGTGGTCATAGAATTTGGATTATTATTGCTGACAAATGACTATATGCTATTTATCTATTTATCAACGACAAGGTTCTGCATTTACGAGAAAGACGATTTAATTAATTATGTTATGAGCTTCACTTTCGTCTTCTTGGTATTTTTTATCGCGTTATATGAATAATTCAAAATTACTTTTTTTTAACCTCCGAAAATTAATGCTCAACGTACGAATGAGCCATATCTATAGATATCTAGCCATATCAGAAGATATCTATTCTATGTCGCTCAATCGCACTGTGTGATAAGTTCAAGATTGTTCAGTCAGACTCTGTGATCTTGCTCATATTTTTGCTTTATATTATACCAAATACCAAATAGCTTGCAGAATTTCGTATTTAGGCCGGAATACACATGTTCAACATTTTAAAGTTAAAGGTCATTTAGTGGTTGCAAGGTTTGTTGCAGCTTTTAACAGCAAAATTATAAATCTCATCACACGACGGTTAATGTTTTGTTACATGGCTGTTCAATATTTTGAGACTTTCAGTACAACGTTCAGTACAACCAAATGCAGGTGTTGTTTCGTATATGTAGAAGTTCCAGTCACAAAAAATACAGACGTTTTTCGAAAATTTAGCCATCACATATTGTATCGCTGATATATGTATATGTCTGGAATGAGTGCTCATATGCGCGGGTAGGATATGTGCTCTTTTTTGTCTGCTAATGCTACCTTAAACAACATTTACCCTCGGACCCAACACATTGCTTAGACATTTGCTTCTCACTCCTGATTGCTGCAACAAGTATAATTGATGAAATCAAACTATAAACAAATCGGATGGTGATATTAAAATTTCGGTCTATGTACCACGGCCGTTCAAAATATTCTTATCATATTTTGCCTGCATATGTTATTTTACTAATTTTTCTTTCATCCTTCAATACTTTTCCTAATTAATCCATTAAATATGTTATTAACTCTATTCATTGTTTATTCTGATAAAGTTTCGTAAGTGCTTTTATCTACCAAGGCCATTAAGTGCATCCACTATTTTTCCATAATTATGGATCAGATCAGATATGAATATTAAAAAGAACACTGTTCAAATTCATTACAAACATTTTAAAATAAAGTGCACAACTGCGTCATCCGAAACTCTGTACATGAGATACGTTTTTGAATCGCCTAAAAAAGAATGGGAACATTTGATCACATACGAACTTTACATATATCGCTTATTAAGTTTTGAAAAAATATGATTTTTTCAAAAACGACTCTCAACGATTTTTATTTAGTTGTCCACATTGGACAGTTTTAATCTAATTGTTCAAAATACAAAAACTTTAAAATCGTTAAGATTTAATTTTCGGAGAAATTCATACGGTTCCGGACAGACAGATACAGTATGACGGACGGCATTGACGGACCCACTTTTTTGATTGGATATTGGTGTTTTTCAAAGTAACTTTTTTTGACTCGTTTGAAAAAACAGAGTATGCTGGTTTCTAATTATTAAACTGGTTTGGTTTTAACTTGAAGATGCTTTGCATGACACTGGGAGTTTTTACCCGATTAAGAATTTACGTCAAAGAACTCATTAACAAAAAATTGTATTACCACCGACTCAGTTTTTGTTGTTGTTATTTTTAAAGGGAAGGTCCATAACAATGTCGTTTAAAAGGCAATGCCAATCCGACCAGTAGAGATGCAGTACAGAAAAGGGCTTTATACCTAATCATAACCACGCCGAATAAAGGAAAGAAATTTGTGGTAGAAGGGTAGAAGGTTACAAATATTTCCATTGACGAAAATTTATGAAACTCACTTTGCAAATGAAGAACAAAAAAAACTTTAAGAGGAAAAAATTCGGCTTTTATCGGCTTGAAGATGAAGGATTTGCATTTTAGGTATGTCAACTGTCTCACTCAAAAGCGCGCGGAGATTTAAATGCATCAAACGTTTGCTTAGGTAGTCTGTTTCCTCCATCATATTGTGTTAAACCGGACTCATAATCAACGAACATAGGCAAGGAGCAACTTCAACTGTCTGAAGAACGTTGCATAAATGCTGCCATGTAAATTCAACGATTGAATGATTGCTGGCAGTCTAAACTTGAAGTAAAGACTTCAGGATATAGCATAAATATTTGTTTTTATCATAATTCTTAAGATATTGGGGTGAATGTTATATATGGCCATTGGTGATTTGGTTTTTGCAATATACATAAGAGGTTTGAAGAAATACCTATTAAATTACTTTTCCGGGTCCCTTTTCTAGGGATTTTTTTTATCAAAAGATCAAAGTGCTTTTTACCGTCCAAGAAAATGCATACAATTATCCCATAATGCCACCTTAGTTTTTTCATACTGTTTCTTTACGAGACACGACACAATTGTGCGCCCTCTGTGGATAATATGAACTTAGGAAAACATGTTACTCCAGGCTTATCGATTTTTTTTGTTACGTTGTTATTTATTTTTTTTCAAGACAAAGTAGGTAGCATTCTAAGTACATCCGGCCAATTAATTTATTTTATAATAATACATTTTAAATATTTAAACATAATGCATATTTAAAACTGTATTCCTCTTTGTATTTTTTTTTTTTTCAAAATCTAGCAAGCAGGACAAAATAATAACAATAATAGTAACGCCGGTAATGGCAGTAACAGTGGTGCTGCCGGTGGTGGCCTGATAGGAGGTGGCACTTCAGCTGCAGCTGCTAAAAATCAACTCGAACAATTAAATACAATGCGCGAAGCTTTATTTTCTCAGGATGGCTGGGGGTGCCAACATGTTAATCAGGATACGAACTGGGAGGTACCCAGTTCTCCAGAGCCCACAAATAAGGATCCATCAGGTGGACCACCAATATGGAAACCGAATATAAACAATGGTACCGATCTGTGGGAATCAAATTTACGGAATGGTGGCCAACCACCACCTCAGCCGGTGCAAAAGACACCATGGGGTCATACACCGTCAACAAATTTAGGTGGAACATGGGGCGAAGATGATGATGGCACTGACACAAGTAATGTGTGGACTGGCGCACCAGCAAATCCAAATGGACCGCAGTGGGGTCAAAACAGTGGAGGTCCGGGCGCAGCAGGTAATTTCATTTTTATTTTTTTGAATGGATGAATTAAAAAACAGAATAACATGACTATACTCTTACTATCTCGACATACTCTTAGTAGAGAAAATCCGCACTAAATTTCCGATTTCGAGACTCAAAAGCCATTGAATCAAAATATTCAAATTATTAGAATCAAACATTTTATTTCACTTACTGAAATTCATACTACATTTTGTGCCAGACGTGTATCACTTCCTTCAGAGCAGGCATTTAAATCTGCAGCAACTCCGGTTTATCATGTAAAGGGTGATTTTTTAAGAGGTTTAGAACTTTTTAAAAAAAAAAAAACACAAAAACTTCGAAAAAATGAATGAAATATTTATTTGAATCGATAGTTTGAACCTTGCAATTTAATGTTTAAAGATAATTTCATGCAAATGTTGACCGCGGCTGCGTCTCAGGTAGCCCATCCGCTGAGTCCAATTTTGGCATACTCTTTCACACATATCGGCCGGTATCTCACGAATGAATGCATGGATGTTGGCTTCCAGTGCGTCAATCGAATCGGGCTTGTCCCTATACACATTAGCCTTGGCATACCCCCACAAAAAATAATCTAATGGTGTCAAATCGCACGATCTAGGCGGCCAATTGACCGGCCCGAAACGTGAAATTAACTGTTCACCAAACTCGCCTCGCAATTGCGCCATTGTTTCGCGTGCTGTGTGGCATGTGGCACCGTCTTGTTGAAACCACATATCATGCAAGTCAAGAACTTCCATTTCGGGCAAAAAAAAGTTTGTTATCATCGCTCGGTAGTGTTCACCATTGACAGTAACGCTGCGATTCGCATCATCTTTGAAGAAATATGGCCCAATAATGCCGCCGGCCCATAAACCGCACCAAACAATGGCTTTTTCGGGATGCATTGGTAGCTGTTGCAATGCTTCTGGCTGATCTTCACTCCAAATGCGGCAATTTTGCTTATTTACGTACCCATTCAACCAAAAATGAGCCTCATCGCTGAACACAATTTTTCGATAAAAAAGCGGATCCTCGGCCAGCTTTCCAAGAGCCCATTCACCAAAAATTCGGCGTTGTGGTAGGTCGGCTGGCTTTAGTTCTTGCACCAGCTGTATCTTAAAAGGCTTTACGCCAAAATACTTCCGCAAAATTTTCCACGTAGTGCTGTAACAAAGGCCTAACTGCTGGGAACGGCGCCGAATCGACATTTCGCGGTCTTCTGTCACACTAGCTGATACGGCCGCAATATTTTCTTCAATACGCACAGTACGTAAACGTGTTGGTGGTTTAATGTCCAACAAAGTAAATTTGGTGCGAAATTTGGTCACAATCTTCCGAATAGACTGCTCAGAAGGTCGAGAATGCCGATCATAAAATGGAAGCAGCGCGCGATGAACATTTCGAACCGAGCACGAATTTTGATAGTAAAATTCAATAATTTGCAAGCGTTGTTCATTTGTAAGACGATCCATGGTTAAATTGCAAACCAAACTGAAGCTGTTTGACAGTGACACAATGTACTAAACACACGTCAGCTGTCAAAACCAGTGTTGCCAAAACCAAACCAACTAAAAAATCACCCTTTATATAGCTATCGCAACGTAAATATTTATCGATATTGTTGTCGATTATTGCACAGAACTAGAGAACTAAATTAAATTCTGTTAAAGTTCAAGTCTACAGTAAGTCTCCAAACCTCAGTGATTTGTCTAATAAAGGTGGCGTGAGCCTCAAAGAGTGAGGTAGCTAGTGAGTGACTTGCTGTTGACTTGTAACTTTTAACGTACCGAATGTTTAACATTCGCGAACTACGGTTGCTTACATGTTATATATTGTTTTTTCCTTGTTTTTACAGGCAGCGCAAATTCGGGCGCTGCAACTGCCAATGCATGGGGTGATCCACGCGATTTGCGACCATGTCCGATAGATATCCGCAACGTTGACCCAAGAGAACTACGCACACCTAACAGTGATCCGCGTGATATTCGGGGAATGATAGATCCACGTGATCCTATACGTGGCGATCCACGTGGAATTTCAGGTCGTTTAAATGGTACATCTGAAATGTGGGGACAACATCATCCAATAGCAGCTCACGGTCAAATACCTCTTAGTAAGATGGTTGGAACCGCGGCAGCAGCAGTAGCTGCTTCTAGTGCCAGTACAAATTCGCAATGGGGAGCAGGACAAGCTGTAGTCGGGCCAAAGGATATGACTGCAGTTATGGGTGCAGGTGCTGGCAACCCCGGTATTGTGAGCGGACCAGTAGGCGGTGGAAAACAAGCGACCGGATGGGAGGAACCATCGCCGCCCCCTCAACGTCGAAATATACAAAATTATGATGATGGCACATCCCTATGGGGACAACAATCTCGTGTACCTGGAGGTGGCTCGCACTGGAAGGACATGTCGGATTCAATGTCGCGTAGTCATATCATTCGTGGTGCAATTGGAAATCCCAATGTCGGTGGAGGTAATGGTGCTGGGGGTAATACCGGTGTTAGTGGTTCTGTAGGTATACCCGGACCAGCTAGTGGTAATCCTGGTAATACAAATTCTGCACCAATGAGCAGTGGTGGTCCACAGGGTCGGTTAGGTGGGGGACCAGCTGTTGGTGGTCAGTTGAAGCCAGACAACACAATGTGGGTACATCCAGCAACAGTCGCAGCTGTAGCTGCCGCTGCGGGTGTAAGTACTTCTCGTAATAATGGAGCTTGGGGTGATGATCATAACACAGGCCCTGGGGGCAACTGGGGTGAAGATAAAACCGCTGGAATGGGAGGCTTAACAGGTTCAGGCGGCGGTGGTGTATCATGGAATGACAACACAGCAGCAGCTGCTTGGAAGAATCAAAATAAAATCTCAGTTACTGGCGGAAATGTAAATCAGGTCGGATGGGGTGATTCAACCGATTTAAACAATGAATGGGGAGCGCATAACATTTCAAAACCGCAAGCAAAGCTGGTCGGTATGAATAGCGACATGATAAAAGGTAGCAAACAGTACCGCATGTTAGTGGAAGGTGGATTCAAAAAGGAGGATGTTGAACGTGCATTAATTGCAACAAATTTAAATGTAGAAGAAGCCGCTGATATGTTGAGTTCCCGAGTTAATACTATAGAGTCTTGGCGCAGGCATGATGAACCAATGCCAACACTAGGAGGATTTGATCATTCAAATTCTGGTGGATTTCCGTCACGGTTCCCCTCAGCAAATGCACAACCGTCGATGCCATTCCCGCCTGTGAGGGTAAACAATTATCTTAAATAATTTTTATATATTTTATTAATTTTTTTTTACTCCCCTTTTCAGAATAATAATTTATTAAATAATATGGGCGGTAATAACATTGGAGGTAACCCGAGTCTTGTAGGTCTCAATAATATCCAGCCAATACAGGTGCAAAAATACATGAACCAAGGTGGACCGCACAATGTAGCTGGAGCACAATCAGCGGCTACAGTAGCTGCATTTGGCCAAAGTGCAGCAGCTGCAGCTGCCGCCAATGCTGTTTCTCATAATTCTGGGCAACCAACTGCGCAACAATTACGTATGCTCGTTCAACAGATTCAATTGGCCGTTCAAAGTGGCTATTTGTCGAGTCAAATTCTAAATCAACCTTTGGCGCCTGCGACTTTAGTATTATTAAATCAGTTACTAAGCACTATTAAGGTATGTATAAATACTTTTTATTTTATTTTCATATTAATATCATCATTCATCAGAATTCGAAATTTGCTCTCTTAGAAATAAAAAAAAAAAAGGATTTTTTATAAATTTATAAATTAAAAGTACATAAGAACTCCTGCAGACATAAAAATTAGAAAATCTTGGTATCACGAACTCAAATTAGCATTATTCAAGATCCACTAAAACCAGTTTCATATTTAAAACACTAATTGCTCTAATATTAACCTATTTATGTGTAATTCTATAAGTACCGAAACTAATAAACCTGCGGTACGATTTTTAAACATAATGAGAGTTATAAAATTAAAGTTTATTAGTTTATGAACTAGTTTATTACATAGGTTCATATAATATTCCTTATCATTTCATAATGCAATTAACAAGCGTGAAGATATATTTATGTTTTATAAATACATTTTTCTACAGACTAAGTCTATTTTAAATTTCCGTAATATAAAACGATGACATCTAAACAGCTGCGGGTTCAGTGTCTTAGTGGTAAGTGAGTTGGACCACTAAGCGAGAGGTCGCTGGTTCAAATCCATACTTGTACCACCTGAAAGATTTAAATGGCTGCCCCACCTCTTGCGAACGTCTGAAAAACATCCAAGAGTAAGAACTGTCATGAGAAGCTTTTCAAAAATTAATTGGCGTTCGGAATTTAAACTGTAGGTGTCTTCCATTTGTGTCAAGAAATATATCTTTGCATACAGTGGTTGGAGAGGCTTTGGATCCTGTATGAGCCGTTTACGCCTAATATTTATTTATTTGAACACCTGCAGGAATAGCCTTAACAGTTTAACAGATACCTTTACGCTATCACTTCTTAATAAAGTCCTTGTTTAAAGCAACAGTATGCGAACATGCCCGTTAACGTAGCAGCAAGTATTTTATTTCTATAGTATTAGGTAATGAGCAAAAATGATACAGCTGGCATATCTAATTTTATAATATACACACAGTATATATTGGAGACATATGCGAATTTATTCTGTAATTTTCTTATTTCAAGCATCTTCAAGGGGCACAAGCATCATTAACTCGAGGCAACAATCCAAACAATATGCAACTTAATGTAACAATTGCTAAATATAAACAGCAAATAACAAATCTTCAAAGCCAAATTAATGCACAACAAGCAGTCTATGTCAAACAACAACAGCCACAGCAACAATCCCAACAGCAGCCCCATCCTGCTGCTGCACATGTTACCAGTGCGAACGTAGAGTATCTAAGGGGACAGCATGATGCCATAAGTGCCCTTCAAGGAAATTTCTCGGAAATGAATCTGAATAAGGTTAAACAAATTTTAATTTTGCATTCGTTCCTCTACTTATATGTATGTATGTCTAGCCTGGAGGATACCAAGGTGCTCCGAACCAACAGTCCAGATTGAATCAATGGAAACTTCCAGTATTAGATAAAGATGGCACATCGGATAGTACAGATTTTTCACGAGCACCTGGGGCGACAGCTAAACCAAGTCTCTCTTCCGCTGCTGCAAATAATATGGGAGCCCTTGGATTGCAAGGAGATGGGTAAGTAAAGAGGCATATTTCTAACATAGGCAGTTTTCTAACATAAAACCCGAAGAAATAATTTTTCTAATCTGCTTCTCGATTTTTAGAAATGAGAACTATTTCGACACAGATTATGCAAGAGATCAGTGTTAAATGCGTTAGGGTGCACTACTTAAGCGAAAAGCTTGCAAAAGAATATTTTTAAATGGGTGAATTGTTTTTATTTTTCCTGCAGAACCTGGTCCACGGGGCGAAATATTGGTGATGGATGGCCTGATTCCACAAATGATAATGAGAATAAAGACTGGCCAGTTGCTCAGCCTTCAACTGCAACTGCTTTTACTGATTTAGTTCCAGAGTTTGAACCCGGAAAACCGTGGAAGGTTAGTAATACTATTTTTTAATAAATGTAAAAAAAATGGTTTTGAAAGCCTGTTTATTTTAAATAATAAATAAAAGTTTAATGTACAAATTTATTTTATTCTTAGCATAATACCAAATAATCTATATATTATTTATAGGGCTCGCAGATAAAAAGTATAGAAGACGACCCAAGCATAACTCCTGGTAGTGTAGCTAGATCTCCATTGTCTATTAATCCGACGCCAAAAGAAGCTGATATTTTTGCAAATACAAGCAAAAATTCCCCGACTGATTTACCATCATTAAGTTTATCATCATCAACTTGGAGTTTTAATCCCTCAACTAGCAATCAAAATTTTCCCAGGTAACTGATCCGCAGGTATACTATCCGCAATCATATTTCTAATCTACGTAATCATTTTGTAGTTGGTCAGATAATGTTTCGCAACAATGCACTACATCATCTGAATTATGGGCTGCACCAATAAATAAAACTTCGCGAGGTCCACCACCAGGTTTGGGAACAAATAAGGCTGGTGGAAGTGGGGTTAATGTTTCTGTTGCCTCAGTAACAAATCCATCCGTTGTGACTGGTAGTTCAAATGGTTGGATAGGTAGCGGACTTACTAGCCGTGTTCCAAGTGCAAACGCAAATTGGTCCACTACAAATTCCAGTTGGAACTCAAATTGGCTGCTTTTAAAAAATCTAACAACTCAGGTAAGAATTTTCATCGGAAATATAATACAGGCGCTAAAAAGAACAGATTCTCATATTTAGATAATTTACTCGTTTTTATATACATTTCCATTATTAATTTACGTTTCACTATCGGACAAAATGAAGTAAGACTGTAACCTTCTGATACATCCAAAATCCTGTAATTTCTGGACTCTATTTCAAAACAATTAACAGCACATATAAACGAAAGCAATTAACGGCTAATTTTTACACAACTATTAACGAAATTGTACATGACATCAACAAAACAAATGAATCCATAAAAGCTGCAGGATTTTGGAAATGTTTCAAATACATTTGCAATTTATTTTTTCCGATAGCGTAGATAAGAAAATGTTGTACCTTTAATTTTTTTTTCAAACAATAATTTTCTTTTTTGCAGATTGATGGCTCGACATTACGTACCTTGTGCATGCAGCATGGTCCGCTTATAAATTTTCATTTGTATTTGAATCAAGGAATTGCCTTATGTAAATATGCTACTAGAGAAGAAGCTAACAAAGCACAAATGACATTAAATAATTGTGTTCTTGGAAATACAACTATATGCGCAGAATCCCCAAATGAAACCGAAGTTCAAAGCATTCTTCAACATTTACCACCATCCGTTGGTCAGCCAAGTGGCTCAGCAAGTGGTTCTGCCAGTGGTAGTGCTGGTGGTGTCAATCCTGGAATCGTTGGGGGCGGCAATAGTGTTGCCTCCAATGCTGGTGGTCCTGGCACTGGTGGCGGTCCAAATGGGTCTGGTAATAACAATAATGGCAATAACTCAAATGTTGGTAGTACTGGAACGGCTGGTATTGGTACCAACAATGCTCAAAACTCAGGAAATAATTCGGGTGGAGCAGGTTCAGGTGTTTCTGGAGGAGGAAATGTTGGTAATTCAGCATGGCGACAACAAAATTCACAGAATCAATCTAGGCCGGCAGGTAGGGAAACCGATTTCGAGTACATAAATGATTACGTACGTTCTATTGTTGAAGACTGAGTTTAAAAAAAAAATCAAATCCTAAGGGAAAATAATAATTGAAACTGATTTTTTTGTATGCATATATATTCGATATATGGATATAAATTCTCAAACAAACAAAAAAAACTATTTTTACTTATCTTTATTCAAACTCTATTCAAGAATTATAATATATTTAATTAAAAACACATATACCACAAATAAAGCTCTAAAAAAAATGCATACTTAACCTTCTTATCTACGCATCTACTACTTGCCTACCTTTTTTTTTATTATTGTAAATGACCATAGATGATTTTATTAATTCAAAAATAAACAACAACTACGGGCTTTACCGCGTATGATGACCTGCTACATCTCTCTACTACAGTTCCAAGTTAAATAATAGCTATGCAATTTCATATTCTTCTCTCCATTTAACGACGAGTTTATCAGGATTATAGGAATCATTGTCCTCCCACTTCACTGCATTCCTACTGGTCCGCCTGTATATATATGCAATTTCATAGTGCAAAGTTATTCTTCTTATACTCAAACTTCTACTGTAATTATTAGGTTAAAAATAATCGTGCAATGCGTATGTAATGTGGTTCAAAAATTAAAAAATATGTTATACATAAGTATCTATTCTACATTTAAAATCACCTACTGCCCCCGCGCGCAGCTGCAAATTCGACTATTAGAAAGAAATCAACTGTATATATATAAACTACCTTAACAAATTCAGTCATACATTTGATATTTATCCCACTCTCACTCGTTTAGACCGTATTAAAAATGTTCTAAATGATGTCGATCGCTTCGGTATGCATCACACACGCTGACATTAATATAATTTAATTAATTTAATTAATAAAATTTTCTCTCTCAATTTAAATGTTTTTCCTTTTCGTCCAGTTAATTTGCCTACACGTAAGGTGTTGATAATAAAATGTTCTAAACTTAAAATTGTTTTTGTTTTTCACCCTCTTAATTTGTAAACGAGTGAGAAGAAGAAAGAGCTAATAATATAATAAAAATTGGTCAAAGTTATAAAAAATATAACTTATAGTCTTCTTCGGATGAACTCCAGCGAAAAATATATTTATTAAATATAATAACTTTAATAGATATAAAAACCCAGTATTCGATTTGACAAAAACCAAATAAATTTACTTAAAATCATTGTTTTGAATTTCGGAAATGGAAAAACCAAGGACTCTTCTTTAAAAGTATTGCACGAACTGCAAAATATTGTTTATTTGTAGTCAAAGTCAGTTTTCATGTAGGAAGGTAGAATTAGGAGAACGTATGCGTAGAGTGTGAGTAATATTAAATTTGGTTATCATTTCATTCAGTAAAATATATTTCTTTTATTCAGCCTAATTTTAAGTCCAGATCACCATGAGCAAGAAAAATATATATATATATATGTATATATATATATTGACTTCTTAAATAAATTTAAAGTTTCGTTGTTTTTTTTTTGCTAAAAAATAAATAAATACTTTTAAAGCTAAACGGGCATTAAAGCCCAAAAGCAGCATCCTAATGTTGTAATATTGCTACTACAAGCAAATAGCATTAGGTTCACGATGCCCAATGCGATAACAATTACATACGCCCAAGAATTTTTCAAATAATATTTCTAGTTTGTACGCATATTATACAGAATATTAATGTTGATGCATGTAGCCATAGAACGTTTTTTTGCCTGTATATAGTTTTTATTAAAAAAAAATAGCGCTGGAACTATTTTTAAAAACTTCCTATGAGGAACGCAAAGCAGTATAAGTCTAAAATAAAAGTGTCAATTATTATTAATTATGAAGATTTATTTTCCTATATATAGATACATGAAAGGTATATAACCAGTTGATTGCATTTCGGATCCATCGAATCATCTGAACAAGCCGGTTTTATGCCGGATGTATTTAAATTCCATTTAAACAGTTCATTCATTCCCTTATCGAGCATTCAAATGAAAAACTAATTAAAAGTCTTGAAAGCAACATGCACTACATTCGATTTATTTCAGTCTTAACCAGTACACTTCAGCTTAATAATTTTCATTTTGATTTTGGTATAGTAGGTATCTCTCATTAATTATGATAATTATGTATATAAAATCCATTTCGGAAGTGGTTGAACACAATTATCTAAAATAAAATAGCACACTAATAGGCACAGAAAATGTTTAAAAGTTGCTCTTTTGTATACCTGAACATCCCTTCTTATCAATATATTGGGGTTTTCTTTGGTGCAATTAAAATCATTACTATGGAGCTCAGAACGTTATTTTTTTGTCACATTTAAGTTAATAAATATTTATAAATTTGTAGCAAATATGTATTAAGTAATAAAGATTTTGAATCATCAATTACGAAGAAATAAAATATAATCACAATTATTTTATTATACTAAATATAAATTATGTTTGGAAAGGGAGTTTTTTGAATACCCTTCTTGTGGAAGATGCAGACCGCATTTGCTTTCTAAGGCCTGTACCAAAAAAAAAAATTGACAATTTCAAAAATTAACTTTTATCTTTAACAATGTGCTTTAAATTGCAAAAGAAGATTTAACAAAGTCCTTTCATCATGGTTAGACAATGCGAAGAGAAGTAAGTACAGCAGGCAAAGAAATTATTACGAAACCAATATTTGTTAATAGTATAATCAATAAGAGCATAATGATATACTTTAGAAAAATGCACAAATATATCAAATATGTTGTCAAAAAGTATAAAATTAAAAATCAACATTTGTGCCCACTTGGTCTGATGTACTTAAATCTAACTAATAACTAAGATCAATTAAAGTTCACCCAAAAGTCATAACAGTCAATGACAACTTCGGCACTTTATGCCTTATTATTTCTTCTCATAAAATAAGTTCGACTTAGAGTCGTTTTTAGGAGTTTTAAATTCCAGTAAGTAAAACCTAATCTTTACGTGCAAATAAGTTGTATGAGAAGTTTTAGCAAATTGGTTATAGTGTATTTGCAATTCTTAATTCACATATATAAACTATAGATTACACAATAGTTTTTTTAACAATTGCTGCATTCTGGTACAGAACACTTGAAAATCGCTAGTTTCCCCTTGTCACAGCGAACTATTTAGTTAGTTGCTAAAATTATCTTAAAGAAACCCTTTGGGACGAACTTATTTGGGTTCGCATTATATTATATTTTCTGGTGCCAGTGAATATATTATTTCCTATTTTCTTTCTGGTATAGCAATATTAGTAAAATGTTTAATGTAAGTTTTACGCAAGTGCCTGTGGAATGTTTAATATTTAGTTTTATGGTACAGGCCCTGGAGTATGTGTTTTCTTTCCGTATTTCCGATGAGGTCCAATTGGGGTCCAATTTTTCTTTTTATTTTATTTAAAACTGAAAATTCCACTCCCAACTTAACAGTAGTGAAATTATGACATGACACTGTGTCGTGCCAAAAAACCCGATTATGTCATTCTTTACAATGCATATACACTTCTTTATATAACTTGTACGTGTCGAATAAATATCGCGAAAGAGTGAGAGGTCTATAATCCCCTAGATCATTAGATAACAACGCCGCATTTGATTTTCTGACAAAAAAAAACTTAACTGGTCAATCTCATAACGTAACTTTCATTAAAACTGACCCCAGGGTTTTATTGTAGGAGTTATATATAACGATTTACACAACGAGTGCGTTGAATTTTTTAAAATCTTTCTAATTTTGTTCATGCACATTTTGTTCCATTGACGTAATTGGTTCCATTTTGTCTTCTACTGATGTTAATAGCGCTAAATAACCGTTGAACCAACTTGGGGCCAAATTCCATAAATAACGCAGTTTTTTATTTTTAATAAATACATTCCTTCCATTTATTCGATTGGGTTAAGAGACCATAAGCCTCCCTCTGTACTGCATCCCCAAAGCTCATAAAAAAAGCAAGAGGCCAATTCGGGAAGACTTCGCTAGTGCTGACGCCAGTCATGTTGGTCTTTATACAAGGTCTTAGGTTAGGTCTGCATCTCTTTAGCATTGGTGTAGGAACGTTGATTGACACTGCCTTTTTAATGGGGTGCGTATGGTCCTTCATTTAGACATGTCAATAAAAACTGAGTCGGTCGTGCGCTAATTTGTTCGTGAAGTAAATTAATTTTCAAATAAATACATATATGTATATATGTAGCAATTAAATGTCTCAAGTTATCGCTGATTTTAAATAACTAGTTTATTTCAAATCAGACAAAACTCGTCATATACTATTATACAGCAATATTCTCTAGATTCTTATATCATATACTACATCATATTTCGATTGATTAACATTTTTAATAATTATTATAACATGGTGTATACTTTCTTTTCGTAAAATTTCCGATACGCTGCAACTAACACTCCAAAAAAAATTTATCTAAAATATGTGGATAAATATGTATTTTATATATAAAAATATAAAAACCACCGGATTGCCATGCGATGATGTATCAACAAAATAAAATGGAAATAATATAATTCGCAATCGTATAACTAACTATTCGGCAATGGACATGATACTGGATATATCTACATTTTACTAGGCACAGATGCCTGGGGCTCTGGATCGGTATGGCAAACAACTAATACATCAGCCAACCTATGGACATCTCTAGACGGAACAGCTGAACGTGGCACACCATCCAATTTAAAATCATATTTACCAGAAAATCTACTCGAGCTAAATTGAACTGCATACTAAAAACAAAATATGGACGGAGGATATAATAGACAGTGATATCAAGATCAGTTTCTTTTTTCAAACTGATTTACAGTAATACTTAACAGCAAAATTATTGAAAGCAAAAACAAAATATTTCCACTATTTTTTATTTCGGATGTGACAATTGGTACCTTATTAATAAATAACGATAGGTAAGTGTGTTTTTTTATTCAGGTGGCTTAAAAAAAACTGCGATTACTTGACTCTGATTTGTTGTATTGTCTATAAAAGTAAACACTATATATAAATATGTAAATCACTTTCTTAATAAAAAATAGTATCTATATTTACGTTATAAAATAATGTATGTGCAATTCATTAGCCTACAGTGTCAATATTTTTTTTAATTATTAATTGTTTTCATTACTTACAAGCTAGAAATTACTTAAAATAAATAAATAGTCACTTGTGACACAGTGTTTTTTTGTTTGCACATGTTTTAAAACTATTGAAGAAGTAAGCTTAAAAAAATTAAGAAACAATTTTATGCAATCAGAAAAACTGTTTAAAATAATGTTCCCGATTTTATAAAAATTTATTCGGGTTTTTGTAAAATGATTTTTAATCGGAAACTTCAGTTTTGAAAACTAGATTAGAGTAAAAGTATGCAATTGAAAAAATAATAGCAGTTTAAACAAATTCTTGGCTAAATGCAAAAAGTTTAAAAAAAAATTGTTAATTTAATAGTTTTTCTATCATTTTCTGAACGCACATATGCTCTCTCTTCCCATATCGTGCTCGCTACTGTCCTTTAACTTTTCTCATCACCAAATATATCTTATGTTGTAGCTTTTCTCTTCATATTGCAGGAAGAGCAGGTTCTCGGTATATACATATTAATTGCAACAAAGTAGTTTCATTATGTAAATTTGGGAATAAGTGATATCACTTCCTAAAATGCTATACAACTTAATAGAGCGCCAAAGAATAATTGTATTTGTCCAATTTTATTTGTGTAACAAGAGTTATGGCTTCTTTAACTGATGAATAAAAAAGCCTTAAAACCTTTACTCAACAAAAATGTTTTTCTTACCAAAAATTTCTTCTCGGACAAATTTTCTATAAACTATGTTAAAAAAAATATTGTTTATGATAAAATCGCAAACTTTTCCTACTTTGAGTCGGGGCTAAAGTAAACCGCACTTACCTACATGCAACTTATTTTTCGTCGTAGCTTCTGAAGTGTTGACCCATCGAAGTTTACTTTCTTACTTCCCCAGCTGTACAACTCTTTCTAATATTCTAATAAAAAAATGTTGTTTATGATAAAATCGCAAACTTTTCCTACTTTGATCGAGGCGAAAGTAAACCGCACTTACCTACATGCAACTTATTTTTCGTCGTAGCTTCTGAAGTGTTGACCCATCGAAATTTACTTCCTCAGGTGTACAAATCTTTCTATTTATATTGTTAGCTTTTGTGTATATACAATTGTTCCTCTTCGTTTAACATCGTTCAAATGTATTCAGCTTCTCGGACCGACTACTATAATTCTTGTCGTTTTTACACAACAAAGTTTCATTGAAAATGCAAAACGTCTGTTTGTAGTAAGTAAATTATTAGTCGTTGTAAGATTTTTATTTTTTGTGGTAAATAATTATTTCATAATGGATTTATATCAAATAATACATATGTATCAACTCGTAATAGTTGATGACAAGTATTAGACGATTTTTGGACCTAAACCATAGGAAACACTTCCACTGCTATGTCTTCGAAAAGAAGATTTGTGAACTTGCTTATAGCTTAAATTTTGATATACTCTGCAAAAAACCGAAGTAAATGTGCGTATGGATAGGATTTATTTTGTGATCATCCACTGATGATCATACATCACAACAATCTGTTGGGTGAAACGCCTTTGAGTCATTTCACTAACATTAACTTTGTTTGCTAAGGAAATGCGGCACTATATCGACTTAAGAAATAAAACAATTTTTAACAGTAGCAATAAACATAAAAATAAGATCCATGCCGATACCCTTATTATATATTGTTGAAAATCATGTCGTCTTTTTGATTTATTAAAACGATATCGTAAAATATTCCTTAACAAGGTAGCTAAAAGGCCCAGTTATATATATATGTAAAATGCGATGCAAAACGATTTGTGCCACTTTAGCTTAATTGTTTAATCTTGGTCATAAACTGTAGCTGAAACAAATTTATCGAGAAAAATTGAGTTATTCAAAAAAAATTAATAAATTCTTACGCTATTAGGTTTTTGTTTTTGTTCTCTATGGAAGACGTCTCATAAAACATTGAGGCGTTTGTAATATAAAGCATTTGAATATGTGTAAATGTGTGAAAGGTTTTTATATCTATGTTTATTCTTTTTATTCGTTTAAGATTATAATAGAATTTTAACCACAAAATATGCATTTAATTTAAAGTAATCAAATTTTTTAAATTGATATGTTCTTCCTGCTATTACTTTTATTATTTGCAAATCCAAAATTTAGCACTTTATTTTAAGTCATCTTTAAAAAAGCGGGAACCTTTTGTCATAGCTTTAATATATAAATATTTATGCTGTTGTTACTGTAAATTATAATAATACAAAAAACCGATCCGCAAAGACAATGTTCTCAGAACTATTATATAAAAATAAATAATAAATAATAATAAAAGTAAAAATTAAAATATTTATGAATGTTGAAGCATACATATTTATAACTAAACGTTATTGTTTATACTATGCAATATGTATGTTTATATACAATAAATGTTTATTTTGTTTATGCCAGGATAAAATTAATTTTATTATGTAAAAATATAAGGAGATTTTTGTGACACACATTAATTAAATGGAAAGCAAATCAATGCTTACAAAATTTAATAAATGAGTTGTTGGTGCAAAATTAATAGAAACTGTAACTAGTATTAGTCCGTTAGTTGTAAGTCAGAATTAGATGAAATCGTAATTAGAAACCATTGAACTATTTGATTTCTCACAAAAAAACGTGGTAATGACAAAAAATAAATAAAATAAAAAAGACATTACCAACCAATAAACAATGCTAATGTAAACTCTACTATAGTTTTAGTTGTTACGTATATTTAAAATAATTAACAAAAAGAAAATGCATCAAATAATAATTATACTAAAACTTGTATAAAAAAAATGTGGTAAGCTGTGTAAAAAACACACAGTGAAGTTTTATATATTTCAAATTTATAATAAATCAACTTAGTAAATATGAAAACAAACAATTAGATAAGGAAATAGAGACACTCTCCTAGAAATAATTAAGGAAAAAAAATAAAAATTTAATATATGACACTAACACACATTGTAGAAAAATATTACGTGTAGTGTATACAGAAAAAGAGAAGCATTATAAAATATTGAAATGTGTACTTGAATTAAATTCAATAATAAATACTTTAAACTTATATATCGTACCATACAATTTTGTTTCCTATTATGTTATAATGTTTTTTAATCTACAAACAAGGTTACCAGCAGTTTAAAAAACCATTCTATCGAAAAACATTGTCTACAGAATGCATATTTTGTGTAATACTACATATCTGATGAAAATTTAATCGAAGATGTTTTCGAATTACAGACAATGATGTTCAATCAATATACGAACGCCATTCGGTTGAACATGTTTAAATATCAAGAATTTTGTCACCAGAAATGAAATGCAGAATACGATCTTATCCTGTCTGTTTACGGTGACAAATGCAGTATTATGATTAACAGCAAGGGTGAAACCATAATGAGCTTTACCGGAAAACAACGACGAATTTTAAGTTCTGTAAGCGAGAAGCGAACTGCGAACAAAAGGACCTCTAAACAAATATTCTTCAGACAAGTGCCCACTAAACGTAATGGTGTTAAAAAGGATGCCAAAGTTACAGTGTAAGCGAAAAAATAATACTTTAACTGGAAGAGTTTGTTTAAGAAATATATGATCGGTTAATACCCTGTGTGATATGTATCCTTTTGGTGTGACTACACAAAAATTTTGTTTGGGTCTTTATGTATCGGAACAGAATTTTGTGAGTGCCGAAGACTGATTATTCAAAAGTGGTAAGAAGATTTTGAGACTTTTATTAATATTTAAGACCAGCCTGCGAAAAGAGAGTTAAAATCCCGCGTAACGTGTTATGAAAAAATGAAAAAATGTAATTGAAAACGAAATCATTTATACTGTCATGAAACCGCTTGTGTAGATGAAAGCTATGTTTAATGAGGCGTCTAGCTCAGTACAAAGCATGTTAATTACAGGTTTTCGTGTTCAATGTGAAAAATGTCTGCCCAGCTCTGCACTTTTCTTTTGAGGTAGAACAAATTTGTGAGAAACGTCAAAATCAGCTGTGGTTGCAAATTAATTGTTTTTTCGTCGAACTGAAAAGTTGTTTGTTGATTAATTAATTAGAAGAAATCGAATAATCTTCTGATAAAGGGCAATCGGTTGTTGTAACAGTATTTAATAGTAAGTTCATGATTAATGTTCATTAATTCACGATTTATACTAAACTTGTAAATTCAAATAATTATCCAGCAATCGAAAATGAAGTTGTTATTTTTGACAACTACTATATGGCTGTAATTTTCTGTTCTACCTTTGATCTGACATTTTCCACAAATTTGTTCTGCTCTGCCTTGCCTTTTTTCTCATTGAACAAAGCTGAAGTCTGCAACTTGGTTAAAAAATAATCGAAATTAAAAACTACAACTAAATTAGCTAGGATTTTGAGAATGGTTTTAATGTTTATTGATGTTGATACATTATATTAGGGGATGTATTTTTAGAATTAAATAAGAGAGGACTGTTTTCAGGAACGTTCATTATACCCCATATACTATAAAATTTCACAGCTCAAATAATAATTTATTTTGTTTCACTGAGTGCAGTTTTGATAAAACAACCCACCAAATTCTTTAATATTACTGGACACCTTTTACTACTTTACCTGGGAAAATATAATGCTGTTAATTTTTTAACTGGCAAATGTAACAACTGCCGAAATGAAAATATTTCTTACTTCCTGCATAATATTACTTAGATGGCGCTACAGTCCGGAGTGGCCGTGGGCCTCAACCAGTACGGCTCTCCAGTTAGCTCGGTCTTTGGCTAACTGCCTCCAGTTGCGCACTCCAAGTTGGGTGAGGGCCCCTCTCCACTTGTGTGCGCCACCTAAGTCGAGGTCTTCCTCTGCTGCGTTGTCCGTCTGGGTTGGATTTGAAGACTCTTCGGGCCGGAGCACTGTTGTCCATTCGCTCTACATGTTCTAGCCATCTCAGACGGCTTATCCGCACTTTTCTCAGGATCTGCCGTAGTGTGAATATTTGATCGGTTGGGGACTTCCCTGGCCAAAACCGCACTGATAGGGCCCATCAGTTCTTTGACATATGGTTTCAGGCGTTCACATAGTACGGCAGACAGGATCTTGTAAGCGATGTTAAGCAGACTGACACCTCTGCAGTTAGCGCAGTTTAGAGTCTCCTTTCTTGTGTACCGGACAAACATCAGGCATACTTTCTTCCGACCAGATCTTGGAGATAAGTTGGTGTGTGTTTTCCACCAAGTCATCTCCCGCTGTTTTAAATAGCTCGGCTGGTAGGCCGTCTGAGCCAGCAGCCCTGTTAGACTTGAGTTTAGATATTGCTAGCCTCACTTCATTTTGGTCGGGTGGACGGAAATCTTGGCTTTCATCATCCAAATTGAATGGTTCGTTCTGCCTGAAAGCAGTTTAGTCGTCTTCGCCGTTTAACAGTCTGCAGAAGTGTTTTTTCCATATCTTCAACACTGACTGTGATGCTACTAGTTACAAGATTCCCTTGCTTATCTCTACAGGTCTCTGTTCGGGTCTTGTTGGCGTGACAAGTTCTTTTTACCTGTTAGTAAAACTTTTGAACATTATTCCTGGAGTAGGACCTCTCTATTTCCTCGATCGCGTGCTTCTCGTGATCTTTCTTTTTCCGTCTGAGAAGCCGGTGTTCTTCCCTCCTCTTTTTCTCGTAAAGCTTACAAGACGCTCACGTCCTTCTCTGCAACGTCGCTTTGTAGGCGAGTTGCTTTGCTGCATGTCCTTACCGGCACTCTTCATCGAACCAAGGCAAGGGTTTCGTTGTGGTGGTCTGGTAAAACATATACTCTGTCCAACATAAATTTGCAGTACACGTCTTATGGGTAAGCTTTTTAAAAATCAGTAGCGTGGCATATTTTTCCACCATACTGAATTGAAAGAAACTCCTCATAAAGTGTTTACCCTTCAGTGAATTTCCAATTGCTTCTGACGCAGATCCGTTATGTCTTATTCAGCGCACATGTGAGTATCCACTGATCGACTGTGGCCTGTGGCTACTGCTATTTAATTTATGTGCGTTCAGAGTTACCAATGTCTGTTTGGTAACTCGGTCAGTTTTTTCCTTGGGTTTATGTTGAGGAGCTTAAGGTTTTAGAGCTTTAAAAAAAAGTTTTTACTGATAAGTGTTATCGTGGCGATTTTGTTTTGATCTTTGACATTTCTTTGAATGTGTGGAAAATAAATTCAGTTACAAAATTGTAATTTGTTTTCTTTAAGGAAAAAGATTATTTGCGTTTGTTTTGTTTGTTAGAAATGGCTTTAAATTCATCCAAAGACTAAAGTGTCAAAAAAAAAATTGTTGACGCGACAAAAATAATTAATTAAAATTTGAAAAATGAAACAGTGGCTGGGAAGCAAGTAGGTGAAGTTCTATGGGTCAACGAACAGTTAACAGATTTCTCAAAGAAAATAGTACCAAAGACCACAACTCCCCGCCAAAGAAGAAAAACCAAACTGGTCTCAAAAATAAAGTAGACGATTTCGACATGGGTGCCATTAGGCAAATTGTGCACCCAATTTTTTCCAAATAACGAACTTCCGACGCTTGATAAAATACTGCATGAGGTAGGACGCAATGCAAACATCACTACAATTGCCAGGTCTTCTCTGCATATAGTTTTAACAAAAAAAACTAGGTTTTAAATTTGCCATCGTAGTCGAAGGAGTGTTGTTTTGGAAAGAACTAACATAACATAAAGATATTTATAAAAAATAAAATAATTTAAATGAAAATTTCAATCAGGCATGGTAACCCGACATAATATGCTCTCAGGTTTTTGCAGATTTAATAATCCTAAGTACGGAAACCCTGTAAGAGCTTTTGTTAGAATAGCACCTTACGGAAAACAAAAGAGTGCGAATGAGAGGCACACATCTTCCCTGTACTGCCAATTTATTTTGGACAGAGTATAGCACATCAGTTGCAGCGTCTCTGATGGCCTCTTGGCATCGATAACTTGCTCTTCGGCACTTGATGCTGCCTGAATTGGACTTCTGGATAAGTTGAGGAATACGCGATCGCTGTTTGTGGTTTGCGATTTCACCCGTGCGACGTCAAATCTCCTCATAGTACTTCTCCTTTGTTGTGGCGTCTGAGATATCCGCATTCTTACCTTGACTACAACAAGGTAGTGGTCCGAGTCTATGTTGGCCGCTCGGAAAGTTTGAACAACTATAATACTAGAAGCGTGTCTTACGTCGATCGCAACATGATCAATTTGGCTGACGGTTTTTTGATCTGGTGACAGCCATATTCCTTTATGAATTTTGAGGTGAGGGAACGCATAATATTAGGCATTGAAAAATTAAAACACAATTCGCTATATGTTCTCGAACCACATTTATTTCTTTAGCTTTACTCAAAGGGTTTATATCCAGTAAATGTAAATAATAAGTTTTAAGTATACAGGCTGTTGGAAAATCGGATCTTAAAATATTCAATAACACAAATTGTATATCTAAATTAGAGAACCTATATAGATACATGCTACCACATACGTTTAGTATATTCCTAAGATGACATATAATAATGCATATTATTGTTTAAGTAGTGTTTTTTTTATGGCAAAGATAAATGATTTAAATAATGTTTTTCTAACCATTCAGGGTTTTAATATGAGGGAATAAATTGCAAATAAATTGTTAATTAATCTTTACGTGATCGGACAATATCATAACAAATAAATAGCCTAATATATGACTAACGACTAAGTTTTGTAAGGCATTTGGTTTTTTATTATTCCGTTAACTTCTAACTGAAGTCGTTGACTAATTACTAAAATTCTATAATATTATGACAGTATCATTTTATTTTCATTACATAGGTATGTATTTTTTTTTTCTTTTTGGAGAAAAATTTTTTTATGTAAATATAGAGCTTGCGATTGCAAAAAAAACTGAAAATTTTACTTTCAATTACTAAAATTAGAAGAAAAAATTTTCAAAAATGCATAAATAATCACCATTAATGCAGCGTATATCGTATAAGTCGATTTATTGTTTAGATGTAATATTATTAATTATGGTAATACATATTATAATAAATGTGGGCATATTTTTTCAGTTCATTTGATATTTTACATTTCTACACTGACTAAGAATAGTTGATGTTTTAAGGAATAGTAGGTATCGCAATGATTTTTTTCTTTAAAGGAAAAATTGAATATCAGAATCAAAAATTTAATTTTACGGTAACCAATAATAAAGTTACGGTAACCAACATTGAAAATTGCCGTTGTATACTAGAATAATAAAATGAGAAATAAATATATTCTAATAAGAATTGTAAGATTGCATTTTTATATATAAATTTATTTATATTACTTTACAGGTATTATTATTTTCACACATTTAGCTATTTACAAAACATATTTAATAAATAACCTTCGAACTTAAACTACAACCCCTAAAATTGTATTTCACAGTAAAAAAAAAGATTAAGAAAATGCCCAACACAATTGTTTTAAAGTATAAAAAAGCAGGTTCCTGTATAAATGGAACGAATAAGCTTTTACAAAATCTTTTCTAAAAGCACATTATTATGTCTAAAACTACAACGTTTAGTAAACATTATTAATAATAAAATATCGTACATAAACTGATTTTAACAAACTATGAACAACTGCATTTTTCCACCGCCATATTTGGTATTGTGCTCATAACCAATATATTCTCTGCATTGAAATATAACAGGCGCAATGGGCTCATTTTAGTTGGTGAACAGCAAGGTTGTGGAGCTGTGCTCAATTGCATTAAATGCGTATGGGGGTACTTTTCCAAGAAACCTAGTTTACACTCACCATTGCAGAAATACGCATTGAATGAAGTTGGAGCAACAACCCATGTCCATTCAAATTCAACAAAATTTACAACAAGCGGGTATCGGCAACACCGTTCCTCATTATCACTTTCGGAGCAGTTCATTGATGTATTTCGTTTTGTACGCCGTTTTCGATTATCTTTTGTCAATACCTCTATGTACACAGTCTACAACGAGAAAGAAAAGTGGGTTATAGAACAAAATCAAATAGATGTACGCAAATATTTAAATTTTATTAACAGTCCGAAGTTCCTATTTCTTGAAAGAAGTTTTACCAAAGTTTGTTTAGATAACCAAGAAATGTTATCAATCATTATTTTTCATTCGATTCGGAACCGACAATTCATACATACATATGCAAATACACTTACTGATCATCAATTTGTCACGCTTCGAAAAACTTGCTGGTCTTTCTCTACAAACTACCAGGCGACCGGAAACTACCAAAAAACCGTAGGTATCATTTTATTTACTATAGCAGAGGCAACAGCCTGAACTTGTATGTTCGATGAGTTATCATTTATTAGCACATACTTCACCCAAGATGAATTGTGGTTTGTGCCAAGAGTATGCAATAGTTTATATGTATATAAACTAATATATTCAACAGCTGGGCAACGATATTGAATTGTCGTTCCAGCATAAGAGTATGCAAACATTTACATGCGACAGCAGGGCTGTGTGGTCCTTCGATAAGTTCACATTTTTTAGCACATACACCGCCAAAAATTAATTTTTGCCTAAGACTATGCCATAGTTATTTTTTTTATTGAACACTTACTGAATTTTAAGTACGAAGTGCTACCATGCTTTAAAAAATGTTTCCTTCTCATTTTTTTTATGTTTAGTGATCATTTGCATTACATATGCAATAAAATTTATATCTGTAAGAATAGCCTTCTCTTTGTAGGATCTCTGCATTTTCTAAAATGGTCGAATTCCGACCAATTGGCGAACCCCAGTAAAATATATTAAAGCATCGTAGATAATACCAAAATTAAAAAAATATACTCACAAAGGCTTTATTATTTGACGAGTCTCCAGTAATTATTAACGGCTTCATCCAACCCTCTGAACCTTTTATCACAATTCCCTGATTTGTTGTTGTATTGCGAAGCCAGCCTTGCACTAGTTGTGTAACATCTACAGATATCCACTGGCCAAGCCCATTTGGAATTTTATTTTTCGATTCTGTTACCTTAACTGTATGTGTAGCTACAGTACTATTTACGCGACGTACTACTCTATTTATTGATATTATAAGGTCACTCGCTATGCTATTATTGGTATTAAGTATGCTAGGCTCATATTCGCGAATCCAATCATTTCCCCGAACGTATACGTGTAAAAGAGCTTGAGAGACTATAGAGTGTTCACTGCTCTTAAACTTAAAGTTGAGAATTTCTGTCTTGCGATTGTGTCGCATGCGAGGCACTGTAATGGAAAAAATAAACAATAGCGTTCAGTATTAATATAAGACATTAACAAATTGGGCCTTACCAATAACAAATGTAGTGTCTTTTTAAATCAGTGTTTTCTTTCCTTTTTTTCGAAAGATTTTAAGGACGGCAAATTAAAGTCTTACACTTATTCTGTTATTGGTACGGGCCACTGTATTGCCATAGCCGAGTTAGAAGCTAAAAATAAAAGGTCTCAACGAGATCACAGTCCCAGATCATTAAACGCTATCGACTCTAACTCACTGTTTACTTATTATTTACACTTAAACTCTTATTAATAATAATTTTTAGGATTTATCTGCTGCGTAAAACCTTTCGATGCTGGTTGTTTAATGAATTAATGACTTTGAAATCATTGTGCACAGGTGGAAAAAAATTAGAAAACACAAATCATCTTGAAATTTGTCATTTTCATTAACTACGAATGTTACATTTGTTGTAACAAAAAAATTGATCGCAAATTACCGTTCATGTTGGCATCAGCCAATAAGGTTAATAAATTATAAATATACAATATATTTAATTATACAAAATGCAAAGTTACCGACATTATTGTGAACAAAAATTTATTTTTCTCCAGGAATATACAACTAATTTTAATTAAAAAAATATATATTTATTGACTAGGTAGCGTAAAGCTTAAATTCACAACATAGACTTACAACTTTAAAACAAACAACCCATACCGACGGTAAATAGCTATAATACCTTTTAATTTCAAGCATTTTCATTTCCATCAATTCATGATTAATGCACAACGGTAAACGTGTTAGATAGTACTTGTTAATGCACTGCAGCATGTGCAGCCACCCGGGGCACGGATGAGTAATTAACCAGATAGTAAACTCTGCATTACCCTTACCCTTGAACACGCAAAATTTTTTTAATAATGGCCAACACATCATCTCTCATATTTTCTATCTGTGAATATGTGTAAGTCAGAGATTTAACGTTTGTTTCGCGGTATTTACAAAAATGGACGAGATTGCTTAGAATTAAATTTTTTGTCTATATAATTCCCTATTTCTGTGCAAGCTTCCCATTAGATTTGCACGTCAACTCCTAAATAAGTGCATATTATACGGGTAAATTAAGCTATTTTTACCCATAAAATTAGCGCTAGTCAACTCTGTATTCCCCTGTGATCTTCTGTGCCCGGGGTAAAAGCACTCTCCAAATAAAGAGAAAACTTTTTCAAATAAAAATATTTTCTCTAACAAAATAAATTCAAATATTTCTTTTAATAAACTTTTAAATAATAAGAAAAAGAATAACTGACTCTTCATACAATCCGTGGCTAGTTTTCAAGCCAAATTGGAAGAATTGCAAATTAATTAAATATTAAAAAAGAAATGAATTAACTTTTTCTCGGGGTAATTTGTTGCATCCTTTACGAAATTCATAACGCGTTTTTTTAAGCGTATACAGATTTGTTAATCTATTGCAATCTTGTCTGAATTATATAAAATATCCTTCATCACTCAAATCACTTTGCGAATGAAGACAAAATAGAACTAAATGAATTTAATAATATGGAATAGTTAATAATATTAAATAATTGATGTTCATTTATCGCATTTTTATCGCGAATGGGTTTTGGCTTGCTACGTATCATATACATGCACCCAGCAACAATAAGAGCAATGTTATTCTGGTTATGGTGGGGCTAAAACGGCATACCTACTTAATTTTTCCAAAATTGAAAAAATAATTAAATATCAGGATTTCAGAAAAATGTCAATATTATCTACAAAAAACGGGTGAAATGATTTAAAACAAAATTGGTGCAAATAATAATAAAAATAGAAAGCTTTATACAACCCAGTTGTGTACTTAATTTTTGTTAAAGGTTTTTTATCCCCGATTTGATAGGCGGTGTCTTAAATGTTCAATTGACGTACCGTCCTTGCCCTACACGATACTACGGAAACGATCTCACCTAACGTTCAGCTTAGATCCAAACATCTATCTAGTTGCAGCCAAGGTACGTCTACGGATTACTTAAACGTCACAACATCAGAGAAGTAAGTACTGTGAGTGAAATGAGATTGCAATGGCAGTAAACCACAAGAAAGTAAAGATTTTAAAATATGGAAAGATTCAATATTTCACCCGTTCTACAAAAATACCTATTGAAACTGTTATTTAAAAAAAAAAAACTATCAACGATAAATTACATACTCACTTGTTGGAAACACATATATGCTGTGGACAATAGAGAAAAACTCATCATCTAAGTTATTTGTGTACAGCTGGCCATCATTATCATCATCATTTTCCCCATGATTGTAATCGTCTGAGTAAACATTTGGATCATCACCTTGCATATTATTTTCATTATTTTTATTTTTATCACTACCGCTATTACGTCCATTGGGTCCTGTCATAGAAAACGTTATGTACGCAGAATTGCCTCTTTGAGCAGCTGCAGGACTGTCATCGACCACTGAGGAATATTTTTTATCATCATAGTAGCTATTGTTTTTGTAAAAACTTTCAATTATTGTGTGCGGTACAGAAGGCGCTGTTATATTTGGCAGACTTCGCATTTCTAACCGCATTAATATATGCCGCTTAATAGATTCTAAATTGTCCGCTTTAACCTGTTCACGCATCTGACATGAATGGCATCCACTGGTGGAAAGACGTAGACCCGGCTCACGATGTATTTTATCATTATAACTTATATAGCTTGTGATACTACTGCCACCAGTTGGACGATGCGAGGTACCTGTATCTGTTAATATTTGATGTTTATGAAGTCTCGACTCGGCTAGTGTTGATGATGATGATGATATCGTTGACGATGTCGATGATGTAATTGATGAAGTTGATGCAATTGTTTCTCCTACCGATCTAGATGTCGGCAAAGTTTCCGATGAGGCCACTAAAGCAATAGGTGGCACAAATGTAGATGATATCGTCTGATTAGGTGGATTACTACAATTAGTTATTGTGGTCGTCATAAGTAGTTGCAATAGTATTAAAATTGGGAGTAGGAACTGCGTTTTTCGACGCATTCGATTAAAACGTTCACTTATACACCGAATTACTTCTTTTACTACCATGACAAACATCATTACTAGGTAATAGTCAACAGATTGACCTATTTTGTTTTCATAATGTTGATGTGGCAGTGGCTGTGCTTGTTTATATGTTAGCAAATTAATTTTATCATTCAAGTTGGTTTTGTTTAAATAAGTATTAGAAATATCACAATATATTGTTGTTTCTTTTTCCGTTGTTACGACCCAATCAAAAATATTGTAAGCCATAGGAAAACTCATTGCGTATGATGTAGAAAACACGGAAAGGATCACTTGAAATTGTGATGACGATGACGACGATGCCGTAACCGCCGACGATGATGCCGTAACCAGCCACGATGGATAGACAGGTGCGTATTGTTGTTTTTTGTTAAACTTTGATTTTTCTGTTCTTTGTACCGTTGCCAGTGGTGCATATGAACTTTCGAACCATACTTGCGCTATCGCTATAATCGAAGCAGACATCTTGGAGGAACAGTTTGTATCACGGATGTGGCAGGCTATAGTTGTTGTGTTTTCATTTTCATTCTCATTATTAAGGTCACTTTTGCTGTTGAGGTTAATAGATGACGATTTTGTTGTTGCTATTATTCTACAATTGCAACGCTTGCTATTATACTTGAATAAATAGCGCCGTTGACGTGATTCCTGTACAAGCTCAAGGACTAGCACTTCTTGTTGAAAACGATATAAAAGTTGTTCTTTAAAGCACCTACTTCTAACAGTTTTGAAGTGCTTACATTTGTACATGCAGTTAAGAAGCTTATAGTAATCAGTACCGTCAAATATAAGTGCCATTGTTTTTTGGCCTGTTAAGCACTTTCTCCTTGAGTGCTATTGATGTAAGAGCAATGGACATAGGAAAACTCGAGCCACCATATTTTTCTTCTGCAAATAAATTTATTATTTTTTTCTTTTTTAATTAGAGTTCATAAACATACAAATTTATACAGGGTATTCCAGATTCTAGCGTCGACCTAAGAGTGATCTTAACCCTTTAATGCCCAAATGAAGCAATTTCGACATCTAAGTTTGAATTGTTGCCATGTGATAAATTGGAAGAAAACACAGTACCCTCTTTTTCTCAGAAAAAAATGAACCATGAAAAATAAAAAAATACACAGAAAAACCGGTTTTTTATGTATTTTTTGTGATTAAAATGATTTTCTCTTTCTCTCGATTTTTTTCATGCCTAAAATCAATTAATATCGCAAAAAAAAATCGTTAATTTTGGAAAATAAATATTCATTCCATTTTGGTTTACCAACATTTTTTGACATAAAACTAACCAAAAATAAATTTGTTGTTCAGACATCGAGGTCGCGATTTTCATTAATTTTAGGCATTACAAAAACCCAAAGGGAGAGAACATCTTTTTTAACAAAAAAAATTCCATAAAAAATTGGTTTCTGCAGTATATTTTTTATTTTTTCATGGTTAAATTTTTCTGAGATAATTTTAACAATCACTATTGGAAAGAACATCATCGAAAACATTAGATACACGATTTTTATTCTTCCATTTCATCATATTGCAACAATTCAAACTTAAATGTCGAAATTCCATAATTTGGGCGTTAGAGGGTTAAGCATTATATCTAATTGTTTATTGACTTATATTCATAGTTGGAATTTAGCAGCGGAATAAGTCGACTTTCAGTATGCTTTTCAGTCTATAAAAGTTCAGTAGATAATAGTATGTTAAAATCGGAAATACCCACATCAATTGATTATAACTTGAAGCAGAACATTATAGAAAATATAACTTTTTTTCTTTCTGATTTTACTACTTCAATATTACACCCTGATATGCAGGGGTGAAATAAATGCAAATATTACATACTGGAATACAACTTGAACCTATTATTTTTCCCACCACTGTAGTTATGCAATAAGTTATTGAGATTATTTATTTCCATAAATGTCTGATTGACTGCGATAAACAAACGTTTTGCAACAAGCTTTATTATCTAATAAAAGGCCTGTACCAGGAAACAATAAATAACAATTTTTAACATATAATTAACGTATTTATAAAGGGCGTTTCCTTAAGTCGGTACTGGTATTGCTTTTGCACACAACACAGAGAATTTAATTAAATGGCCATTTAATTGTGTTCAATGGGCTGAATAAATTCTGCAACTAGTTTTTGAACAAATTCGGTTACATGCTCACGATGACTGGATCTGAAGAATGTAATCCAAGAGTCAAAGTTTTAAATTCAAGCATTTTGATGTCCTTAAAAATCACATATCGATATTTTTTTGTCGGAGGTTGCTGCTATCCGATGGACTGGTCCATTGTACTACCATTCAGACACCTTATATTAATGTACTTAGTTTTCCCGTCTTTCAAAGAAAATAGAGAAGGAGCTTCAGTGATGAGGAGCTTAGATGTTCGGCAGTCACCACGTCAGCCCCGAAAATCCGCACACCTGATGCGAGCATAGGCCGGACAACTGCAGAGAAAGTGTTACGCTGTGTCATTCTCCTCACTGCAAGTAGGACAGGTAGTGGTGTCGCTTAAGCCCAACACATTTAAGTGTGTGTTAAGCAAAAGCTTGGTGGCCCGAAAGGACGCCTACAAGCAGCCTACAGTCGTCTCCTCAGAGATAGAAGAAAAGAAATGACCTTTTGCAAACGTCCGGGCGTTTGGTCTGTCTACCGCCATCGCCCGAATCTTGTGTTCACGAGAAACCCAAGAATCAATGGAAGACATGAATAAAGATGTAGGCAGACCCAACACAGGTTTGGTACTAAGAAAAATTTAAACATTTTGATTAGATTAGTTCCGAAAACTATAATTTTGCTTATTGATATACCTAATATGCCAAATATAAATAACAATACGGCCAATATTGTGCAAGTGCTTTACAAGTTCGGCCGATCAAAATGGGAACTTTAGTTATTTGGTCAGGATTTAAAATATTCGTCATCACTAAAATCACTTTGTGAAGGCGAAGACGAAATACGTTGGATGAATTTAATAATTCACAACAGATTGCTTTTTAATTATTTTAACAAAAGTTTGGTGGTATATTTGCAGTACCTGCTATAGATGATGGTAGAGCAAGTGCGTAAGAAGCGTTAAATGTCAACTGGCTGTTTGTTTCTTTAAGGATTATGAATTATTCAATACTAGTTGTCGCTCGAGTAACTAATATATTAAACTGTGCAAATAGATGAAAACGAAATAATTCATTATTAAAATCGGGAGGTATGATCGCGATTTCATAGAAAATTTTCATTTAGATAAAAAAAAAACAATTTTTCAACTTTTCCATCTGTAAGAACCTTATTCAGACTATTACGAATATTCAAAATAAAATTTATTTATTTATTTATCATATGTTACGCTTACCAACCAATATTTGACTTTTATACATAGGAAATCATGGAAAATATTTTAAATTGAGATTGTATTTTTATCTGACTAAGCAATATTGGCGAAATGCCCTACCGAATTGAAATTTGTTCAGCTGATAGTATATTGCCAGCATTAGAGACAAGGAAGTTTTACTTCTCTGCTCTAATTTTATCTGATTTTTCTGTTCAAATACAGGATTTTTTCATTAAATAAAGTTAACAATTGTTAATGTCTTCAACATTATAGTAAAAGTTGTTATATGTTAAATATTCCTAATAATTGCATTGAATTCAGAATAAAAATTTCGAATTTTCTATATCAGTGCAAAATATATTTATATATAACAAAGAATAGTAGAAAGGTTCGCATTTTTTAATTTTCTGATCTATTTGTTCATCTTTTCGATTTCTGCTACTGGTAAATGTTTTCCTTAGGTGCTGCAGCATTTTCATGTGTACATCTTTTGTCACCTTCTTACAGCAGATGTGCTAAGGCGGCCAACGCCGAATTCTTTATTCTCGGCAGTTCGCAGCTTCTTTTCGTTAGACAGTCGAGCTCTAAATCTAGCTGCAATAAGAAAATGGTCAGAAGCAACGTTTGCACCACTGTATGTATGCACGTTTAGAAAATTACTTCGATGGCATAGCGCTCAACGTGGAGAGCCAGGCTCTGGTTTTGACTTTAGGACAGGCCTGCGATTTCGGTGCTAGTAACCGACCTAGGGGACCTCAGAGCTGCCGTTGCCCCATTAAGGGTTCATCCGCCACCAACTCTTTTACTCTATCGGAGATCCCTATAGACCTTGCATTGAAATATGTCGAAGCAGCTCATATAGGGATATCGCCAGCTCGACCTAAATAGACCTGTAAACGCCTAGATCCATCCGTATAATTTGTCCGCTGTCGTCCAGAAATAGGAGGAAGTGCCTTATTGAGATGACACTCCTCCACCCATTCTCTCGCCTTCTACTCATCTCCAGTCGAGGTACAAGGCACCCAATAGTCACCAACGCGGAGGTGAGTAGCAGGATATGATGTACTCATAAAATCGCTTTGATCAATGAATTTTGGTCTCTTAACTTTATTTTTTCTGGAAATGTGTATCCTTGTATAATGCATGTTAACAACAAAATAATGATTTTACTAAAATGTTATCATAAGCCACCAACATTCCTGTGCAGAATAATCATGAAGCTCTTCTATAACTATCGTGGGCATGCGGTTCCTAGGGTTGATACGACTTACTCGTGTCGGAAAAGGAACAAGCATGAATTTGTGAAACAGTATCAGAAAAAAATGCCATTAAGTTGACAATTTAACCTCGAGTTTTATAATATTGCCTTACTACGCGCTATTGCGCGTATCATCAGTTGGGAAGACACACCTTCGCTAGTAAGTGCAAAATTTAAACTTTACTGAAAAAAAACTCAGTCTGTTTTTAATTATTTCGCAATTCAACGAAGGAGGCTACTTCATATAATCGATTTTAATATTTGGAAAAAAGCAGGTATTGCACGCGCAACGACAACAACAACCAGCAAATTTTTTGATTCTAAATAAATAGAACAAAAATTTTTACTTTTCAAATTTTACACACTTTCGTATGTTTACAGAGAAATAATTTAATTATATCTAATAAATAAAATCCCATATGTGTTGTTTGCTTCAAATGCACGTTCTTTTGGATAAACATTGATTGCTTGATGGAACAAATTTTCTTGGATATAATTTTGTTTGCTGAGAATTTAAATTCCAGTGATATTGTTAATTAGGTTTATTTTGCTTATAATTTGATAATAAAACAACAAAAGAATGCACCCAATTATGGCAAATAATTACCTTTTAACCTTGCTTTAACCTACGTCAATTCAATGTGCACACATCCTACTGATTTTTGTGTGTAAAATACACGTAAGTTATTAGTGAGACATATTCAACCCTAAACAAAGTACGAGGATCTGGTAGACTTCAGCTATGATTGGATTATTTGGCGAAATGCCATACACTTTCTTTGAGAGTCTGCAAACTGTACCAAACAATGTTATCGCTAAATTTGTTCGTGATAAACATCCCCCATTTTTCCATATGCCTGATTTGCCAAACCGTGTAATCGGGTAATGCTCTGCAATGCCAAAAATTACATGAATTGCTAGAAATTGTGTGTAAAAGGAAAATGTTCAGGGAATTGATGAGTGTGCAAATCCTTTATTCTGTTATTCTTATTAACCGTAGACTTGATATCTTTTGTAATAATAAATAAAAATATATAGGTATATTCGCCAGTAAAAAAAATCGAGACGAGCTATTCTCGACGTAATGTTTGTTAGAGATATACCATGCTACCACATAAAATGCCATCTGCTTCTATCAATAATTCCCGTTTATCTACCAGTTAAATCATTAAGAACTAGAGAATTTCTCTTTCAGTGCGTCCATAAAACTAGGTACTAGGTAGGTTGCAATACAATGAACCTATATACAGAGCAGTCAAATATTTCAATGAAGCTAGTAGGAATATTGATTTATTTTTATCAATAGATGCATTTAAGACTTTGTTATTATGTCAATATTTATTTTAATCACCTTTAATCATGAAATATCTATTAGCCCTTAGTGCTTGTAGATAAATTATTTAAAATAAATGAATAACAGCTCATGCAGGGATGTTTTTTAAACTAGCCAAACTAGTAAACTGTGTGTAAATTTTAAATTATTCCTCATATCTTCCCCTTATGCCAGAAGCATGAAAGTGGAAAAATTAAAATGTTGGGAATTCATGTTTGAATTTAAATTTCTCTCGTAAAATTAGATGGTTTGGTTTCTTAGACATTGTAAAATATTATGGTTTGCTTGTACACAATAAAGGGACCAATTAAGCCAAATTTTAAAAATTTGCACATTCATGCTTTTGACATGAGAGAGAACGATATATATGTAAAGCTTCCCATAACTATTTATAATTATGAATGTTTTTTCACACTTACTCAACAGGTGCTTTTAAAGAGTTTTAAGACAGTCAATGCTCATGAATATGTTCTTTAAACTGTTCCGGTCGTTCCAGCTTTATTGATATCAACAACGCTCTGTAAGAGGTAATGATGGATTCGTTGATCACCGATAGCTTTTTTTTTTGTTTTAGCTGAGTCTTGCGAATACCCCAATGCTATGTCTTGGCTATTTTATGGTAGTTCGAAAGATTTCGGCAAGGAACACCCGCTCTGAATGTTGTCAAGGACCCCCTCAGACAAAACGATTAAACTAACATTTTACTGTTGGTTTTAATTCAGATCAAAGCCGACAATCTAGGTGACCTTCTTCATTTAATAAATAAAAAAAAAACGTCTAGGTAGTTAAGTGCAAAAATCTTTAACCTCAAACTTTTATGTATTATTCGACATTGCAGTCAGCACTGATTTTAAATGAGCAAAGTTAACTGGTTGTCAAAAAAAGTAACTTTGAGGGGCTTAATTTTAAAACGAACTTTATTTATTTAATTTTGAACCGATTACTATATTTAACAACACATGTAGTTGTGTGGTGTCAGAGAATTAATTGACTATTTATACTAGATCAATAGTTTAAAAAGTAAACATTTATGAGCATAAAATAATATTTATTGCTTTTCATTTCATTAGGAACATTTTAAAATAACTATTGGTTTAATCATTTAGGTTTGAGAGCTTAAGAAGCCAATACTCTTGTTTTGGTTTCAGTTTACGTATGACCGTAACTTGGGCCTTAGCCTTGAATGCGTTATTTAAAAAAAATATCACAACAAATCAAAATATAAACTTATTTCAAATCAGTTTTGTCATCAGAGAAAATAAAGAGTTGAGTAAAATGTCAACATATACATGTGTTGTTACCTGGGTACAATTTAGTTTTAATTTATTCACAAATTCTAAAATTATTTATTGATCTTAAATTGTTTTAAATGTTCACGATCAATCCAAGACTGGAACAATCTGGAAACGTGTTTACATTTCGAAAAGCACAGTCAGATTACAAAATCAAAGATAAAGTGAAAGCAGCACCTGCTGGATAATAACATGCAGGATCTATGGATGTTCTTAAATAGACGCGACTGCAAAAAATAAAATTAATTTGAGTAGCGATTTTAAATTAATACTCTGAAATAAAATACTGTTAGAAGAATATCAAATATTTTTCATAGTTAAATACAAGTATAATATTTGAAAATAAAATTTGATTTACAGAGCTTATTGTTGCAATTGATTCGATGTACAACGAGATTATTTTAAGAAATATGTAAAACAAAAAAAAAACAGATGAACTAAAATATATGTGAACTTTTCGCTGGATTCTTTTCACCAAATAGATACTGGAAAAAGATTTTTTAAAAAAAATGTAGCTACATAGGTACTCGCAATGTTTCTGTTAGCACTTTAATTTAAATGAATATATAAAAAACAGACTAAAGAAAGATATTATAAAAGCACACTTTTTTGTTCTTTGTTAAGTGTAAATAATTGAAAATGTCTATAGGAGGTTATGATGATTAGAATTCCTTTTTCTATCTATTCGGTTTGAATAAAACTAATTTACATACAAAATTAATCGGTACATATAGTAAACTGAATTTGGAAAATAATAATTAATAAATTTTCTTTATAGGTATGTATTAAAACTCACCACTTTGTAATGATGACAAAAATTGCATTACAGCAGCATGCTTTAAATATGAATGTTTTTTTATACTTTTGCACACTTCACTAAATCATAGTACACATTAAGGGAATGCCCTTGTTTTAGCAAAGAATTAGTTTTTTACTTTTTTTGATCTGCGTTTCACTTCATTTCACAGATGTGTTTTCGCAATTGAGCACAAAATTCTTCTCTCAGGAATATTATGTAGCTAAACAATTTAATTATAATTTTACTTATAAAAAACAATACAAAAAAGAACAAAATAAAACAATTTAAATTTAAAGCACTATCACCCAAACTTTGCAGTGGCAAATGCAGTGTTAAGCTCTGTTTTGCACAAGACTTTTGGTATCCCTGAAAGGCGGGACAAGATTTAAATTTAAATAATACTTTTGGATACATTTACACATATTGTATGTGTCATTAATTTTTATTGTCTGTCTTTATGCACAAAAAACTGCAAAAATATTTAAGTGTTAAAAAATACTGGTTAAGAATATAATTAAAAAATTATAATAAATTTATGATTTCTTCATTAATTAAATTTATTCCAATATACAATTAGCTTTTGCATCTGAAATAGGGGGTGTAGACTTTAGAATCCGAGTCATGAAAATAAAAACCACAACCGATCGCTTTGAAATGACGGAGGCAACTGGCAATGCGAAAAGATTAACATGCCGGGTTCGGGTATTGTGGACGACATACGTACGCTACGCTACGCACTAGTGAGAGAGCGACCAGCAACAGCGCAGTCCTGCTTAGCTACAGTAACGTGAAAAATTTAAAGCAATAAAATGCCCACGTTACTGATACCATATTTCGTTGTTTTTTTTTTGCAACACAAAAGCCATTTTGCACAATATAGAATACCATAGTGCAATAACAACTACTGAATTGATACAACATAAAGAAAAATACTAGGAGCGAGTGTTTGAAATATAATATCTTCATATACAAATGCCACATGGTGAATTTCAATTTGTTTTCCACATTTTCAAGAATGATACATTCATTCTTTTAATGGGCGCTCAAGCTGTTGTTAATTGTGTCCTCCTCCTCTGTGTTTCTTTAACTTTCGGTCATTTAATAATATGAATCACTTTTTTCATGTATGTTAACATTGCTTGCTATCTATTTGTGTGATGCTATGATGTTCACAAAGACGAAGGCGATCTCTGATAAAGGGACCAGATTTTTCTTTGGATTGGCAAAATAATCTTGCAGTTTCAACTGCATAAAGTGATCAGTGCTGCAAAGTAATATCCAATGCGTACCAATGATTGTGATGATTTTTCAGCTTCTTCCTCTAGCTACTTAAAATAAAACCAATAAAACAATGTTATTAAGGAAAGGTATGTAGGTATATATATACGCATAACAACTCACGAGTTTAAACAGTTCTCACTCGTAAGTTTTTTTTTTTTGTAAATATTTCTCAAAATAATTTATTATTTTGTTCGACAGGAGTTTTTTTTTTTAAATTAAAGGTCTGGTTGTCCAATGCAACTAATTCTAAAACCTGAAATCGAAGGTTGTGTAGTATTCATACTAACATTCTTTCGGGTAAAGTGTCAAAGCAGGTTAACACCGCAATTTTGTATATACACAGATAACCCACGTAAACATCCTATCCCAAGAGCAACGGAAAGACTGACTAGCACCAGCAAGGTACATAAATCGAATACCTACAATATCATGATGTTTTCCGCTACAAGCGTCGAGGCGCTTGCGCAGTGAATACAAACTATGCAATGTCGGATTCAATCGTTACGAAAATATTCTACGAGGCGAATTAATCGAAACTATATTTGCATTTATAAACTGGTCAAATATATAATACCAGGGATTGGATTTTAAGTCCTTGTACATTTTTATACAATTTGTATTTGCTTTATTAATAACGTATTATAAGTTTAATATTCAGGTCAAAACAATTTTAAATATTTCCCGGTGTAGACGTAGTTCTTGTTTGATTTATTTTGAAGTGTTAAGCTCTGTATAGCTATCTACGTTAAGTTAGGGTTGAAGTCCCCGGAGAAATCGTAGTAAAAACATAAGGAAAGGCTACAGTCCGCTTGGGGCGAACAGTACGATACCCTATCCATATCCCTATATGCCCCAAAGAAAAAAGCATTAAGGTGGTAATAAATATTATTCAATTTCATTCTATGAAATTTATAAAAAAAAATTGTTTTTTTAAAAAACGCCCCCAAAAAGTAGGCGTGGCAATAAACTTTGTATTGGCGATATATTGGAAAAAATATTTGCTAAATATCTTGTTATACATTTTTTTCAGTTTCTATGAAAATGTTCGCTGAAAACAGCATTTTAGTGGAAAAAGCCCACAAAAAGTGGGCATGGCAAAACATTTTATGTGACGGACATATGAAGGAGGGCAGTGCTTACATATCCTGTAAAGGTTCTAACATTCTATCTCTCTAACTTTAGCCTTAAAACGGTTTTTTATTAATTGTGGGCGTGGCAGTGGGCGAATTTAAACAATTTTAACACTTTAACATTTCGGAAACATAGGGAGTATTTCAGCTTCCTAGAGTAAATTTAAAGGCCTCAAAAGTTGATACGGGCGGACGGACATTGCTAAATAGTTTTAGGATTTGGTCCTGATAATAAATATATATACTTTTATGGGTCTACGACGAATATTAAGGGGTGTTACAAACTATGTGTCAAAATTAATATACCCTTAGGATAGGGTATAAAAATGAGTTTATTTCACACATTTATTTAAATATATGTATAGATTTTGGTATGCAAAAAAGGATTCACAATAAAATCGGTTCAAACACTTAAATTGAACACTTAAAAAAAATAAAAAGGACTTACTTCAAAATTTGGTCCTTCTTGTCCTTCAGTGGTCCTTCAGTGACCAAAAGTTTGTAAAGGTTTACTCCAATTCAAAATGTATAATTTATTTAATATTATGTGCAGAAAAACCCAAGAACAAAACCAAAATTGGTTTTTGTTTTGTGAAAAATATTTTGTTATGATTACTAGTTATTTTATCTAATAAATTGTATACACTTAAAATTAATTTAACGGATGATTTATTTTAGGTTCCTTGGTATTTCAAATTGCACTACATTCGGCTTCGGCTTTGGCTTTGTCCCAATACCGATTAATACCTGATCACATCCTGATTCAGAGTCAGGCACCTCAACTAGTGAAAAAGCCTAAAGGTTAGAGGAGACTGCATGCTAAATGGTCATATATTTGGTATTTCTGACTGTTTCCGTTTGCAAAGTATTGTTCTCTGATAGCGAAATGGTTTTGATTTCACAAATTGGCATTTTATCTAATCTTAACTTAAGAAAAAACAAAATATGTTTTACAATTTTTCTGAACCTCTCTTTGGCCTTAGTAAGGGAAGAATTTCCGAAGCAATGAAATCTTAAGTTTTCACAATTAAAATATTTTTTGTTTCATAAACACAAAGATTTTTAAGAACTTATATAAAATCGATTTTCTCAAAAATAGCTGTTACAATTTTGGTCTATTTTTTTTTATTTTAGCCTTAAGTGTCCAACAATTTACTAAACCAGAATTTAAGTGAAACAGACCATTTTGAGCTTAAGCACATACCAAACGCTACATTTCACTAGCTTTAGCTCTGTGCTTACATTACATACTTCCAACTGTACCCATTTCTTATAGAGAATAATATATATTTATTTTTTAACTATGGACTGTCAATGAGGTATTTGAAAAGTCTATACACATTTATTTTGTATCACCAATTAAAACTTATTTTAGTCAAATTTAAATTAACCGTAACATAGTTCGGAGCAACAGCTTATTATTTGCATGTTAAGATAAATATAAGATTCTATTTTTGTCGCGTTAAATGTTTTTTTAATTTTAAACATGACTGAAGTAAGGCCTGATTAGATATCAACGAAAGCCACGAGCCAACTCCATTTCCATCACAGAAAATGTCATCCCATACATACTTATTCAGAACAAAATATGTACAACTAAAGTTTCATTAAATATTTCTTAACCTTGAAACCCACAAAATTTGCAAAAACAAAAACTCATAAAGCATTAGAATGCACGATAAACGAATTAAAATAAACTTATCAGTAAAAAAAACACCTAAAGTTTGCAAAAACAACTATAGAAAGTAAACAACTAATCAAAAAAGCATCGCTCTGGACCTCTAACATTAAAATGCATACAATATTTTTGTATCTTCATTTTACTATTGTCACCAGGGAAAGCTTTCTTTATCGAATAAAGCATAAGAAGAATGAAAGTTTGAACAAATAAAACAATTGTGTCTGAGCTCGAATAAGCAATTTTCTTTTCAAGAAGGAAGGAAATCGACAAGTTAAAATCAATTTAATTTATATTTGATATGCTTGTTCATATTTTGCATGGTAACATTAAAACGTTAACTGAGGAAGATGCACCTCGATCGTGTAGTTTGAAAGAGAGCGGGATATTTATTTTATGATATGAAGAATCTATATTATGGCCTTGCGTCTAATTTCTACATCAACGAGAATTTAAAATCCTTAATCAGAGAGCTACAGGGTAGGTCTTTAAGTTAACAGGCATGTTTTTTTGAATGTGGCTTAAGCTCTTTTTTATATGTAAATTTTTAAATGAACATTTAAAGGATCCTGAAGTTTGCTGCTTTACGGATTATGGTCTTGATATTGAAATTCAATGTTTCCTAAACAAAATGCTGTCTGCTTTCATTGAAGCGAAACAATAATACTTTGCCATTATCCATGAATAGCAATTGCGATTGATGTCATACTGTCTTTCCAAGTATTACTGCGGAAAATGTATACTTTAAGAAACTGCAAACGAAACCGTGATTTCACAAAAACGTCTCCATCGAAATAAATGTTTATTTGAACAAAATTATTGCATAATAAACAATTTGTAAAGTAGGTACCCCCATATAAAATGATAGAGACAAAAGAGTTTATTTTAAGAAAATTATTACATAATAAACCATTTGTATAGTAGGTAGGTAACCCAATTTAAAATGCAAAGACAAAAAAATCGGTATTTTCCAGGCAAGTTATCTAGGAACTTTGGTCCTAAAACCTTATTTACAGAAACCAATTCATGTCATTTACCCCCAACCCTTAACCTTGCTTAGGTACAGCAGAACTAAAAATATACAAATTTTAATTGTTCAAAATGTGTGGTTATAGATTTGCGGTGAAAACACAAGGAAAAATCTAAATTTTGTGATTTCTTCACTTAGCCCTCAAAAAATTAACAATTATAATATTTGACGGAGTGATTGTTTTGAAGAACCCATAAAAAAATACTATTTGTAGGTCAATACCTATTTTTTTTTTTAAATTAATTAATAAAGTTACGAAAAGTAGGTACTTACCTGCGATGTTCATGTAATTTTTTGTTTTTGGCCCTGAACAAAAGACATTACAATCTGATAATTACCAAAAATATAATAATTTCTATAGCATAATATTACATATAATGTTATGCTAGTAGTTTTGAAGTGAACAAATGATATGTCTATTTGAGTTCTGCTTACTTCTTACTCCTGAAAAATTATATTATTATGGGATTTGCGAGATTAAGAGATTCCAACTCTCTTTCCGCAGGCTGTAAGTACCGCTGATTCAACTTTGTTTCTCCGCTTATGGAAATGTTTGTTAATGTTTTTTTCTTTCAATAAGTGCCAATGTACACGCGCGTTTGCTTCCGCACGTAACGCAGCGGTTCTGTGCAGTAAATAAAACGCAGTTTAATGGTCGATTTACATTGGCAAGCAAATTTTTTACGAGATTAGGAGGGAAAACCGTTTCTCTTCCGTCAATGATATTAAATGTGTAAGTGAGATTATATGTATATCAAACAGTCTAAATGAAGCTGCTAACATGCAAATTACCATTGCCAACCAAAATATGTGCCACACATTTTTGCAAGTGTGGTAGGCTTATAAGTTAAATATTGTGCTCCGCAATCATCTTTCGTGATAGACTTGCGGTACCATGTAAGCCAACCATAATTTTCTTTCATACAAAAGTAATGAGTAGGGTAACGTATTCACTCTATTGTGTTTTTACGCGTGCATACGTTTTGTGCATTTGTGGTATGGATAATTTTTAGGTTTCATAGGATAACACAAACAACAAACAAAAACTGAATGCTGAGTTAAATTAAATTGCCTTATCCACTTTTACATTTGATGAGCAAAATGTTGATTAGTTTTAAAACGATGGACTACATCTGTGAACTATAAAATTAAATCAAACAAGAAAAAAAAAGTCATTTACGGTATTTAAGGGCCATTTCAATTCCTTTTCAAATCGACCAAAGGGAAATAATGCATATTGCAGTAAAATTGAGGCAGTGATGCTTAATAATGAAAAGGATTTCTGGTTTCGAAAACAATCCTATCGGCCCTTTTTAAGTAATATTTCCTTAACTATGCTTCACTAAATGGATTCCAAGACATTTCAAATGAACTATGTATGTAACGTCATACTGTTGCAAAAAAAAGTATAAAATCAAATGTTACACACATATGTACAATTACAACAGTATTCATTTTAACTTAATGTAAACACAATATGTAAACCATTCTCGATGAGCATGTACAAATCAACGAAGAAAACATTGAATGTCAACCGATCCAGGCGCAAACAGGGTTCAGAGAAGGCTTCTCAACTACGGACCCCATTTGGACACAATTAACCAACTAAATAAATATAAAAAATACCTGTTTATTTATTGACTTCAGTAAAACATTCGCCTTAGTGGAACATGATAGTATATGGAACGCCCATATGAACTAAAATACACTTACGTACGTACCTTAAGAAGGTACGTATAACCAAAGTAAATACTTTGAGAAGGTGCATTTCCGATAACAAAACAGCAAGTAATAATCAAAACTGAGAAGTTGGGAGAGAATATTGTACAAAAAGTTGGGTGTGCTGTTTCGATGTCGTCCACCCAAAGCGTCACAGTTGGTGTTTGAAGGACAATGTCTTTCTGTAAATGTCAGCAGATCTGTTCCCACGATATATCAAGGAAAAGTTAATTGTGATAGGTAATAACTGTTCCATAAAATATGCGAAGATCGTAGAGCGTATATTAGATAGCCGATCTCAACAAATAATAGTTCTATATGATGATCAGTGTGGTTTGTTGTGGTTTAATCAACCACAGATGTGATCCAAGGCATAAGGATAATAATTAAAAAATTTTTATTCCTTAAAGGATTATAGTATTGATTGATCTTGAAAGAGCATTCGAAAACTCCCTGAAACCTGCCGTTGATTTTTGCCACAAAAAAAAAAACAGATCACCCAAAATTTTTGTGCCTACAAATATTAAGTCAAGTATTTATTTATTATCTTATATTCAACAATTAATTATAAGATGATTATTTTTGATGTGTTACTTCATTAGTAAGTGTTTGTTTTAAATAAAACACTTTAATACTTGATAGTTTTCTTAATGTATAGTTTTATTTCAATGAATTATAAATGAACATTTTCCGTAACAAATAATTTTCTTGAGGTTTTTTTTACATTTTGGTTTATAATTTAGATTAAAATTTATAATAACTAATCTGATATTCTGATTATGACTGCTAATAGTTGACGGCACTTTTTAATAGATGCTTTGTAACTGATCCAAAACAGTTACATAAATGAAGCTAAAACAATGTGTTTGCACCTTAGCAAACAATGCGATTTTGGCAAAGTCAAATTTATAAAATAAACTGAAACTATTGCATTGCCTAAGCAGATTCGATCAGCCAAATAGAAGCGGATGAGTATATATATTTTAGTATTTTGATATGAATTGTTGGCGCCAGAACAGGCGCCAACAATTTAAAAATCATATTAAGTATGTATTTCTGTTGATAAACGAATAAAAGATGATATCTGCCACGTGTAAGTATGTATGTCTGGAGGCACGAAAACTCAAGCACGAGTTAATTATTTAAAATTGTATGCAGTAATTAATAATACTTAAAAAAACGAAATGAATAAAATAATTTGAAATTCCAGCAAAAGTCATAACTAATAAAGTATGTGCTATGTTAAGGAATGCAATAAAAATGAATACAAATTTAATATTTACGATGAAAGACATTTTGGTTTTAAGTTTAATGTATTTTAGAGACTAAAGGACAAATAGCACTTTATATGTTATATGTATGTATATGTAGAAAAGTTTTAAAAGCTAATTTCGCATTCCAGGCTGTCTGTTTAACTCTGGATGCAGCTGTTATACCTGTATAAATTATAGTACATATCAAATCGGAATTATTCTTTTGCAATTTAATTGATTGTACTTCTCGTTTGACAATTTTATAAAATTTTAATTTTCTCAAATATATTGTGATTTTCATAAAAATTGTTTCTCATCAAATAATATGGTAATTGAGAGTTTACATTAATTGTCGATAGAAACAAATCGTTTAACTATTAATTACCTGACAACAAATGGTTATAAATTATTATTTTGGACAAGGTCAACATTTTCATAAAATTTCTTTCGAATGTTAGCTATTTATGTTTTTTTGTATTGTTTTTAAACTAAATTTGGATATATATATACTAAATATGTACAAAAATGATTTGGCTATAGAAGGAAAAAAGGATATTACATATTTTTGGCTTAATGGATTAGAGAATCTAATTAAAATGAATATCTTTTGTAAATACACCATGCAAGTATATTGCATACAACACAATTCAGTAATTCCACTGTATCAGTCCGACGAAACATACTGCTCTCAGCCATTTGAGTTTACAATTTTTTCCAACAATTTAAGCAAGATTTCTTCCTACATTTTGAGTAATTAAAAAAATACTTAAAGTAATTGTACAACTAAAATGAGGATGAAGTTGCTAGAAGACATTTGAAACAAGTTTTATTTGCTTTTATACCAAATTGTGCAAATATTCGCATTTAGTTAAGCAAAAAACACCGTTTGGCAATCAATTTCGAATGTGGGTATGTTTAAGAATCATTTTAAATATTTTGTTATAATTTCTTGCTTACTACTTTTAAGCTGTTACCTTCATTATTTAATTAATATAAATTCATTTTTGTTGTCTTACTTAAACCCATTCACAAACATTTGTAATTATCTTTTAAATCTTTAGACATTTTAACGAAAAACGTGACAACATTGGGCTCTCCTTCAATGTAACAGAGATTATTTTGTTTTATTTATACCAATACGCTACCATCAATACGTACAAGGAAATGAGGTAGATCGGGTTTTTATTTGTACGTAAGCAAATATGCTAATATACTAAGTTGCCTAATACCAATGCATCTACAATTGATCAAGAAGAAAAAAGATAAAACTTTACATATGCCCGAACTGTATTTCAATTTTAACCTTGAAACAGTTTATATTTTCTTCTTTTATAAAAATTCCTAATCCGGATTTTCCGATTTAAAAGAAATCTTACTGAGTTCATTGGAAAAACGGCAGTAATAAACGACTAGACGCAGTGTATGAGCGGATTTCTTTATTATATATTTTTTAAAAAGTATGCCCGCCATTAGTTATGGAATTTAATTTTGTTTAAAGCCATACGATTTTGCTTAGATTTAATTTTATGAAACTTATGAAATATTAATATAAATACTTCATAACTATTGATTGTGGAAAAAGGTTTAAAACATATTTTTTTTTACAGCCGAATATAGTATTTACTTTGAATAAATGACCATCAATATACATATGGTGGAAAAGAGGGGGCGGGGGGATTTTTCGGGATTGCGAACTTAATGTCTAACTAGCTCGAAGTCTTATGCAGAGAGTTCTTCAAATAAAATAGCACATTTGAAATAAATATATATTGTATTTAGATGAAACTCGGACTTAATGTTTACTTACACAAATAATGAGTACAATGAACGGACGAAATATTTATTAAGTATAAAGGTAGCATTATTTACATTTTATTATTATTATTCCTTTTATAAGTATATATATATATATATATATTTATTTATTTTTTTAAGAAGAAGAAGACGAAGAAGAAGAAAGAACAAGATTCGATTACTATTTCTGTTAAGGTATAAGTAAAGTGAAGCAATACCTAGTTGATATCAAAGCAATTATTCTTTAGAAAAAAACCTTTCAGAGCTTTCATCGCTTTGATATAAGAAGGTTATTTGATCTTGTATACATACAAAAAGTAGAAATACGTACTTAAATCCCATTTCTCTCGAAGCCATCGGTTTTCAAATCCTAATCTGATCAAATTTTGTACTAAACATCCTGTATATATTTAATTTTTATTTTAGGTATATATTATTATTAGGACACACAAAAGACTTTATAAAAAACAAGCTCAATTACTTAGTAGGGAAATATTATAATGTACATAAATACAGCTAATTATTCGTCTTAGTTCATATCATAATCTTCTACAACGCTTAATATAATAAAACAATCAAAACGTATTAAAGTAATTAGCGAGCCATTGATATAAAAAATGACTGAAGAACTAATAATTAGTTGTGTTAATTTACAATACGTTATTTTATTTCTAGCAGCTTTTATAGAATGAATCGCGTGTTTTCTTTAAAAATTATTAACTATCTTACAAAGTATACGTTACTTCTTATTTTAGTTTTTTTTTGTTTAATAAAAAAAATGTATGTATTTGTTGACAATAAATAAAGTTTAAATTTGTATAACTCTCTATGTGAACTGAAAACAAACACTCTTCTTACGGACATCCGCATTCATCGACTACCATTTTTGGAAGATCTCTTTTTATTATGCCATCGTCACCATAGTAGATCAAAGACATGCTGGAAAATTTTATAGGAGCACAGCATGGTTGCATACCATTTAATAGCCCCATTTTACGATATTCCTCAATGAAATGCGCGTGAAATGTTTGAAATGTGTCTGGTGTTCTATAAGGTCCTATACAATCACCACGGCAGTAGTTGGCAAAATATCCACGAGGAGCGATGATCCAGTCATCCCATCCAAGTGCCTTGAAGCTTACATAAAACGATTCTCTACAACACTGACCGTGCATTGCCCCCGAACAGTCGATAGCACGTCTTCTAACTCGACGAGAACGATTCGGTTCAGTATGCAACACCAAAAATGGTCGGTTTGGATTAACGCGGTCTTCAAGGTAATGTTCACCACCTACACCAGCCACTTCGTAGGAAATACCACCCAGTTCGCCTTGATTAGTATCATTGCTTTCGGTCTTTAGATTTCTGATATCCCGACTTAATCGGTACCTTTTGCTCGATAGCCATATGGAAGGGGACATACTTACTCGTGCTACTTGCTTTTTATTTTGTATATTATGTTGTTTTGGCAATAATCGTATTTTTCGTCTATAGCGATGGTGGCTGTGTTGGCTGTAGTGATAATAATACTGTTGACTCCGTGTTTGATTAGAACTTTTTGTTTTCATAAAAGATGTATTATTGTATTTATTGATTGTGGCTTTGTTTTTCTTCATTTCAGCGGGGTATGGCCGCCGAAGTGCTGCTATCGCTGTTGATGGCGTTAATAAAGAATGGTGAAACTCTTTGTCAAACAAATGCAATATATAAAGACTCCCACATCCCGTACAATCAATCAAAAGGCGTAGTTTTTCTTTCGGCTGTTTGCCATACCATAATTGCACAGTTTTTGTTATGTCGAGCTTTTGCCATCCAAGCACATTGTAATCGACAGATAAAGATGTGCATAGGGTTGCCACTTGATCAAAGCCCTGTTATTGTGTGTATGTGTGTGTGTATGTTTTTATGTCACTCAAACATTAAATACATAAATTATATCAAACTATATTTCCAGACTTACCTTGCTAGAAAAATCGTTTCCAATTAATTGAAAAATCCAGATCTTTAAATTTGTCTCCTTTGGGAATGCAAACTTCGGGTGATGATGATGCTTTTCAATGCTGGAATACCTTACAACTTTTTCTATTCTTATGTGGATCTCCGCATTTCGAATTAGTAGATTTTGTTTTGGAATTTTGTTTGAAGGCGGACTAAATTCAACTAATCTATGCTTCTTGTAAATTTTGCCTGTAATAAAGTATTAATTCAAATGAAATTGAATTTTTAATTAGTAATAAAAATGTTAACAGATATATTGTCTATAATAAATGTAATGTTTTGGACTCGTGTCAATCAGGAAACCAGTTTATTATTGAATACCAACTTTTCCGGCCTTTACTTCTTTCTATTTGTACTATTTTATTTTTTACCTATCAAATGTTAGCAAAAACTAATAAAAAAACTGATAGTAAAAATGTGTAAGCATTTTTTTTATTTATTACGACTGGAAAAACACATATAATTTGGCTGCCTAGACCAGAATGCTTACCCCCTTAACTTAAATTATTACACTGGTTGGGTGTAATATGTATGCATTACATACAAAGATTATAAATTATACATGTAGGTAAATATACAACACATAATTGACTCTAGCAGCAATGAACATTTTAAAAGTGGCAGCATTGTCCCACATTCCTTGTTCGCCTTAAGATTAAAACCAAAAATACATACACACGTACATCCATCACTAAGTAATTGTTCGCCAAGTTTTGTTGCCTTCGCTGTCTGCATATTGTGTCGGTAAATCGATAAAGTCCATTTCCTTCACTTTTTCAACCCATTGGAAACTACTAGTATACATATAGAACGCATGCAATGAGCTATTAATACCTACACTGTGACTTTAATTTCTATACAAAATAATTTTTTTGTTTAAATACTTTTCGATTTTCAAACAAAATAGTTTTTCACATTTGGGACTTCCTGGCGAATTAAGAAAAAAATAGCTAGGAGATTTTCCTACAACCTACTTCACCACAATAAAAGTTGCATCCATAGAGTTCTAATGACTTTAAACTAGTTCTAATACATGTTTGTTTTGTATTGTTCAAATCCCAAATATATTTTATACGTATGTATTTTAAACTTATAAACCTCTATCTTACTTTTCTTATAACTATTTCTCTCACTAATGATGTGTTTGAAACACTCTAAAGATCATTTCTGAACCAATCCAAACATACTTTAGAAGTATCTTCAGAATTCCAACAGAAGACAATTTGAGTTCCGAAGCAAAATAATCTTTGGGCGATTTTTTTAATTTATAAGTTCGCTTTTCCTAATATACATAGGTTCCATATATGTACTTATATATGTACGTACTTGTGCATTTTAATAGCTTCTGAAAACTTGTAGCCAAACGAAAATACATAAAGATCTAAAAACGTATACGCATTATATATAAAATTAATAACTTACCCTTTTCGGCGAATGTTATTATTTCTTGAGTACTGCCAAAGAAATCGTCTCCTTCCGAATATTCATGATCATACACATTTCTGTTTTGACTTTTGGTAATTTTATTTTTCTGTGACCTTTGATGTTGCTGTGTTTGCTGTCTATGATTTCTGTGATATTTAGAAACTACTTGGTCTTCGGGTTTTTTCACATATTCAATTGATTTTTCTGGTTGTTTCCAACTAATGTTAAGAACATTTTTGTCATTTAAAGCATCATTTCTTTTATCACTGTTACTAACACTTAATTCACTAATTTTTCTGTTTCTATTTCGATCAATGTACATTTTCTCCATGTCTGTGACATTGTTGATATTAGGCTTATAGTAATTATATATGACGGGTGGAGGTTCTAAAACAGCTGCGGCTGCTAAGCGAATGTGTTCCTGCGATTGATGAATGTCATTAAAGTCGAAATCACTTACACTTTTTATACCATTAGCACGATATATTGTGTCCCAAATAAATTGCTTAGGTAGCGGATGTGTAACATTTGGCTTTTCAGTTAGACCTAGTTTAGTTAGAATTTGTCGTTTGATCGATTCCAAACGACCAACATCGCTTTGAACACGATTCGCTTTTAAAGAAGAAAAAGAAGCACACAAAAAACATAAATGTAGGTAAAAAATGTTATAATTTTTAACAATAAATTTATATTGGTTTAATGTGGTTTTTATCGCTCTTGAAGGGTAAGGTAAGGGCAACTGATTGAACTGGTAGAAGAAAGTTGAGAAAAAAAAGAAATGAAGGAAATCGCCTTCTACGGAGAGTCGGGCTTGTAGAAATAGAAAGCTTTACCAAAAGGAAAGAAAGAACATATCAAGGGTACTAGGTGAATTTGCAATTGGTTTAGTAGTAAAGATAAAGTCTTTACTTAATAAAAGTATATGTGCGGACTGACTGACTCAGCAGCTGCCAGCCCAAATCGCAAAAGGTATATTTATGTAACTTGAAGCGTTTATTCCCCTAACTCTAACTTTTCGGACTTTTTCCAAAATTAAAAAAAAGAACGTTAAGTCACGGTCGGTGAATCAAATTGATTTCAAATTTTGCTCGTTCAGAGAATGGAAAAAAACATATTTTATATGTGTCTGAGCAGTTTATTTTATTTTCTTTCTTACCCTTTTAAGGGAACAATATCTTTCACTATAACTCACAAACTGCTGAACTTGATAATCTAAAATTATACATGTAATATATTACTAAAAACTATTATATGTCTGTTTTAGAACAGGGAAAAATATTTTTTGATCAGAATTCCTTGCAGCCTTACAACAGAAAATAAATTGCACGACTGCGTCATACGAAACTTTCTCGGTACATGAGATGCGTTTTTGAATCGCAAAATGAATCGAAAATTAATAGTGAGAAATTTATTTAAATAACTTTTTAAATTTAAAAAAGTTTGATTTTCTCAAAAACGGCACCTTTGATTTTGATGTAATTTCGCACGTTGGACACTTTTAATATATTTATTCGAAATACCAAAAATTATCAAAATCGTTAGAGCCGTTTTTGAGAAAACGAATTTAATTTAAATTTAAGAAAATCGGTATATGAAAAAAAAAATTAAAAAAAATTTTAAAAATCTAAGTCTGCAGATTTATATGTACACTTTCTTAAGTTTTCTTAAGTTTTATTTATTAGTTTTCGAGATATTGCCCGTTTTATAAATAACCGTTAATAGATTTTTTTAAAAAACTGAGTATGCAGAATTTTTGACCCGATCCCAATCATCCTTAGTACAAAAACATAAGGAAAGGCTACAGTCCGCTTGGGGCGAACAGTGTGATACCCTATCCTTATCCCTATGTACCCCAAAGAAAAAATTCATAAGGAAGATGATAGATAGCTTTTATTTCAATCTATGAAATTTATAGAAAAAAAATATTTTTTTGAAAAAACGCCCCCAAAAAGTGGGCGTGGCCAAAAACTTTGTATGGGCGATATATTGGAAAAAATATTGGCTAAATATATTGTTAAACATTTTTTTTTCGATTTCTATGAAATTTTTTAAAGAAAACAGCATTTTAGTGAAAAACGCCCACAAAAAGTAGGCGTGGCAAAAAACTTTATATGACAAATTTATAAAGGTAGGCAGTACCTACATATCTTGTGAAGGTTTTACAACTTTATCTCTCTAACTTAAGCCTTAAAACGGTTTTTTCTAATGGGCGGATTTAAAAACTTTTAACACTTTACCATTTCGGGGCCCTAGGGAGTATATTCTCCAAAATTCAGCCTCCTAGCATAACTTTAAATGCCTCAAAAGTTGATACGGACGGACGGACATTGCTAAATAGTCTTAGGATTTGGTCCTGATCATAAATATATATACTTTTATGGGTCTACGACGAATATTAAGGGGTGTTACAAACTATGTGTCAAAATTAATATACCCTTAGGATAGGGTATAAAGAGAACGAAATCCTTGGAACCACTTTCGATAAGTGATTTTCTCAAAAAATTTTGTGTGGCAGGTACCGTTATTTCAAAAGATAATGCAAAAAATAAAAAGGTGGCCCGAGATGTAACCCTAAGAACCTTATATACGAACTTGGAAGCAAATCCGTCGAACCGTTTCGCCATACGGCGCCCGGACAGACAGACAGACAGAACGACGGACGTCATTGGCGGATCCACTTTTTTGCACTTCTCTATAGTGGTATTATCATCCCTCATACTCGAAATTTTCGCACGATCGCAATAACTTTCTCTTTAGTATACTAATGTGTACGAGAGAGTTAAAAAGGAATGTATTTTTGGATTAACCGAAAATGGAAGTGGTTTCAAGAGCGACTTCGTGTAATAAGTAAAATCAAAGAAACTATTTGAAATGTTAGACAGAAGATCCTTGCAAGGCGGACATGTATGTATAGGATGTGTACATTTAAAAGGCTGCTACACCCAAATCACTAAACATTGCAATGGAAATATATTTTTACTACAGATTCACTTTAAACTTAAAATAAATACTCCACTGCAGAAATAAAGAAACACATTTAAATTTCTCTAAATTTAACCCATAATAGATTACAAGCTCACCATTTAAGGAGTAAAAGCGACATTTTTTTAACCAGCAAAAGTTATCGGTCCGAAATTCCACATTTTCTAAATAATTGAATAACCTTTGAAATAATAACAATTCTAGACTCACCCTTTTCACTCTCGAAAATTGATGACGACGATGGAGATGTTGATCTAGTGTTGGTTTGATCATCATATTTATAACCAGTTCGAACAACAATATAAGGTTTTTGATCCAGCCTCTGGTCTTGCGGGGACAACGTCTGAGACTGACTTTGTTGCTTTGATTGCACCGGCCGGCCAATTGTTATTGCGTTATTTTTAAAGTTATTTTTAGTATATTTATTAACATTTTGACTCTCACTCTTTCCGAATGCTCTCGACATTTTCAAAAGATTACGGCTCTTAAGATTCTGAATTTTACTCTCAGAGACATTTGGTCTAGAGCTTTCGCCGGGACCATTTGTATTACTACTTTCAGCTTTGCTCCTAGTATCGTTTCCGCTTCCACCTCCACTATTATTATTATCGCTACTATTGTCATTGTTATTATTGTTTTGATTGTTGCTAAATTTATTTGCAGTTTCATTTTCACTAATCCTAGTAATATCGCTGTTATTATTATGACTTATGCTACAGTTGATAAGTTTGGGTCCCTCAAGCCACACTAGTCCAATAAACAACCAAACAAGTTTATTTTTTAACTTCGTTTTATAACTTCGATTTTGTATAGCTGAAGTGATTGCTTTCACTGCGTTTAAGGTTCGAATTAAGTTTAAATTGCGTTCATCGTCTTTGTAGTGTGATGCATGTTCACCAATGCACCAGTTTATTTGTAATTGTCTTGTTGAAGAAGAATTTATTTCTTTTGTTAACTTGATTATATTAAGTTGATGATTTCTTTTGTGATTGTATAATATGCTATTAAATTTGCTGTGTGTATTAAACTGTCTATGTTTATGAAAGCTATAATTCCAACCTGTCGCCGCCATTGCCGCTGCCGCTGATTTCGCATCAATTTCAAAAATGTAATAATAATAATAATAACAACAACAACAACAAGAAGGAATCGTGTAACAGTTATAGTAATAAACGCGAAAACCCTCACAATATCGAAAGAAGGGATTACATAAGGCAGCATCATAACAGCAACATCTATATCCACACGATATTTTCCAAATTATGTAATTGTAATTCTTTATATATTTATTCCATACAAAGCTACCTTTTCGCTTGCGATGCTTGTGACTTCCGGTCTTTTTCCAACAACTAATCGTGGATGACGGCGATGACGATGACGTCGACGAAGCCATCGTTAGTATTATAAGTGTGGTGGGTTGGGACGTCATGACATATTTAATATAAGCTTTATATATTCTAGATATCTTCAATTTAATTATATATATCGTCATTCTTAACTTTTTCGAGTTTAAAGATGAAGAAGTTGCTGAAAACGTTTGCCATAGTACAACAGGAGAAGCAAGCATGTGATCACAATAGGTTTTGTGATATACCATTGAAGTTTCTCCATACTGATGATGATGTACTTTTGCTGTTCTCTTCTCCTCCAGCTCTAGTTGACCATAGCAATATCTCTGATCCCGCCGATAAAAACAATGAGTATAGTGATATTGATGATAGCGCCGACGACGTTGGCTTTTACTGTAAAGAGAAATGATGCAGTCAAATTGCTGATGGTAGCTGCGATCTTTTTGGTGTTGATGACAGATGTTTTGGTTTTTACTATTTTTATGAATGGGACCTAGTGAAACTGGTTTTTGTTGTTGTTGTTGAACTTTCCTAATTGAACTATACTTTCGACTTTCAATATATTCATTACTTTCCAAGATATATTCAATGATATTATTAATTTGGCTGAGAATTATTTGTTCTTGTTGCAATTGTTGGTTTTTATTTTTTTTTGGATGATGCACTTGATATTGACTTCCGACGACCTTTTCCTTATCATTGTCGTCATCGTCTTCGTCGTCGTCGCCTAGCCCATGACCAGATTTCACTTGATATGACCGATTGCATATTAAAGAGTCCACTTGTTTAGTTTGTTTATTATACAAATTTTGAAAAATTATGTAACCATTTTGCAATAGCTGCTGGTAAGCAATCACAAAGACAATAAGTTTAACAAAAGTAACTGCTATCATAAAAGTTAACAATTCACTTGGCGATTGCGTTGTCTTATATTTGCGTTTATTTATCTGCAAGCTAAAATTACTTGTCAAATTGCAATGAATTTGTGCATCAATATATTTATAGTGATGCAGGTCTCCTCTGTCGGCATTAAAGTAGCAATCGTTAAATAAATTGGCACAACTCAAAATTTTATTAACCAGGATCTCCAATCGATGAAGTATTAGTGGACCAATTAAACTATAAAATCCAGCAGTTCTGTTTCGCACTGTCTCTCTATCGGCATAATTTACTGAAGAGTTTCTAAGAACATCATCATCCTTCTGTGTGCAAATTTGGCTTTTTAGTATATTTGGAACGAAAATAATTATTATTATATTTGCAGTGAGTAAGAGTAAAAGTACTGCTATCACAAAGTAGATTAATTTGTCTGTCATCACCAAATGGAAAAGTTTGTTTATACAAATAGTTTTGTTTTTAATTTGTTTTTAACTAACTAGTTATGTTTTTTGTTTGTTTGTTGTTTTTAAGTAACAGAAAAAAAATCGCACAAAAATATTACATACAAATTATATAAAAAAATACACGCACGCGCATAAGCTTAACCTCCAAACACAATTTATCGAGTTTGTCCATATTAGAAAAAAATCCGTTTATTGTATGCACTTTCGCTGAGGTATGTTATTTATGCATGTAGTTAAATTGTGTTATTGCTGTTTGTTAAAGAATCCACGCTAAGTTGTTTTTAGTATTTAAGATTATGATGTGACTGGTATGCTTGCGAAGGAAGATTTAGATTTATTGGACGGATTATGATAACGTTACTCGTATCGTCTTACATTTTAGCAACAAGTAACTGTTATTGTATTAACACTACATTTACATTATGTATGTATGTACATATATTAAATTTCTGAAAAAAAAATATTTAGTTTAACTTAAACCATAATATGTGAAAGCACTCTGTCTCAGTTGTTTAAATCTACTAGTTTACAATTGAAAATAATCGTACCTATTTGCCTCCATGTTTAGCTAGTAATATATGTCATAAATTGTTTGAAAAGGAATTCAAGCAATTGAGAAAAAGAAAAGTCCCCGAATTTATACTCCAAATCAAATAAAATTGCATACATAAGTTCTAATATATATTAAAGATTCAAATTTTTACTTGTACCATATGACCGCCAATAAATATTATTCCCTTGTTAATGAAAATGAAAATGGCAAAAGAGTGGATTTAAACGATTGAGACTAAGCGTATATTTGCACATACAGAAAATAGAAAATTCGATTCGGGGCACCGTTACTTATAGGAACCAACGCATTTCATTTTTACCCCCTCCCCCTCTCCTCTTACAATAAAACCAGAGTCAGAATCGATAACATTTTAAGGATCTATTGGAGCGCACAGCAGCAGCCTCCATACCAAACTTCAATTGTTTCACATCAGCAGTTCCTGCGTTACAAAGCCCCTAAATTAGCAAGTAACTCATTGACTGACAGATCATCAAAACTATGGAGTATTACCAATTATCTTAGTACCATGAAATTTGGCAGAGTTATAGGATTTGCGAAGTAAACACACGGAAGCATCTTACATTTGTTATTTTTGGCTGACTTGAAATGTAAAAGCGATTGTATTATGAGAGAACTTGGCTGAGACTTTTGGTAATAAATTTATGCGGCCTTTTAGTTTCATATGGTTTCTTGTTTGTCTTAAAATTGTACTCCCATGTAAATTTTCATAATTGTTAACTGAGTAAGATATATGGGCGTTGCACTTGCCATTTGCAAACAATGTACTGTGAATCGAAATGGACGGTCTTTGGCGAAAAGTACGACGTGAAACACTGATGCGACGACGCAGCGTTATCGCAAGCGTGTGTGCGCATCCCAATATAGTTGTGTGTACTCTTGGACGCAAAAGCGGTCACGCAGTGGTGCCGTAAAGTAAAGCAACGCACGTGTCCATCAGAACTTACTAACACGTTTTATTTTGTGGCTTTCTATTTGGCGAAGTTACTCCCCCTATGATATTGTTTGTGTCATAGTTTCATAAAAGATGACAAAATCCCAATCAGTACAAAACCGTGTCTTATCCATTAAACTTACAACGACTTCCCGAGTTTGACCTGTGTGCATCCAAGGCGAGTTTTTCTTAAGTGTATCGATGTCGTTGTTGTTTTATAATATGGCGTAAGTAAGATGAATATAAATTTTGTGATATTTGAGGCAAAACTGATTTGACTCTATTATATTAGACAGGCACGTACAGCAACTGGCCTGCGTTAAGCTATAATTTTCTTGTTTTAAATTACCCTTTATTTGAAACTTTCAGTATTGATTAATTTTAAAAATTCTTCCTTTATATTTTAAAAAATTGCACATATTTAATATTGAATAGTTTTTCCAACAACTCTCACCGCAGAAAAAACAATAATATAATTTTGTTTGCATTTAGTTAAAGGGAGCCGCAAATAATATAAAATTCCAGAAAAATAATCGTTATTTGATTGCCACTCTTGAATTTATGAGATAAAATATACATATATTCACTGTGTACAACAAAAGGAATAACCTTTAACCATGGCTTTAAACTGTATTCTTGAATATAAAAAAAAATCAAATAGATTTTACAAATTACATTGATTTTTCTTTATACACCCTAATCCTGTGTACATAGTGTATATATAAAATATATAGTATTTGTGTTTGGGTATTTAAAATAAATTTATATATATATATAAAATATATAAAATATATATATAATATAAAAATATACGATAAGAAGATCATGAGATGATAGCAATGACCGAGACTAGAAAATACAAGTAGGTGAAAACTAACCTAGCAGCAAACATAATTGTCCAGACACTTTACAATTAAACAAAATGCCTTAATATTCCACTGGAATATGCGTTTCACTCATTTCATATGTATGCACATACGTAACTGTTTGCAGCATTGAAATTTATTCGGCTTCTTTATTTTCACTTTCGATGTAGTAGTGGTACATTGGTCCATCCATACCCTGAGACAATATTCCGAACTTTGGCTATTACGCCGAATGAACTATAGATTCGAGAATTGAATTCGATTTTTTTTTCTTGTGAGCATAATGTGTAAATGTATAAAGAGTGCGCTGTCCTTTTTGAGTTGTTATTTGTTCGGAAAATCCTTTCGATGTGTGTCTACATAGTACATGGGTTTATTGAAGACCCTATGTGTAGTAGATACGTTGAGAGCAAATAAAAAATGATGAATGAAATAAATTTAAATGATTTATTGGTTATTATTTCAGGCCACATGCTGTACATACTACTCAATAAGAAGAGTACAAGTTGGCATAGTTTATACACATATATTGCGAGTTTCTTTTAAGTCGGTTTTTAATTTGGTTTTAACTTTATATATTTTAGTTTTTAAATTTGTATGTAATCGACTTTTTAAATACCGATAATTAATAAGAACATGCACTCAAGACACACAAAGTTTAGACGTCAATATAATATAAAGAGTTTGATTTACAAAAACAATAAGTACTTATTTAATAAGTTTATTTAAATGAACGTCAATTTGCGTATTCTGGTATGGAAACTTATATTCAAATAAATGTACAAGTATATTCAAGAAAAGCACGTGGTTTCTTTATTTTAATGTCGTGGCATAAGTAGCATTCGGTTTAATGCGGATTGGCTCAACGTTCAACATTCAACATCACCATCACCACACAAGACTACAATTTCAACATTTCACTTTTTGTTCTATAGAAGGTACACTGATGACACTTTATGCAAACGATAAGACACAAAATAGATACCGAGCTAGACAAGTCTCACAGTCTCCACCTTGAGAAAAATATTAACACCAATCTTTATAGGAACACTTTGATTTTAAACAATATCATAATTATATTGAAATGTTTTTATTATTTATTTATTTATTTATTACAAAATTGTAGAATTCAATGAAAACACACAAGAGACTTTTTTGAAACAACGTTATTTGTTCTTTTTTAGTTTCCAGGACGAACAACTGAATATAAGACCGTACCGAAAGTTTCTAAAAAGCTTTACACATATCCATTCGTATTCAACTGCATGCCGATAGAATTAAAAAGTATTTCACCACCCAAAGAAAACCATGACAAATTCGCTCAACAAAAACAAATTTTATCACTTATACTCGTTTGATATAGAAAAGAAAGTGGATAGATAACCACTAAAACAAACTGCATTTTACCACCAATATCATGTGAAGAGAAATAGATACATCTACATATGTATGTTTGTGTGTGTTGCAAACTGTTTAAAACAATAAACAGATAACAAACAATTAGATAATCATATAGTTGATAGTTTTGAATTATTTGATGTGTTTATTCTTGCACACATGGTAATTGTGGATATTGTATTTTTTTTTATTTTTCATTTTAATTAAAATTAAATTTAAATTGTTTGATAATAATTTAAATGTTGGTACTAATTAGAAAATTAGTGGTACCTATTGGGTAAATTGTATTTTTAATATGAATATAAGTTCGGCAAATTTAAGTCGTAAGCTATTTAAATATGTTATTGGAACTAGAGCTATAACTATTTAGCAAAAATTAAATGGTTACAAATAAAAATAAACTTAATTTAAATACAATGCTTGTTTTTAAATCGTCTTACGCAATTTTTTAAAACTAATTAAGAAATACTGAAAATAAAAAACTTTAATGAAAATATACAAATATGTAACTACATATACCAATAATGAACGTCTGCTTCGATGCTCTAGCAATGTGCCAGATTTTTTAATAATTACCAAATGTCTGATCGAGAATAAAACATAACATCAGCAATAGTTATCTTGTTGCGATATAAGCTGCCAAGTACTTGAAAATATAAATAGTATTTTCAAAAATAATTTAAAAAAAAATAAATTTAAGACAAACGACACTTCACCGTGAATTAGCTAATAAAAGCTTTGTGAAGAGACAGCATCACTTTTAACGCCGCGTAGCTTTGAACATATCCAATTTAAATAAATTATTATTTTAGAGTCTAGACAGACAATTTAAGTATGGCAATACCGCATAACAGTCATTTATTATTGCATTACTTAGGTTCGTCGCGTCATCTTGCCTTATGCAACCAAACTTAGTGTTGTCGTTTTTAAATAGTAACATAATTTGTAGTATCTCATTTCGATCTCAATAATATTTTAAACCTATATTACTAGAGTATACGAGATTATATATACAAGAATCTATTAACTAATTTGACATATTAAACAAAGCTTGATCGAATTAGAAGTTCGAGAATCCGAAAAAGCCTTCACGTCAAAGAACCCATCTCGAAAAAATTGGAGCACGACCGACTCTGTTGGTATTGTCATGTTCAAAGAAGGGATCCTACGAAACCCGTCAAAAAGGCAATGGCAATCAACGTTTCTTTACAATCGCGTACGAGGGGGATGCCTAAAAACTCCTGGATCACACAAATGCAGAAACATCATCATTTGATTGGCCTCAATGATGAAGTGATAGTGATATTTTTTGAGGTCGAACCGGCGAACCCCACACCAGTAGGAATGCAGAGAAGCGGAAGGGTTATGATCACTATTATCCTGATCATAATCTGGCCGTTAAATGGAGAGAAGAAGACTTATTAAACATCACACCATCTCAGCCCTTAGGAATTGTATAAATACAATAAGTCACATTGCGATTCAAGGTGTGATCGACTTAATGTTTACTTAATGTATGATTTATGCACATATTATAAGAAAAAGAGTAAGGTAGTATCTCCAATTTTAACCCAGTTACCGATGATTTAAGAAAAACCCTACTTTGGTGTACCAAGACCCAAATTAATGCAAAAACTTCGTTAAGAGTGGAAGTTTTCAACACTAATTCGGAATCACCGACGGTAGCACATATTGATATTAAGATATTGAGGCAGCAGTTACTTTTTGTGGATGCAATGGAGTCTCTTGAAGCACATGTGAGTTTGTATAATAACGGAAATTATTAAAAAGTAGTAATGTATTATAAATGAAAAGAAAATTTTAAGCCGATGTCACCTCACATAGAAAGGGTGTTCATTATTGTTCGATATATTCTGTTTGAAATTATATATTACCTCTCTAAAACACGTATTCCTATCAATTATTAAATCCTAGCAATTTAATCCTCCTGGCAGCACTATCGATGTGAACATTTTTTTTATTTTTGTTTGTTCCCACTATCTAATAATGGTGGTTAGAGCTTTTCTATTCTCTTTGCACAAGTTAGAATATTCAACACAGAAAAAGAATTTAGTTGAATTTCAATTGCCAATACAATGGGCTCACGAATATAACTTTGACCAATTTGGCGCCAATTCTCTATACCATTGGCATTCTGCAATGTGCTAAAAGCTTTTAAAATAAATAAAAAACAGTCTATTCTATCCAGAACACAAACAAAATGTGCCTATTACAGTACAATGATGTGAAATATATATATAGATTTTGCAAAACCAATATTGCAAAATTTATACAGATTCTGATTATTACCATGTTTCTACTTAAAATTTATATTATCTTGAGAAATTTATTGCTGCAAGTTCTCGATTAATAGAAAAGCTGCTGAAAAAAATATCAAAAGTTAAATTATTTTTCATCGAAATGGGAAAAGTGGTTATGTCTGGCGTCTGATCTTGATTTCAAGTACACTTGTAGGTTAAACCAGCAGATATAAAATAAAGTCGACGGATGTGCCGTACGAAAGTTCTCCCTTTAAAAATGTTGGAGAAAATACGAAATACATTTTATTTCACATGGATTTCGTTGTATTTGTGTAAATGCATTTCCAACCGTCAATGTAATGACGATGAAGCAATTTATGTTTATGTTCTACCTGAAATGAAAGTAAATTCAGTAAATTTCAGCTAATTTCGTCAAAATTGAAAAAATGCATCAGTAACAAAATTGTCATCGATTATGACGTTTTTATAATTGAATGTGCAATTTTATCCTTTTTTTCTAAGATAAGAGCTGTCATTTAAGTACCAATAGAACAATTTCAAGAGAACACTTATGAATTACCTTTAGCAAACGACATTTAAATTCAAAATACAAAATCGTCACTATGACAAAAAGATCCACAGTTATTAATGAGAGGATTATTTTGCGACATTTTCATTAAATTGTATTACTATTTATCATGACAGCTATGAGTTTCTGCACAAACTTATAAAAACATTATTATAAGCTTCATTAAATAAAGCACACAATATGATATCCAAGTGGCTTTAAAATGTAATACATACCTCAAATTGAAATAAAATATTTTGCTTAATTTAAACACAGGCACAAAGAACATCATTACTTCTCAAAACATAAACATAAAGTTTCCGATGCAACTATTAACAAAAATATTTTCATTGATGCGGGTTAAAGTATACAAAATTTGGACTTTTCCAACTCCTCGGTAACTGTTGTAAAAATTGGAGAAAGGCCTTCTAGAACGCTTTTTTTTAGAATATGTCCCAAATCATCTCCAAAAGCAATGAAGTCGGTAACATCTTGTATATTACTTGTCTTGAAATCAGACTAGTGTGTACGATTCGTTAAGATCTACATATAAACGCAATTGCATTTAAACTGATATTTCAACAATAAAACTACTCCACAAAATGATAGGATTATGTCCGCTTATTGGACAAGCAGAAGATAAACATAGGCATAGGAGAATGTCATTGGAACATCGCAAAATTTTAAAAATATACAGATTGAAGATAAATGCTTTAAATGTTTTGAATTTACGGCGAATTTCAAACTTACCAATAATGTCATAAAAATGATACAATTTTTCCATACAAACATGTATAATTTTGACGCAATCCTCTTCGTAATACTTATTTTGTTGTCTGATGTTTGTGCTGTACATACTATTGTTGCTATTTAAAAATATTAATAATAATAAACAAAACATTAAATATTAATGGGGTTGCTTTATAAATATTGCATTTCAAGCCAACATAATTTTAAGATATTCTGCTTCTATTACTATTTTTATTCACATTTTCAATAGATCGCGCAAACAAAATTAATACTTGATGATTGATTGAGTGAGTATAATTTTATAAAGTTAATTTTTTTATATACATATTATATTTCAATGTTAACAGTGCACTTTTAAGAAATGTAGCTCTTATTGCATAGCAAATTTTGAAAATGTACAGAAGTTAGAGATATTCTTATTTAATGAGGTGGCTGAAGTTAGTTGGTTGGGGTCTAAAATAGAATAGCTTCTTTAAATCTTGATATTGGAAGTCAATAACAAGATTCTATATAAGGATTCTGAAGTATTACATACAATCAATATAGTGGAGATTTTAACATAGGATTAGATGAACAAATAAATATTTTTTCACGGCGAAAAATACAAAGGCAAGGAAATAATAAATCATTATTATTTATTTAGGTATTTATTTCGTCAATCAGGGAAGACTTTTATATTCTATTAATAATACTAATAATTTTAGAAATAAGACACCAAGTATATAACAAATGTTTCAGAATATTTGTTATATTTTGTTATAATACATGAGCTTTTACTTTTTTAAGAGAAAAAATGAGCTGGGCCAAATAATATCTATATTAAATTTTTAATAGTTCAGTTTTTAAATTTCTACTAAAATGCAGCCCTAAATACTTTTTTACATAAGGTGAAATTTTTGTCGCTCTCAAGGTCGTAATATCCTATATAACTACATCTACGATGTTTAAGATAAAATAGTATCAACTTATCAATCTTTATATCTTCACTGTAATAATCAGTTTGACCCAGTGGATGCGCGTTGGGCTGGTACGCGGATGTTCTTGAGTTTGATTCCTGGACAAGGCTAAGTAGTTTTTCAATTTGAATAAAATGTATTTCCTCTTCAAAAAAACTTTGATTCAAATGATGGAAAATCGTTCGTATTTAATCAAAAACAGAAAATATAATCAAAACATCTAATATGTGCGATTTTTTTTAATTTCGTTAAGATTTTGGTAAAAATTTCAGTAAGTACTTAAAGTAACATCTAAGAAGAAACTATTGCTTTTATAGAGCCTGTGAAGAGAGGTCTTAAGGAAAGTAAATAACTTCGCTAAAGTGCGCCAAAACTTATGGAAACTAAATTGTTACTTGGGTATGTAGACATAAATAAGCAGTTGTTAATAAGTTATGTTACAACTGTTAATTTAGACAGAAATAGTACCATAATAAAATGGGGTTTATGTATACAACTTGGCCTGCCCGGAGAAATCATCCCGTGTGCGCTCGCAGTATTGTATGGTTTTATGTCTGCAGAATTAGTCTCTTGTGCGGAGGCCCAATGGTATTGTGTTTCATTGAGTTTTACATTCCAAATAGCAGTACAGAGCGCAATCTTGCGTCGCGAAACACGCCATTTCTGAAATTTTATTTATTTTTATTGAATATTAGCAACCGATTACTAGAGTTTGTTTTTTTCACATTTGATCCGTCAAAATATTTGTAATAAAGTTGTAAGTGGTGGCCTATTGGTGATCTATTTATTTTAAAAGGTTTATTAGATCGGGAGCATGCGCGACCATATAAACTAACTATTATAAACTTCTTATCACTATAATATTGTAATTATGCGGGCTTACTTTCGATATTTGGTGCAATTTAGGTTTTTTTAAAGACAGTTTTAAAAGAATATTATTGCACTACCAAACAGATTATTTTTTTGTATTCATATCGATTTTTTAGCTGTTAAACAGATTTAAAACTGACAGTGTTATTTTATATCCACCACTGTTCTATAAATGTCTCTGAGCTTGTATCACATTATAACAAGTATAATGTAATATAGAATTTATAAATATAACTTTTGTATTTAAAAACTCAAAATATAAGTTAAGAATTACTTGTTGTTTTGTGGTACTGGCTCGCAGTTCAACTTACACATTTATAGCCTTATTAATAATGCCGATTTAACTGATATCACACTGTTAACTCATTAGTTAAACTCAACTTTAAGGATTTATCCGCTGCGTAAAAACTGTCAAAAACTAACTCACTGATGTAGGTTGTTTAACAAATTGATAACTTTGAAATAATTTTGCGCGACTGCAAAATAAAAGGTTTTTGTGCAAATTATTGTTAATTTGGGTGCTGTAACAGTATAAAAACATAAAAACATCCGTATAATTGTTAATTTATCCATTCAAATAATATACTGTTTTTTCTCTTAGTAATCAAAAAAATGGTTTATGCCTTTCTAAAATGTTTTAATAATATAAACATGTTTCAGGATAATATTAAATATTAATATTAAATTAAAAATGGTGCATTTAAAAAAAATACAGGTTCTCAACACCAAGTAAGGGAAGGCATTGATGGGAATAAAAAAGGCGGACCCATTCCTATGGATGTACGAAATCCGCATTTCCCCAATGTTATAGGAGCAATTAAAAGAAAAAGTTTTCTTATCGCTTAAGTAAAAGTTTTCAAAATAAGACATTTTTTTTCTTTATACCATTTTATTTCAACAACATTTTTCCACAATAAATATAATATAAATAAATTTTTTATTTGGATATGGCAGATGTCAGCCGGAATGATAGTACAATTTATGTCAGTGATGCCATTTTCAAGCTAATTTTTCAGGAAAACAGTCAGTTAGTTGTTGTATGGAAAACCATTTATTATTAATAAGAAAAGTTAACAAACGGATAAGTTTTTTATCCGTTTGCTATCTAACACATGAGTTAACAAGCGAGTAGGGTTTTATAATAAATAAGGCTGTTAGTTAATAATAAATAAACTTAATGGTAATTGCATTTTACTTTTAATTAAATACGCACACGGCCCAAGAGTACGGATAACTACGCCCAAAACAAACAACACTAAATGCCATTGCTGTCATATCGACTACTCAACTCAGGTAAAATTCGTATTTTGACTCGTATTTTTGTATTTTGACTCTACTCTTTACCTAAACCAATTTGAACTCTGTTGGTGTTTGGGTGTAGTTGAAGACGAGTTCAATCAGGACACTAACTCTAGGGGGTAGGTCTAGAGTCTAGTGGGTATGTTGCGGAAATGAGTGATATAAAAACGAATTGCTTTTCACCAGATTTGCTTATTAATCGTGAGGATGAGTGGTGGTGAAATAGAATTGTGTGATTAGTGACAAACGTTGTAAATTGTTTTTGTTTTGTTATTTTTTTTATCTTTTGCTTATTAGTCGTGTTCAGTTTAAAATTTGCAAAACATAAATTTCTTGTCATCCGTCTATTTACTCGCTAAGCGTTCACATTTTGTTGTTTCGATGCACTGGTTGTTGCCATTCAATATTCAATCGATTTTATCGCGTTTATACAAAAAAAACTATTATTTATCTAACAGTTATAGTCTCGGTGACACAGGACATGATTTCATAAAGTGTAAATGATATTTAAAGATTTGTAAATAAATATTAACGAATAACGAAGTAGAAGTAACAAATAATCTTTACGTCTATGGACTAGGGTAAGAGTTGTTTAAGAATGGACAGCTGTTATTTGAGCTTGTCCACGAATATGAATTGAAATGTACATGTTTTTGGTGGGATTTGGAAAATACCCATTAAGCATTATGGGTATGTACATAATTGGTAATGGATTGATCGCATTTTTGTTGTCTGTTTTTAATATTATGCTCTTTATGCGTAGAGGGTATATTATATTCGCTAGGCATCATTTTGTTAAACATGTTTATATTCCTTTTTAGCTTAGTTATTTCATTGAGTTTTTAAATGAGTCTTTTTTGTAATAACAACAAGTGTTTAAATACCTAAACTTCGTATAAAATAATGATTAAACCCCTAGAACATAGAAATTGAAAACTGGAAGAACGGACGGACTGTATAAACATTGAACGTAGTTTTATGTTGGGATCCTTAAACTAAATTTTGATAGGAAGTAATTGCAAATATTTGGTGACTAATACAAAGAACATATCGAGGGTTCAAGTGCAGTATCTTAGTGATTTATATGTGTTGCAGAAATCAAAGCCAACCAAACCGAAGTACTTAGAAAACTATAAAATTTTTTAACAAATAGACTTGAAAAATTTAAATCTGCAATTAAAAATGAATGGTCACAACTTTGACCTTTAGTAAATTTGCGAGTCTGTTTTTTCTTATGAAATATGGTTTTTTGCTTTTATAATTAGGAATAAACTTAAATACGATGAAAATGCCAAAAGGTATTTGTAATTTTTCTAGATATTGTGAATATGTAATTTTATTTTTCCCGACTCGAAGATAATCCTTCGGTATGAAAAAAATAGGAAATTAATAGGGAAATTATTATCGTTTACTTTTACAAAGCAAATAGGTAGTTGGTAATTTTCTATATGACAACAGACTTACCAGGGGGGTTGCAGGTGGTAGCATGCCCACCCATATTCCTTAACAATTAAATTCACCACGAAATCATTAAGAATTTAAAAACCGAAATAAAGCCCGGTGGCCCTTATTTCACAGTAGTCATTAAACTGAAAGATACGTTGTGACAGTATTACATAGAAATGAACTCAAATAAAAAATATTCAAATACAAAAATGAAGTAAGACTTAAATTTTTTAAAAAAAGGTTGTTGTCGTTTCGCGTTTATATTTTTGGGGCCTTATTTATTTTTATTTTGGGGCTTTATTTCTTGGGGGCTTATTTCCTAGAGCCCTAAATAAGCATGACCAATTAAGCTTATATCCATTGCCTATTTTTTCTCACAAAACCGCAAACTTTATGGGGCTGTAACTGTTTTTATGGGATGACCGCCACGAAATTTTGATGGGGGTGTGTTGTAGGCATCCTCCTCTATAAATGCCACCGGAGGGGGTGGGGATCTCATCTAGACAATTACCATATTGTTTAATCTGGACACTTCGTAATATGGCTTCAGATCTCAAATGGTTGTATTTTATCGATAAACTTCGTAGCCATGAGATTTGAGCAAAAACAGCCTCGGGCCAATTATTTGTCATTAAATGTGCATGTGCCCTTTGAAGACGGGTGAAAGGGAGGATTGTGGATAGGATGCTTGTTTTCCTAACGATACCTGCAAACGAGCTATTAGCTTTACATTGATTTTCTAAACTTAATCGGGAAACGAACATTTTTTATTTGTAGTTTCAGATTTCTACACTGCAAATGTGTCATACGAAAATCTACATACTTTAAACTTTTTCTGTAAAGTAGTAAAGTACCTCTGTTTATGCAGTTAAATACTTCTCATTGAAGAGTACTTTTTGCTTTTTTGGGGGTCAGAAATTTTAAAGCCTGATGTAAATCATTTTTGTGATATCTATGGATTACATCTTTAAGACCAAGCCGACTATTTTTTTGAACCTGGGACTTCCCGGGCTTAGAAGTCCACCGAACTTCACTATTAAGCCATTCCATCCGCGATGAGCTACCGCTAAAAACGCGATGACTTCTGAAGGGATTATTTAACCTACTGGTGATTTTTGTGGGCCATATTGTATAAATATATTAATTTAAGAGTTACTTTGGCAAACTGACCCGCGAAAATGTATATTAGTGAACATTTTTGTATGGGAGTAAAAATTTAGCGGCTGAAGAATACATAAAAATATGGGTGCAGTGGTAAATACTGCTGTCATGTACAACGGCCAAAGTGGACCAACTTTCTCCATTCAAACTAACTATCTCTACAAATTCAAATTTCAGAATTGAAATTCTTGTATTCTGTAATAAATGTAACATTGGCATCCGTTAGAATACAAAAATAAGATAATGAATAAAGCACTACCATAAAATCTTTCGATTTTATTAATTCTATTAAAGCATATTACACTGTCAAATTCAAAGTGGACCCTAAATTCACAGTGCTCTTACACCCGCATTAATAAACACGAGTTACCAGTGAGTTACCCTCAAGTCGTGAGTTATGTGTAAAATGTTATTAATAAAACAAATTCGAGACGAACTGACGTTTTTTAACTGTGAGTTAACTTGACTTATCGTCCAGGTGGTTTAACAATGGTTTAGCAGGCAAACGAAAACATTTTTTTATGTTATTCCTACAGAAATTTCTCATTTCTCTTTCGTTTTTTTGGACGATTCTCAATTTTTATTGTCCACATTGTACTTTTAAATCTAAAAAACATTTATTTGTTTGCATTAAATTTGAAAAATGCTCTATAGACAAGAAAATTTGATTAAATGTAATAGAAAAGTTATAGATTTGCGTAAATGTTATTACTGAACGTCAGAATTTTTATTAATAAGCAATTTTAACTCATGATTTAAGTCTTATTCCAACGCTGAGTTAGTTCGTGAGTTAGAGGTGAGTTGAGGGATTTTCTTTAGAGTGCAAAAATGAACTCATGTTGTTTTAAATAGCTCTCAAATTACTAAATTAAACAAATTGCAACTTTTATACCTATAGAGTATACATAGGCCCGCGATATGTGTAAACGCATATTCACTGTGCTACCTAGGTGTCATTATGAATGAAGTACGTAATTTTATGACGCTTAATGATAATTGTTCACTTTATTAAAAGTATAATCAGTCGAAGAAATGAAACGTCGAGCAAGAAAATGTAATAATATTTTTAATCTGACTTTACAAAAATGTTCTGCAAATTTAATTTTTTTGAAAAAGTTTCACAGTTTCTATGGTCACTTGCAATCATTAAGAGAATTCAACAAATTAAACTAAGAGAAAACAAGCTCCGAGGAGCAAAGCTTGTCTGACAAGTAGAACCCTTTTTAAGAATGTAGCTTTTTAATTTCTTCAAAGAATTGTTAAAACCAATTTACACCAGTGAATTGTGCGAATCTGAATGACCAATAAATACAAAATATATTTTTGTCATATGAACATACATAGTTACTCATTTATTTGTATATTTTGCATTTTCTTTTAAAATATCGTTAACAATTAAATTAAATTAATGTAAAGTTTCAAAATAATTTTGAATTAATATATTTGCCTTATTCTTTAGCAACAAAATATTGTGGGGAAAATGCATCAAGTAGCAGAGAAGCGTACAATCATTTACTTTCCCGAAAATGGTGGCAATCGAAGAAATACAAATTTCTGTTACGATATTGGTGGTAATTTTACGAATTTTAACCATAATCTATATATCTTCTCTTTCTTACTTACGTGGTGCAATTGTGAAATTGCATTAAAAGGCTATCCAGCCTTGCACGTAAGTTATGATTCATATAATATATTCGTATTTAATGTGTGTTTTTTATTATTTATTTATTTTTTTATTTTTTTTTTTTCAATTTTTAGCAAAAGTTCCATCGCGACTGGTGCTGTATTTCTTATCATGGTCAGGATTTCTTGTCTCATTTATGATGAGAAATGACATAAATTTCGCCCTTGTAGCTATGGTCCGTTCCAATGAAACAGTAACATCTGTTATGACTCAACACCCATTTAACAACATAACAAACAAACATGTTGTGTTGCAAAGTAATTTATCAAACTTCGACAACTATTTGAACAATAGCAAAACGACTGTTAATGTTCTAAGTGAAAGTAAGGACTTAAGCTCAAACACCAATACCAGCATTGGTAGTGCCTGGAATTCAAATTTCACTGTTAGTGAAAACAGTGATGGCCACAAGGTAAAATAGTATAACGTGTGTTTTTTGCACGCTTAAGATAACAATGCACAAAATATTGCTATATAAAAAAAAAAAAATTAATGCCAGCATAGATATCAATACAAATTAATAAAACCTTTCTTACATAAGCTTTAAACTCATTGCAATGAAATCCGCAATAACAGCAATTTGCTATTGGGCCAGCAAAAACAGCAATTGAGACTTATCATTATGTCAATTGAATGAATTCGCGAAATTGAAGTTCGTGGTAAAAACCTAGCACTCTCTTGTGGTCGAGGAATAATTTTTTTTTTTTTTTTTGAACCGGCACGGCGAGACAGCTTATTGAGTGATTTTTAATAATATTTTTGCTTATGTGCAATCAAGTATGAGCAAAATTTTCAAAGTAAACCGGATGAAACCTCCCTCCATTCAACGTCTCTACCCTTGTTACAATATTATTTGAATATTATGTAAAGCCTCAAAGTAAATACTAAAAGCTATATTTATTACTTTCTTTCAGACAAACTCAAAATTCAATCAGTATGACTGGGATTCAACTACAAAAGGTGCAATTCTGAGCTCATTCTATTGGTGCTATGTTCTTTCCCAGGTTTGTTAGTGATATAAATAAACCCGTACAAAATTTGAATTTGGCAATATTTCTTTTGTTTACATTTTATTAGGTGGCTGGTGGTATTGCTACACAATATTTTGGGACTAAAAAGGTTTTTGGATGGTCGCAATTCGCTACAGGCTGCTGCAGTTTTCTTATTCCTTATGCCGCTGATCTTCATTATACGGCAGTCGTCCTCTTGCGATCAATACAGGGATTCGCATCGGGTTTGACATGGCCAGCAATGTACGCTCTTGTAGGGTTTTGGATACCACTCGCCGAACGGAGCCGATTTATGTCTAGCTTTCAAGGATTTAGCATCGGCATTGGCTTAACGTATCCATTGTGTGGATTCATAATAAATCACGTTGGCTGGCCGTATGTTTTTTACACAACTGGAAGTCTAGCGATGTTATGGTGTGTCATGTGGTATTTGTTAGCTTTTAACAGTCCAAAAGAACATCCCCGAATATCGCCATCAGAGCTGGAGTATATAGAGGTTAATGTAAGCCGCGAAGTTAAAGAGTCACAAGGAATGAAAGTACCTTGGAAAAAGATATTCACATCGCTACCTGTTTGGGCTATTGGAATTACGACTTTTGGTCGGATTTGGATACATTATCAGTTTATATTATCGGGCCCTATATTTATGAAGCAAATACTTGGCTTCAGCTATCAATCGAATGGACTTCTTTCTGGTACTCCATTCCTGTGCTCGTATATATCGTCAGTTTTCTTTTGCTATGCGGCGGATAAGTTGGTTGCCAAAGAAATTATGACATTGACAAATGTACGCAAAATGTTCACAGCCGCTTCGCAAATCATTCCGGGAATTCTTTTATTATTTATTGGCTACATTGATAATATTGTACTAGTATTGGTTTTATGGTTTATAGCAGTAACTTTTGTAACTGCTTCTTATGCTGGCGCTATGGCTAGTATTGTTGATATTGCTCCGAATCTTGCCGGACCTGTATTGGCCTTTGCTCAAACTATTCATATGTCTGCATCGTTCTTGTCACCTGTAATAACTGGACTAATTGTCGTAAATGAGGTAAATATATCTAAAAAATAAAAAATACGTGACTAATATATATATTATTTTCAGACGTCAATAAATGAATGGCGGCAAGTGTTTGGTGTCTCATGTATGATTGCGATTTGTACTTATTCTATGTTCCAAATTTATGGCACTGCCGATGTTCAAAGATGGAATCATGTTCCAAAAAATGATTGTTTATCTGGGGAGGGGGTTGATATACTTGACAAAGGGGATAGAACTACCAAAAATACCGAGTAAATTTAAGTACTTATAAATTCGTTTTCTTAAAGTTTGTTACGGTTATCTAATCTTATGGTTATATATTAAAGTATGTATGTGTATATATGTTGTTTTTTAAAACATATTTTTTTACCGGAAGGTAATAAACTGTTTATTAAAATAAAAATTCCGATTATCAATATTACTACTTTGTACTCAAAATAATGACGCAAACCTCATGAGGTGAACAAAGGCAAATCTTACTGGCACTGAATCACAGATGACTAATTATACAGATAGTGGACTCAGCATACCTCTGTCCCTTTGAACCCGCAAAAAATTTTTAAAAATGGGGAAAAAATCCTCTCTCAAATGTTCTATCTGTGAATACGTGTGAGCCAGTCAAATAAAGTATGGAGGGGTTCATGTGTCAAAAATATGTCATTAGCGCGGGCAGTTTTGCAAGAATTCCAAATGGCAACAAAAAGCAGCTGATTATAGCGGATGTGTTGGGGAAGTCCTGCGAAGTATTGAGTTAACGTAGTTCAAGTTTAATAGATATTTTAATTGAAATGTTTATAAAAAAAAATGTTGCAATTAAATGCGAATATTTTTTGCGTTTATAAGAAATAGTTCTCAATTTTTTATCTGCCTTAAAATAAACATGCTTGGGTTGTTATATTTTTTCCATTTTGGTTATTAGAGTGAGATAAAATGTATATATTATTTTATAATTGCATGAATATTACTAAATTAGTAATGTTTGGGTGTAAAATATTTATAGTTAATAGTTTTGGATTAGTTTTTCATGTATATTAAATTCTTTGGTTGTTTTTTTATGTTTTTATTGAACATATGAAAGTTTAATATATTTACATACCTACATATTCGGAACGTTCATATGAGAGCGAGCGAGCGAATTGACAAACTACAAATGCATTTTTAAACACAAAATGTAGACTTGACTATTTCAATTCCAAGATAACAATGTTATTAAATTTATTCTATCATGTTTAACAAATTAAATAACGTTATTATCGTTGAATTGGAATAGTGAATAACGGTGAATAAAATAGCAGTGAATTTATGAAATACTATGTTAAATTACTGAAATGGTCAGTTAACTAATCACGCGTTACTCATTAATTTCATTCATTGAGCTTTTATTTATTTTACCTACAATTTTAGTAATTCTACAGAATATTTTATTATATTTCCGTTTAAAAATTATTTGATTTTAATTATTTTACTCGTCACCAAAATTATTTTATTATTACTGACAATTTAAAACTGCTAAATTAATTTAACTACTGGCAAACAAATTATGATAACCCTTATTTTATGTTTGACTTACGCAACTGCCAAAATGTTTACGAAACTGCTTAAAAATGTTTACCCAAAAAATATGCTTGTTTGGTAAAACTATTATTTTAGTTTACATAATAATTAAAAACATTCACCAAAATTTTATTCTGTTGCAAATTCATTATAAATCGTCGCATGTTATTAGGATGTTATTGGACACAGCCCAGTTTTGACTTTTAATATGTCAACATGAGATCTTTTCCAAAATGGATTCATAGGCGCAGAACTGCTATTGTGTGCGTGAGCTGGCTCAATTTGATTTGCATGTAAAAACATATACGAACACAGTACTGTGCCTTTTTGAAGCAAATATAAAACGATAGGCGGGAGAGCCAAAAATCCTCTCAGTCGACTATCTGTATAATTACTCATCTGTGGACCTATTTTTATATTCGAATAATTTACCAAGAAATTTTCAGTTCGTAAATACAAAAATAGTGCCGACTTCAAAAATTCTTTCAACTTGCATAATTCCAATTAAATTCTTGCACTATTCCCAAACATGGTGGTTAGGGTGTCCCAAAAAATTCAAAGTAATTTTTTTTCAATGCATACCCTCTCATTTTTTTCTTATTATATTTAAACACTCGAAAATCAAATTTCATAGAATTTGGATCACAGCAACCCGTGCCGACTTGCAAAAACATAACAGTACTTGCATATATAGGGCAAGCACGCGCTTAGTCGTCTATGTTCATTATTAACTTCTTGTTTTTTTGTCAGTGAGCGTATTGTTTTTGGTCAAGAAACATGTCAGTGGAATTACGCAGTGCTAAAAAGGTCATATTTTTGGTAGGAGATGTAATCCATCAAATATCGGGTTCAAAACTTCGCTCCAACGGACAAGTTCTCCGAGTTTTTTTATAACATCGCAAAGTAAAACTAAGTGTTAATAAAAGTGCAAATCTAGTTATTCGGAAATGTGTTATATTTTTGGAAAAGGCGCGAATACCCACAAAAGCGACTCCTAATTGTGTTACAAAGCTTAATAAGTTATACCAAGTTTGGAGAGACTTACAAAAAAATGCAAACAAAACACAGGACGTGTTCAAGCGGCGACAACAAGATTTTACAAACAATTTAGATAATTTGTTTGACATTGCACACGCCGATGCGCTTCAATTGATGAAAATTGAAGAAAATAAAACTTTCCTGGAGCTCCAAAGAGAGCCAGGTCGACCCGGTTACTTTGCTGGAGTGGATAGAAAACTTGCAAACAAAGAGGAAAGGGCGCGACTTAGGGCTATTAAAGAGGAAAACTGGCGAATGAAATGTTTTTCGGCATCAACTTCTACAGCGGCGTCGTCACATGAACCTTTACAAGATGATTTATCTTCCAGTTCAAGCGAAAATATTGGTTCACAGGAAGATTTGTCATTTGTGATCGAGAATACGCAACCCGAGACTACTACTTCTGCTACTATTTCTACTAAATTGGTAAAGCAGAATGATTTAATAACTCCAAAATTAGTAGCTGCATTAGACAGATGCCAGCTGAGTGAGAGAGACTCTGTGTTTATCCTTCAAGCTAAAATCGAAGCACTTGGTCATAATATCGATGATTTTCCGATCAGTAAATCATCCATTCAACGAATACGTACGGAAAAAAGAAGAGAGCGTGCGGAAGCAATTAAAGTAGATTTCCAAAATGAAGTACCAGGCTTTGTAACTGTTCACTGGGACGGAAAACTATTGCCTGCTCTGGATGCCCGAAAATGTAAAGAAGAACGTCTTCCTATAGTAATTTCGCATGGAAATAAGGAACAACTAATAGCTGTGCCGAAATTGGAGAGTTCGAGTGGCAAAGAACAAATGCAGGCTGTGCGGAATGCAATTCATGATTGGAATCTTGAAGATCAAGTAAAGATTCTCTGCTGTGATACTACGGCCTCAAATACTCGTCGTATAAATGGTTCCTGTGTTCTCCTTGAGCAAAAACTTGACAGAGGGTTCTTGTTTTTGCTTGTCGACATCACTTTTACGAACTGGTACTAAAAAGTGTTTTTGAAGCTAAAATCAGTCAAGTAACCACAAGCCCTGATATCCCAATATTCAAAAAGTTCAGAGAAAATTGGAAAATCGTCGACGCAAATAAGATCCAGTGCTATAGAGAGAACGTGGAAAAATACCTAACTGCTTCCAAAATTGAAGCACTGCTTGAATTCTATCGCATTGAACTGACAATAAAATTAGTGAGGGATGACTATCGAGAGTTGATAGAACTCTCAATCATATTTTTAAACGGAGATAAAGAGCGAAAATTCAAAATTAGGCCTCCAGGTGCTATGCACCAAGCCCGATGGATGGCAAGAGCGATCTATTCACTGAAAATATCGTTGCTGAGTTCTCAGTTTAAATTAACCAGCAAAGACAAGGCAGCTCTGGTAGATGTTTGCTTGATTATTGTGATAGCTTATGTCAAGCCATGGCTGCAATGTATTTTGGCAGTAAAAGCACCTTACCAGGATTTGTGCTTTCTGAAGGCATTGAAGTCTTACGAATATATCGACAAAAGCATTTCGAAAGCAGCTCTACAGAAGTTCAGCCAACACTTATGGTATTTGACTGATGAAGTAGCGATCTTGTCACTCTTTGACGATGAGGTAGACCAAAAACTGAAAATTAACGTTATGAAGAATTTTTCGAAAGAAAATATATCAACTTTTGGCAAACGATACATCCCATCGAACGAAGAACTTTGCGGTTCATTGTATGGTAAGTATGATATATTAATATTATTATTATGAAGATATTATAAAGTTCTTTCTTTAGTTATGTGTCTATATCTAATGTTATTTCACTCTAAGTTATTCTAAATTTTTTTTATTTCAGAGAAAAACGTAAATGATTTTATTTCAATGAAGAGTAAGGATTTGTTCTCTCGTCTCAGAATTAATGACAGTTTTTTTCGTGAGTGTCCTTCAACATGGGAAACAAACGCCTCTTTTCTAGACGCCAAAAATACGGTTTCAATGCTCAGAGCGGTTAACGACACAGCAGAAAGGGCTGTTAAGCTAATGCAAGATTTTCATGGTTTATTGACGGTTCAGGAGGAACAAAAACAATTTTTGTTACGTTGTGTACAAGAACACAGGAAGATCTACCCTGACTGTAAAAAAGAAACGTTAAAAAGAAAATATTGTTAAATAAAAAGCGTCGTAATAAAATATAATATACGATTCGAACAGGTTGGAATTTTTTTTTTAAAACAACATGAATTCTTAAGATCCCCCAAAGTTATTCAGTACAAATACCCATATAGTAACTATATCATCAAGTCGGCACAACTTACTGTTATTTTAGAGCTATAATATTTCATAATTGAGTTAATAGGACTAAATGGACAAAAAATGAAGGGTATGCGTTTTTAATTTCGCAAAAAAAAAAATTGCTTTGTCATGGGACACCCTAATAGTGGTGCTGTTATCACTTTTTAGAGCAAAACCCAGCTAAATCACTGAATAATCCAATATGAATTCATAGCCAATCCCTGAACCCAATGAGAATCCAATTGAATTTATAGACAATTCCCAAAACCAATCACATTATTTCATGGGAGCTAAATATATTTGCAATTTTAATATGTTTTTTGACATAAATGTGCAAAAGCAAGTCTTGATTTTATTATTCCAGTACGATTTTACCTATTTTAACATTTGAGATCAATTTTCCTTTTAACTATTCGCCCACTGAGAGCGAGAGAGTGTGCGGAGATGCAGACAACTTTCGATGAAATTTGAGGAATTTGCTGCATATGTGTCTTACGTGCGAGGTTGCATGCTGTACTGCATGCAGCCCTTATCCACATCTGTTTCAGGCATAAGTCCAGTTTCTGCATACGAGGGTGCAGCAGCGTGTGTATGTGAGCTATGAAAAAGTGACTTTTTGCACTTTTTGTTGAATGTAGTTAAGCCTTTAGACGTACCTCTAACTTCCAAGTGGCACACTTTGGGAAAGTTCGAAAAAAACTAATACAATTACATAAAAATGCTGTCACTAGTTACTGATCTTATGCTTAGATGACTCTGATGCAAATGTTTTGTGGGTTTTAAATAAAAGAGTTTTCTTTTCAGTAGTAAAATTCGTTTTACTTTAAATCACAGATGAGTAATTAATATAAAATTACAAATGGAAAAGTGTTTCTTACAAAGCAGCAACACAATGTGTAGGTTAATATTTATTTTAGTGGCTTGAAGATGGCGCAGTAAATTATTTGAAATTCAATGTCAAGGGTTGCCACACCTATTCCCTCCTTAGTGACTTTGTCACGAATTATGATAGTTTCGGCTGCAGTCTTCGAAATGAAAATTTTTCTTGCTGCTATATGTTCTCAGTTCTGGCTGCTTAATATCTGGGTCCTTTAGTAAGAAGGCGGGCTTAAGCCTTTCGATTGAAACGTATTGAGCTGATCCATTTATGTTGATTCAAAAGACTCGGTCACTTATTCTTTCAATAATGTGGAAGAGATCTGTATACGGAGGCTCCAAAGGTTTTTTTAACGTGATCTGTGACATTGTGACTGTCAATAACTTAGGCTTTGTTTACAACAAAACGCTAACATGGGACAATCATGTAAATAAGGTGATTGGTGGAATTTATGGTGCTCTAAGACGCGTGTGCCTAAATCTACAAGATTGACTCTGATTAAAACACTCATATCGCCAATTATAACTTACGGTGCTCCACTGTACGGTGGAATGGACTCAATAAGCAAACAAAAATTGTATGTAGCATTTAACTCTTGCGTTCGGCTTGTTCATTCCTTAAAAAGGTTCGATCATGTATCAAATTTATCTTACTGTATTTTTGGCATTTCCTTAATATCTCATTTCGTTGTCGAAATGTGCAAGTTTCTTTTTAAGTTAATACACAATCGAACTCCAACTTATCTATTCGAAAAGATACACTTTTCCTGAACATCAAGAACATGTAATATCAATATCACCAGAACTCACATTTTTTCCTTTATGTACCAGATTTTGGAACAAATAACCAAATCAAATTAAAAACATACCAAATTTAAATGAATTTGTAAGTTCTTTAAAAACCCATCTACAGAACCCAGATATCGCTTTGAATTTTCACTCCATTTTTATTAATTGATTTTATGAATAACATTATACTATTTTTTGAATTATTTTTAATTTAAATACTTTTCTTGTTAACCTTCTCTCTTTTTAACGGATAAGATACTCCATTTTTATTAATTGATTTTATGAATAACATTATACTATTTTTTGAATTATTTTTAATTTAAATACTTTTCTTGTTAACCTTCTTTCTTTTTAACGGATAAGATATGTTAAGATTTATTTTTGTATATTTTAAGAGCTATCAATGAGACTCCTATCTTTATGAATGAAATGAAATCTGATTTTAAAAATACGTGGCTGCATGATTAAAGATCTTTGTTCACGAATGAGCTCTTGCTGATATGATGAGACCCAGGATTTAGACGTATTAATCAAATGTTTTCACGAAATTTTGAAAGGAAATTTGTTGGGTCACTCGGTGTGTCAAGATCAGTGAAAAACTTTTCGGGCAGGCGAAGATTTACGCCGTATAACATCTCAGCCGCAGATGCTCCTAAGTCTTCCTTAAAACACGTTCTGAATCCAAGCATAGCTGTAGGAAGAAGTTCCGTCCATGGTGTTCGGGGATTACACATCAAGGCTGTTTTTAGAGATGCCAACGCTCAATCATTCCGTTAGAGGCCGGGTGGTATGGTGAAGTTCGAATCTTAGGTGCTCCAACTAGACTTGCTAGCACTTTGAAGAACGCAGACTCCAACTGAGTTCCCTGGTCCGTGGTAATCGTCTTCGGTGCACCGAATCTGGCTATCCATGAGGAATAGAAGCTTGTTGCCACAGTATCAGCTGTCATGTCCTTAACAGGCACAATATCTGGCCAACGTGTAAAACGATCAATCATCGTTAGGCAGTATTTACAGCCTTTATGCTCTGGCCGAACAATTAAGTCAATGTGTGATAGCTGTGTCTCTGAACCTTTGCACGTTGACAACTTAGGCAGGAGCGAACACATTCCGTGAAGTTTTTCTTCATTGAGGGCCATATGTATTTCTGGATAAGCTGTTTTAAGGTGGATCTTGTTCTAGGATGTGATAGTGAGTGAACTGAATCGAAAATTTTGCGTCGGAGAGATGATGGAATGTAAGGGCGAATCTGTGATGCTGATGTGTCACAATAAATTTTCATTCCGGGTTGCGAGCTTAATTTTTGTAGTCGTAGGGACGTCGTACTGTTTTTAGCTCTCTCAGTTCTGAGTCTGATGTCTGGCAGTTTTGAATCTCCTCTAAAGTGACGACCACTGGCATTTCTATTGCATTTATCCTACAGTCTGCAACTGAATTATCAGATCCAGATAAATGTAGAATTTGTGTCGTGAAGTCAGATATATAGTTCAGATACCGCAGCTGGGGCGGTGACGCTTTCTCCGGCTTCTGGCGAAAGGCAAAAGTAAGAGGCTTGTGATCCGTCTTGATCACAAATTTTCGTCCTTCTAATGTATATCTAAAATGCTTGATCGACAAATAAATAGCCAATAACTCTCTGTCGTACGTGCTATAATTTCGTTGAGCTGGTTTTAACTTCGCCGAAAAGAATGCGATCGGTTTCCAGTCACCCTGAATAAGCTGATATAAATGCGACCCAACTGCAACGTCGGAAGCATCCGTTGTTAAACAAAGTGGAGCATTTGGGGCTAAAAATGTTAAAAGCCTTTGTTTAATAAGACTTGACTTACATGCCTTGAATGCGTTATTAAGTACAGGAGTCCAAATAACTTTTCGTTTATCTCTCTTCTTTGATTCTTTTAATACGCTGTTTAATGGTGCTTGTGTTTCCACTGCATTTGGAATACAAAATAATAGAACGTCGTAAGTCCATAACGGTGGATGGTTTCGGATAGTTGCATATCACTTCTACTCGTTCCAGTGGTGGCTTCATTCCTTGCGACGATATAGTATATCCCAAAAAGGTCAACTCATTTACACCAAATTTACATTTCGAAGCGTTGATTGACAATCCAGCTTCCTTCAGTTTTGACAACACAGTTTGTAGATGGAAGCGATGTTCATTTTCATTCTCGGAAAAGATTAAAATAGGTAACAAAACACGAAATCGAAGTGACGAAAACGAGTCCATGTAACGCTGGAATGTTTGGGTGGCGTTTTTAAGCCAAATGGCAAAATCACAAACTCAAACAATCCCATTGGAGTACTTACCGCAGTCTTAACAATGTCATCACCATGCATTGGGATATTGTAGTAAGCTTTGTTGATATCAATCTTCGAAAATAATTGTTTGTTGTAAAGTTGCTCTCCAATTCCATCGAGGTGAGGTACAGGATATCGGTCTCGGCATGTGTTAGCATTCAATTTCGATGACCGCCATGAATCGCATGTCTTTTTTCTGACAAGATGAACTGGACTATCCCAAGGGCTACTTGACGGTCGAACTATGCCTTGTTGGAGAAGTGCTTCAAATTTGTCTTTTATCGATTTTAATTTTTCTCCACTGTAACGGCATGGTCGATCTGCAATCGGTTGACATTCGGTTACGATTCGATGGCAAACATGTGTTAATGTCGGCAGCTGATACGAGTTTGGTCTTGTTATGTCAGTACACTGGCTAATTGAACTATATAATTTGGAAGATGAATTGATTGTCGAAACGCTTTGCTGATCTGCTGGCTCTAATCCACCTTGTGATTTCAATGACGTAAGAGGATCTAGTAATTGTTTCTCCTTTAAATCTATGATGAGTCCAAATTTGGGTAAAAAATCAGCGCCGAGTATCGGTGACTTCTCACTGGCAATAATGAAGTTCCATGTGAATGACCGTCGAAGACCAAAGTCCACTTTTAAGCGCTTGAAGCCGAACGTCGGAATGATGGTGTTGTTGGCTGCGAAAAACTGAACTTTATCTGGAAGAATATTTTTTTATTAGTAATGAGAAATTCTTTAGGAATGACTGAAATGGAAGAGCCTGAGTCGATTAAGAATTTGAGGTCGCTGTTGTGGTCGCGTATGTGAAGTCTTAACTCGGAAATGCTGTTACTTTCTGTGCTACCGCCAACTGCATTTATTGACGGCAGCTTGTCTAGTTTTCCGGTTGTTTGATTGTAGTGTTCTGTTGAATTCGCATGGCTGTTCACATCTCCTGGCAGCCAAACCAACAAATCTGACTCCTTCGCTGATCTCTGACTCTGCTCCTGCTATTGCTGCGAGATCGTAGATTGTTTGTGGCAAGGTTTACAGAAATTTCGCTTAGTTAGATCCAGCTGCATTATTATTGACAGAACTCCTCTGAGGTGTTGTTGTTGGAATGATGTAGGCCGAAGAAGGAGAGATGTCAACAATGCGATCTGCGATTTTCGCCAAGTCGTTCAAGCATTCAGACTTGCAAGCAGAGAGAATACATCTGACACTATTAGGCATTCGTTGCAGCCACAAGGTTGACAGAGCATCTTCCGAAACATTTGTACCTGCTAAGTCACGCATTTCACGCAAAAGTTGACTGGGTCTCTTATTAGATAACTTTAATCCAGTCAAGAGCTTGATCAGTTGTTTTTCTTTCGATTCGCCGAATCGAGCAATAAGTATTTTCTTTAATTTTGTGTATACCTGACTCCGGAGGGTTCTTGGCTACATCAGAGACTTGTCGCAGTGTGTCTGGATCCAGTGCTGTTATTACCGTGTAGAATTTGGATAAGTCTGACGTTATCCTGTTAACGTGAAGTAAACCATCAATTTGAGTAAACCACAGCTTAGTGTCAGATGACAGAAATTGTGGTAGCTTGACTACGCTGACTGTGTCGACTGCCACGCTATTATTCCTTGAAAGGTCTGTAGTTGTACTTGTGACTGGTGTACATATGAGGTCTTCCAATCCGACAAAAATTTTGCTTTTGTCCTGCACTGGTTCGCCATTCTCCCCACCGTCTTCAAATGTTTCTATCGTTGGTAAATGCTTCTTGTTTTTCTTTATTCTTTCTTAGAGCTTTTAAGAGTCAAAATAAATTCTTAGTCCAGTTTCTGAATACGAAAAGACAGCAGCGTGTGTATGTGAGCTTTGAAAAATTCACTTTTTGCACTCTTTTCCGAATATAGTTAAGCCTTTAGTCCAGTTTCTGAATACGTGGGCAGAGCAGCATATGTATTTGAGCTTTGAAAAAGTCACTTTTTACACTTTTTGCCGAATGCAGTTAAGCCTTTAACCAATCAAGATGAAAAGTCAAAAAGAAAGCGTAAAGGAAAGTCTGATCTGCATGTGGTTTCTTTTGTTTTACATAACGTCGATATGGGTGGCATATTTTGTTCACGAGTAGGTGTCTCTGATGACGCTTAATGTATGTTAGGGTAGCGGCAACATACTCCCCCCAGTAAGTGTGGCTGAAGTCATATTACTCAAATTGCCGATACTCGATCCTACATCCAGAACAGCGAGCTTAGCAGCAGGCCTCCTGTGGTTGTACAGTCGCCCTTCTCACCTGTCCATCGATGGCCATCACAGTGTCGATCACAATCCCTCTTGGCCAGCAGTTTCTTGACAAATTTTCGTCGAATATTACCACCAAATCGCCCTTTTCAATTGGCTTCACCTTCACGAACCATTTCGCCTGTCTATTGATTTTAGGCAAATAGGCTATCACCCATTTTTTCCAGAATAGATCACCTATCATCTGCGAGTGCTTCCTGATTTTTCTCCGTTACTTCAAGATCGCAGGGCGGTTTGCCTCAATTTGAGGCTCCAAGAAGGAAGTGATTAGGCGTCAGGGGTTCATCATCGGCTGCTTCCAGAGAAACAAATGTAAGAGGCCTAGAATTGATGATGTTCTCGACTTCTGCAAGCGTGCTTCGTATAGTTTCTTCACCGACTTTATTGGACTAGAGGATGTTGAATAAAACTTGCTTAACTGACCTTACGAGGCGCGCCCATGCACCACCCATATGAGGAGCAGAAGGAGGATTGAAGTTGCAGATTGTCTTAGCTGTTGTGAATTGTAAAGCTTTTTTCTCATGTCCAACTTTGCCACTTCTTTGCGAAGTTCTTTCTCAATGCCCCGGAAGTTTGTACCCTTGTCACAATATATCTGCAGTAGAGTGCCTCGACGTGTCATAAAATTCCTTAGGCACATTATGCAGGAGTCTGTCAAAAAGCTATGGGCCAGCTCGATGTGCACCGCTATAAAAGTAAGGCACGTAAAGAGAGCACCCCACCTCCTATCATTCCGTCTTCCGACGGTCACTGAATTAATATTGTGGGATAATCCAAGAAAGGATAACAATGATGGAACCTGCGATGATACGAATCTTTAATCTGGAATGTAATTCGGTGATGTTTTGGAAGAATTAAAGGTGTCTTAAAGTCTTGGTCAACAAACCCTGCAAAAAAATTCGACCAAGCATTCGGAGAATATCATGCTCGTCCAGAAATGCTGAAAGTTTCTTTGATTTTTCTTCAAGACGATAATTTCGTTTGCATACGCAGAAAACTGTGCTTGTCGATAAAGCGCTGCTTGTGACCGCCTTATTGCTTCTGATGTCGGACCGCAGCGATGTTGATAAAAAGCTGTTTTTATCTTCATGTCTATAAATGGAAGAGCATATGCTTAAGAACGATCCATACGTGTCCATTTGCGGAAGCGGCATTGATCCACAGAGCAGGGCCTTAACATTTTGCTAGTGTGCAGAAGGTATGGTCTAAGTTTTTGATTGCTAATACCGATTTGTGGTGTTTGTGGCCATTCTGCATCTGATGTCATCAAGAAGTTAGGTCCATTGAACCGCACTCCTCCGAGGTGTGATAATCGGCCTCGGAATTCCATTTGGTGGCTTTGTCGGCTATGTTGAGTTTCGCTGAAATTTATCTCCATTCGAAAATATGAGTTGACTCCAGAACTTCCCCCACCTGAAACATAATAAATTGCTGGAATTTTCGAGGGTCTCCTTTCACCCAGGACAACACAGTTTTCGAGTCTGTCCAAAAAAAACCTTTGGCTAATAGGAAACTTGTGTGCCCTGTATATTGAAGTGGCCAGCCTTACGCCGATAACCGCCGCTTGAAGTTCCAGGCGTGGAACAGAAATTGGACGTTGTGGGGCTACTATCGCTTTCGCGCCTACGATCGTAACATCGACTTGGTCTTTCCATTCTATGCGAAAGTAAGATCAAGCTGCGTATGCATTTTCGCTGGCATCCACGAAAGTGTGTAGCTGCACCCGCGCACCAGCTTGGCTCAGCAATGTCGAATAACACCTAGGCACCTTTATCTTCGTAGCATTCTGCAATATAGCTCTCCACCTGAACCATTTTTCGACCATGCTTGCAGGCAGTTCATCGTCCCAGCCGATGAATATCCTCCAGATTTCTTGCAGTACAATTTTTATGCAAATTAAGAAATCCGACAAGAATACCAGGGGATCAAAGACTGACATGAGAATCTTCAGAACCTTACGTTTGGTAGGTACTGTTCTTAAGTCAATCACATCTCATTTGAGTCGGTTGAATTTCAGTACGTAGGTAAACGCGTCAGATGCGGTAGACCAATATATTCCCAGGATCTTTTCTGCTACGGGTGTGTCAATTATACAAAATCCTTTAGTTGTTCCACCGCTGTCTTCTTTAAGGGCCTCTAGAACCTCTGATGAATTCGAAACCCAGTTACGGATGTGAAATCCAACGTGCTGACGAATGTGCCGCACATCCTTTGACGCTATCGATGAGAACATCGACATAATGATGTTCCATGGCCCTTGGCCTGCTCTCATTGCATTTTTGTTCTTTACGTAGTGGAAGGTCATTACGTTCTACTCAAGGACGCTGGGTTTCTGAAAATCCTGAGACTGGTTCCACAAGAACCTTTTTACAAGTTTATCCTCCTCTCGAACACTTACTTGGAGACACATTTCGGAAATGTTGCCACAAACCCCAATTTTATCAATCCGAAAACCATATAAGACTGTTACTAAGGGTACCAGCTGATCAGGGCCCTTAAGAAGAAAATCATTAAGGGATGTCCCATTGCACTTGGCTGCTGCATCTCAAACAAGTCGAACCTATGACGGTTTATTGGAGTTACGCACAATAAATATAGGCAGATAGATATATAGATAATATTTTGGCATAACCTTTAGACACCAGGTTTGTTATCTGCTGGTCCAGTACACTGCGAAGATCCATATCCTTATCGATTACCTTCTGTAGTCGTTGATACCGACGTAGTGCCATAGGTAGACTGTTTCCATAATAGTCCTACTTCGAAGTGACCATTGACGCGAATGCAGGTATCTTTCAGAATTTGCCTAGCTCTTTTGTTACGTTCTGCGAGCTGTACGCAAATGATTAAGTTGATGTTTGCAGCTACCGCCTCTCCTACCAGCGATTCTTAAGGACACAACCTGAGAAACACTTTCGACACGTGTTGTTTCAGAGGTCCACCTCAAACATAGTTCTTCAGCTCTTCCCGATAGTGCCAAAAGGCCGGCGAGTTCATCGTCTAGTAGAGTCAGCGAAGATCCTCCGTCCAAAATGGCAAACGTGTCGACCACAGATGAGAAATTAACCAGATAGTCAACTCGAGAGAAAATACCCACATAATTTGTACTAATATGGGTGTCATCGAGCCATAAAACCAAATAGAGCGAAAGCCTTTCTTTTTTATTTTGCTTATTTTTATTTTAGAGGGTCGAGTAGCTAAGAACTTAAAAGTGCATGAAGAACTCGGTTTTTATTTTTTTTCCAGGCAGCTTTCATTTCGCCGTATATTCGCAGTGCAAATTAAATGGAGGAATAAAAGTGTTCGCGTCTCTTTCTCTCTCTTTTACGTGGATCAAGTTCTTGGCTGTTCGAAACTATTGTGAAAAATGACGTGTTTTTTTTGTTTAGTGACGACGGCTAGCAGTCACGTTTTTAATTTTTTCTTAAGGAATTTGGAAAGGTAACTTTGAAATTTATATATATGAAGAAAAAGAAAATCATATTAAAAAATGAGAGTTTACTTCTTTAGTTTCCTGTGGTGGCGACCTGGCCTTCTCTGTGGCAGACAAGAATATGGCAAATATAATGGCGTGGATATTTTCTAAATGTCACTAAACGTGTTTTTGATAAATAAAAATCGCGATGAAGGCTTGTGTCTGTTCGCATGAGAAGCTGAGGTCGTCCCCGTACAATATTTTATAAAAAACCGCACCACCCGTGCGACGCTCTGGTCCCACCACAGTCTACACCTTGATGACTCTTCCTTTCTTCCACTGACTTCTCCGCACACAAGTAGCAGGTCCCCGACCGAGATAGGCGGCACGTTTTCAAACCACTTACAGCGTCTTGTCAGAACAGGTAAGTACTCCTGCATCCACCTTTTCCAGAATCGGTCTTTGATTTGCTGACTGATCCGCCACTGTTTGCGGAGACCGTGCCACATCTGTAAGAGTGTATGACAGCACCCTCTTCACCGACCGTATCAGGCGTTCCCAGCATGCTGATTTGACGGACAGTTGAAGATCCACTGGATGCCCTTCGCAGATAGCTTAGTTTTGATGGCCTCGTTGTCGAAGACACAATTGTCCTGCAACTCATTTTTCGCTCCAATAAAATTTGTGTCATTGTCGGACCTTATGCGCACTGGCACCCCTCGCCGGTTGAAAAAATTCCGGATGCACAAAATGCATGCGTCCGTAGAAAGATTGGCAGCGATTTCCAGGTGTACGGACATCTTGGCAAGCTAAACTGAGACAGAGTTGGCGGCTCCGCTCTCCACAACTTCCATTTTTCAAAAATGTCTGCAGGTATCGGGTCATCCCATCCAACACCGCAACTCCAGACCAACTGCAACAATAATTTCAAATGGATGACGAAGTTAGGAATTATCCCGAACGGATCGAAGACCTATATGGCTATGCTAAAGAATTCTCTTTTGGTCGAGCATCTGTGGCTCATAATAACGTCAATATTAACACGTGAAAATTTAAGGTTGAATGTAAGAACGTCTTCATTAGGCTCCCAACATATTCCAAGAACCTTTTATACGGCGGCATCGATGTTCATATCAACTTCCGATCTTGGTTGAATCTCGCAACAAACGTCCTTGACTTCATAACGTAGACTCCGATAGCCTGGTCTGGTTGCGATCTCCAATATGTGAATATTGATTGTGAATATTGATCCTCCCATCGTATCAGTATCAGGTGAAACATTTCTTTAATATCACCAGTCAGCGCCACTGGTCACATGCGGAAGATAAAGAGTATCGCAAGCAATGATTTGAGCTCATCCGGTCCTTTAAGTAGAAAGGTATTTAGTGAGACGTTATTTACCTTCGCAGCAGCATCGAACACGAGACGAACCCTTCCGGGCTTGTTAGGATTCTGCACGACAAAATGCGGGAGGTATCAGGTTCTTGAAGTGTTCACGTCCGCTTCGGCTTTCGTCAGCTTTCTAGTGTACCCCTGTGGCAAATACTCCGGAATGATGTTTTTGTAAATAGCACTGAACTCAGGATCCCTTTTTATATTCTTTTCAAGGCTCCAAAGCCTTCCTTTCGCCATTTCAAAACTTTCCGGAACTTCGAACATGTCATGCTTCCACAACGGACGCGTCTGGAAGTGAGAACCGACTTCTTTGGCTGTGCTGAAAAGAATTTGCAAAATTTCTGCTCATCGTTAGCGGAGATCAAACTTTGCGTCAAACTCCTTGATAATGAAATCCAAATGTGAGTCTTGTTCGTTTTTGCCTTGACTATAATGAAGGACCTGGATACCGTTTGGATTGTTTGCACTCTCAGCTACTGATCTCCCATACACGGCCCAACCTAATTTAGTTTCCGTAACGATTGGCTGGACGTTTGCTAACTCTATTACGTTTATTGGCGCTCCAAGATAGCAATGATCAAGACCGATGAGCAGTTGAGGCTTCGCATTTTCATACTCTGCAAAGGAGGGCATGGTTTTGAACATTGGGTACATATCGGTAGCCGTCAACGTCTGTGTGGGCAGACATAGCTCACTAACTGTCCTAACTCCGGTGATTGAAAATCTTTCGGCATCATCCCTGTCGGCGCTGATATGAAGGTTTACTTCTGTAGACTCCTCTGTTGACGTCTCTTTGCCAAACAACTTTAGATCCAAACACTTCTTGGGCCCTTTCAATTGAAGCTGTCTGGCCAAATCGTCGCCCATGATAGTAATGGAAGATCATTCGTCCAGGAGAGCAAATGTTGTTACGATTAGGTTATTATAGTATAGCCTAATTGGCCGAAAAGTATTTTTGCGTTTGCATCTGCATTACAGCTGAGCAAAGATTTCGATGCCCTTGGAACCTCGGTCGCGGTGGCAGACGATGACGACGATGGATGCATGGTTCGTCAAGATCATGAAGTAATGAATGGTGCTTTCGAGTACAATTGCCAATCTCGCATTTCTTGCGACGCTTAAATGAGATTATGCTGTGGCCGTATCTCAGACAGGAAAAACACAGCCTATTCTTTTTAACGAAGTTCCACTTCCCCTGATTATCCAGTTTGTTGTAGGCGCTGCATTCGGGCCACTTCAATTGACAATGGCGGCATGTATTGTTGCTGGTCGAAGCAGATGTGGCCCGCTCCTTGGCGTGAGCTTTAGATGCAGATTGGTCTGTAGTAAAAATAACACTTTTAGTCTTTTTATTATTGTCGGCCTTACTTTGCGGCACAAGACAGTTTGTTGTAAGCAAGCACACTAGTCTGGCAATTCTGCTCAACCACTCTTCAGAATGTTTAACGGTAGCGTATGGCTGGATAAAAACACTTTGCTGGGCCCACTCCAAACGTTTACTCATCGGTAGTTTTGCGACGAGTTCGTCAATGAGAGTCGGATTAGCAAGGTGCTGGTGTAGTCCACGGTGGTGGCATAGTACTTTGTTGTGGCTGCTGTTCATTTAATGGCGACAGGATTGATTGTACTCTCTGCGTGTGAAAGGAGCTGCTTGGATACGTACTGATGCTTGCTATTGGAATGTGCTGATATGTGGCAGCATTATTATGTATCGACGTTACAGTAGTTAATGGCGACACTGGTTTCTGTTGCGATGATGGCACACTTGGTGCATACTGAGCCGTTAAAGACCCAATGTACATTGTTGTAACAGTGGTCGTTGAAACCGCCGGTGGCAATGAAATTAATGTGATCGGTGGTTACTGAGTTGTTCCAGCACTCGAGTAATAGGCGGTGCTTACTGTCTGGTGATGGCGGATAAACAGGTCTTCCAAACAAATGCGTTCTCGTTTTTCGCTTGAAGCGGCGGCTGTTGCTGCTTGGAGTTGCAAAAACAATTCGTCCATCTCCTTCTGGATATCCTCTAGTTGATTTGGCTGTCCCTGGGCTGTCTTTTTCTTCATCGTATTATCTGCGTCTGATTCGTCTACATCTGCTTCGTACTATGGGATGACTGCAAAATTCTAGAGTGAAGTACAAGTAGCGGCTTGGTAAAATAATTGTTGCAAATTATGAGCGGCTGATTCTTTGAAGAAATAATGAAATCTGCATGTACTGCAACAGTTATGTCCAACTGTATAGGCGGCTGATTCTTTAAAGAAAGAATAAAAATTGTTGCCCTTTTGAACTGCAACAGTTATTTCCAACAGTATAGGCGGCTGATTCTTTAAAGAAAGAATAAAAATTGTTGCCGGTTTGAAACCCACGTCCCATTTCCAGATTTAACCTCCTGCACCCTAATCTCAATAAAACTCCTCGTCGTTTAAATTGATATGTAGGTAGGTTTGTTCTTTATATAAATTCAGTTTTAAAGAAATTCCAAAACTAATGAGAGCTGACTTCTATAGTTTCATGGGGTGGCGATCGGGCTCCTCTGCGGCAGACAAGAATATGGCAAATATAATGGCGAGGATATTTTATAAATGTCACTAAAGGTGTTTTTGATAAATGACAATCGCGATGAAGGCTTGGGTCTGTGAGAAGCTGAGATCATCCCGTACAATATTTCATAGCAAGCGGTGAATAAGGGTTTATAAAAACATACTTCACACACAACTAATAACATAATAAAATATTATAATATAGAGAATAAAGCTCTGTTTTAACCAATTTATTTAAAAACACAAGGAAAGACTATAGCCCGCTGGGGGCGCACAGTATGATACCCTATCCATATCCCTATATGCCCCAAAGAAAAAAGCATTAAGAAGATTTTATTCCATTCTATTAATTAAAAAAAATAATTTTTAAAAAAAACGCCCCCAAAAAGTGGGCGTGGCCAAAAGCTTTGTATGGGCGAAATGTTGGAAAAAATATAGGGTAAATATTTTGTTAAACATTTTTTTTGCTTTCTATGAAAATTTTCGAAGAAAAAAGCATTTTAGTAGAAAACGCCCACAAAAAGTAGGCGTGGCAAAAAACTTTATATGATAAACTTATAAAGGGGGGCAGTGGCTACATATCTTGTCAAGGATGTAACACTCTATCTCTCTAACTTTAGATTTAAAACGGTTTTTTCTAAATTGTGCGAGTGGCAGTGGGCGTATTCAAAAAAATTGTACACTTAACCATTTCGGTCCAAATTTCAGCTTCCTAGCTTAATTTTAAAGGCCTAAAAATTGCGTACGGACGGACGAATGTACATTGCTAGATAGTCTTAGGATTTGGCCCTGATCATAAATATATATACTTTTATGGGTCTACGACGATTATTAAGGGGTGTTACAAACTATGTATCAAAACTAATATACCCTTAGGATAGGGTATAAAAAAAATAAAACAACCTAAGTATGTTTATTTGAAGGCAGATATAAAAAGTGAACTATTTCTTATAACCTATATAAAGTGACACCAATAAAAAGTGAAAATGTTATATGTTCCGAGAAAACCGCGCCCGACGTAGAATTCGATGAAAATGCTACCGTGGTCGAACTTCGGCCATTGAATGACGAATTATTATCAACCCGAGGAACCACAGCAAACGTGTCCCGAGGCTCCGAAGAAGAGAGGGCCAGCGCACTGACAACGAACGCATTCAAATGCAGAACCTGGATGCGGAATTGGCCAGAACCGAGAAGGAAATCCTGTTGCTGCAAAAGCGGCGCGAGTAACAGGCGCTCAAGGAGGAACTTGGCATGGCCGATCAAAAGAGGTTTGATTTCTCGGCTCTCGAAGCCATGGTTCACCCTTTTAGTGGCGACGACGATATCAGGAAATGGATCACCGATGTGGAAGATGCCTTTACAGTGTTCGGTTGTACTGAAAAAGATAAATTTGTTGGTGTGCGCCGCATACTCACAGGCACAGCCAAAGTGTTCCTACGCACCACCGCGGCCCACACGTACAAGGACCTGAAGGAGATATTAATCGAAGAATTAGGACGCACCTACTTGATGCACGATGTTTCCCAGCAGCTGAAATCGCGGACATTAAAAACGAGCGAATCCGTGAAGAGGTATGTACTGGAGATGCAGGAGAATGCCTCCGACATGTCGACCACAGATGAGGAATTAACCAGATAGTCAACTCGAGAGATAATCTCTCAACTTGCCTACAAGCTAAGTCGAGCTTAAAATACCCACATAATTTGTACTAATATGGGTTTTTACGTGCAAATCAAATGGGAGCCGTCATTTTTAGAGCAAGAAGTTAAAAAATAAATTAAATTAAAATAAAAACCACACAACTAAAAACATAATAAATTATTATAATATAGAGAATGAAGCTATGTTTTAACCAATTTATTCTAATTTTTTATGAAAAATAATGAAAATAATATTAATTAAGGTGACTTATAATTTTATTTATTAATTAATATACATTTTTATTAGCGTTCCAAGTTAATAAGCAAATCGATACAGCGGCTGACACAGTCGAACAAGTCTTTTCTGCAATTCTTGCCAGAGTGGAATTTTTTATTTTGGTTTATGCTTGATTTCTGAAACGCATCTTACGAAGGAATCAAGTGTAAAAATTAAAGGATATAGGGCCTATCATGCATATCACCCTTCGGAAAGGGCTAGAGGCGGAGCGTCTTTGTTTATAAAAGACAAAAGGAAAAATTCTCTATGAATCCGGTATGCTATTTGGAGTAGACTTTTACTCGTCAGGCAAACCGACGTACTGACCTACGGATATGGCAAAAACCCCAGATCTTACAGATTTTTACATTTTAAAAGGGATTTTCCGAAAGCTTTGTTAAAATTTAATTATGTTTCGATCTGTCTTCTGATCATTCGCCTATCATTCTGACAATTAGCGGCTGCTTATTGAAAAAAGAGGCCCCAATCAGATTTACTAGCGTATCAACTAAGTGGGACATCTTTAGAAAAGACTGCGAAAATAAAATCGATCTTAATGTGTCTCTTCAAAGGCCATATGAACTTAAACTCAAAGTCGATCAATTTATCGGAGTCATACAAAGTTCAACCTGGTATAATACTCCTTTTAAACGGTGAACAAAATCAAAAAGCGAAATAAAATATCCTCAGGAAATAACCGAATTGGTTAAGGAGAAAAGAAAAGCGCGTAAAAAATGGCAACAATCTCCGCAGCATAAAACGATATTAAATTATCTATGCAGCACTTTAAAAAAAAGATTTAGGACTTTAAAAATCGTATATAGAAACACGGATTTGTATAAATGGTTATATGGATGGTTATAATGAAGCAGTTAAGTACTTCTACACAATTGAACACTGGTTTTAAACGCTTTTTAATGTAACGTAATCCAAATTCTTACAAATATTGTTTTTGGTACATGAAAACGCTTTTTTAACAATATTTGTAATCACTTACTAGTAGTAAATTGTTTTGTTTATTTTCATAAAAGAAAAATACAAAACATTATAACTTGACAAATAAAGTCGTCTGTTAAAAAGAGTGGCTAATTAATTCAATACATATATATAACATAATGTGCATGCTAATTTTTATGTGTTGCATTCAACTACCAAGCATTTTCGATAGAAAAATGCACCCACAATATATTTATGCAGTGCATTCCAGCTACCTTCTGTTCTCCTTTTTCCTTTGTCTATCACTTACTATAAATTTGAAAATAAAGCATATTGACTTATATTTAAATTTCCAAAGCCGCCTAAGAAAAAAAACAGATAAGAAAATTGATTGACTAAACGTACAAACTTGAGTCTGTCCTCTCGCGGTACAAGGCCGACATTACCGCGATCCAAAAGATACGATGAATAGGATCAGGAACTATGAAAAGACAAAATTGCGAAATTTATTATAGTTGTAACAAAAAATTGCACGTTTTAGGTTGCGGATTTGTCGTGGGAAATCGGCTTAGATCCAAAGTAATGGACTTCAAGCCGATAAGTGATCGCCTGGCTGTGATCCGCATCAGAGCTACATTCCAAAACATTAGCCTAATATGTGCACACGTTCCTACCGACGAAGAAGCACTAGGTTTCCACGACTAAGGATCCAGACAGCAACCTGGCGCTCTCCAGACGGTCGAACCGCCAACCAAATCGACCATGTGCTAATCGATTCGAGGCACGCATCCAACATCTTGAACGTGCACACTTACCGAGGGGCAAACGTCAACTCTGACCATTTTTTTGTTGCAGCTCGACTGTCCAACAAGAAGAAGCTGCGAACTGCCCAAAAGAAGACTTGGACGCCTTAGCACATCTGGAGTCGCCAGAGCCTACAAAGAGCGCCTGAGTGAGAAACTCCCCACCGTGCATTCACCTACCACAGACGCCAAAAGCCAGTGGTTTCAGTATCGCGACATCATCAAGGAGGTAGCCGAAACCACCCTACCAGCCACCCCAGAGAAAAAGCGCGTAATATGATGATGTATGCGTATACCGGAAAAAGGTGACAGAAGATGCACACATTAGAACGCCGCAAGTTCACATTGGGCAGTTCGCAAAGGAAAACAAGGGCAGCAAGCGATGAGTACCGACCCAGGAGAAGGAGATCATGCGTAGAAAGAAAAGAGAGCACGCAGTCTCCCAGCTCAAGGAGATCGAAGAGTCCCGCGACCGAAACAACATCCGGAAGTTCTATAAGAAAGCCAAGCAACGGGCTGCTGGCTTTAAGACCGGAATGCAGGCTCTTCGTAACAGCGATGGAAACCTAGTCAGCGACGCGCAGGGAATAGTAGTATTTAAGCAGCACTTCCAGCAGCTGCTAAACGGACAAAATGTAGAGAGAGTGATGGGGCAAGAAAAGAACCCACGTCCAGTCAATGAAAAAGCTAAAGAACAACAAGGCCGCCGACTCCGCTGGTCTACCTGCAGAGCTTTTCAAATACGGAGGTGAAGTTACGGTAGGCCGCATGCACCAAATCACCGACCAAGTTTGGGTGGAGGAAAGCATGACCGATGACTGGACTATCAGCTCCATATGTCCCATCAACAAAAAAATCGATCCTATGTCTTGCAAGGCATATCCCTGCTTAATGTCGCATATAAGATCCTATCCAACGTACTATGTGAATGTCTCAAGCCTTTCTGCAACACACAAATCGGCACGTGTGGCAAGTGTGGCTTCCGGCCCGGCAGATCAACTGTAGACTAAATCTTCACACTAAGGCAAATCCTGAAAAGAACCAACGAGTTTCAAGTCGAGACACACCATCTCTTCATCGACGCCGCATATGATAGCATTCATCGTCAGGAGCTTTTTGTGGCGATGGCCGAATTCGGGATCCCGTCAAAACTGATCCAGATGTGTCGCATGACACTGGATAACACGCGATGCAATGTGCAATTTGGCAGCAGCTCATCTGAACTCTTTCAAACATACACCGGATTTTGGCAAGGAGATGCGCTGTCGTGGGATTTCTTCAAAATTGTTCTTGAACGGCTAGTGCGCAGGGCAGGTGTCAACACGAAAGGCACTACCTTCAACAGATCAGTTCAACTGCTGTGGTGCACAAAAGTGTACCACAGGCTCATCATTTAGTGCTGGTGTTAGTAAATACGTACACAAAGCAAACATATATTAATAACACAAGCACAAAAGATATAAAAATTATCTAACACTAAGAAACTAGAAGCAAGCACATTTTCAGTTTAAATTTACTGACATGCAAATCAATCACATGATTGTTTAAGTTATAAATTCTACTCATGCAAGTAATTGGCTCATTCCTGCCATAATTGGTCCTATGATAACCACTTGTTAAAAGATCAACACTACGTAAATTGTGAGCACCACCACGGAAGTTGAATGCAATGGAGGACAATAGATCAGGAGCATCTATATTACCAGCTATAAGTTGCTGTAGGAAAACTATATCATTATTCAGTCTACGTTGAGATAGGGGTAACATTTGAAGAAGTTTGATACGTTGACCGTAGGGGGGAAGGTTGTATGGATCATCCCATGGAAGACCTCTAAGGGCAAAACGAATAAAGTTACGTTGAATACCTTCAATTCGAATTGAGTGAATATTGTAGTACGGAGTCCAAACTTATGAAGCATATTCTAGATGCGGACGGACGAAACAATTGTACAAAGATTAAGTAACATAGGGGTCGTCAAATTCTCTAGACCACCTCTTAATAAAGTCCACCATGGAGTTTGATTTATTAACAATAAAATTAATGTGACCAATAAAGTTAAGTTTGGGGTCATAGAAAACTCCGAGATCTTTAAAACTATCAACATGACAAAGCATATGATCGGATAAAGAATAATGAAAAATGGAGGGAATACGTTTTCTTGATAATGTCATATGATGACTTTGAGGTAGTTAAGGAGTTAATCTACCTCGGGCTAAACATCAACTCCACAAATGCCATCTTAGTGGAGATCCGTCGAAGAATTACCCTAGGAAACCGCTGCTACTTCGGTTTGGCAAGATAAATGGGTTCAAAACTCCTAACTCGAAGGACAAAGTGCATGCTCTACAGAACCCTTATCCTGCCAGTTCTGATATACGGCGCCGTGTGCTGGACGATAAGCAGGAAGGGAGAGTTAATACTGGGATCCTTTGAAAGAAAAATCCTTCGACGGATATTTGGTCCTGTGTGCGAGGAGGGCGAATGGAGGAGAAGATACAACCGCGAACTCTATGAGCTGTACCAAGATGTGCATGTAGTCCGAAAAGCGAAAACTCGTCGACAACATTGGCTCGGCCACATCGAGCGAATGGACAACAACGCTCCAGCCAAGAGGATCTTCGAATCAGAGCTCTCAGGTTCGAGATGACAAGGAAGTCCGAACCTCCGTTTTAAAGACCAAGCCATCGCGGATGCCAGAGCGCTTGGTCTGGACAACTGGAAGCAGCGTGCTCGGGATCGCAGAGGGTGGGAGGCTGCCGTATCTCATGCAGGGACTCTTCACGGGTCGGGAGCCAGTTAAGTAAAGTAAGTAAACGTACAAAGTTTGTAACGCAAAATAATTTAAAAAGGATTAAAAATGCTTCTTTTCCACTTTTTCTTATCGATGAACGGAACCCGAATATGTATATTCTTTAAACTTTCATATATTGAATAAAACCAATCAAAGAATTTAATATATATATGAAAAACCATTCCAAAACTATTTAATATAATAATTTTACACCCAAACATTAATAATTTAGTAATATTTATGCAATAATACAATAAAATATATATATGTTTTTCATTTTATTAAAAAATATTCGAATTAAATTGTGTAATGAACTAGAATTAAGTTGAATTTTTGGCACCAACAAAAGGTAATGCCTCAGAGGTGTATTTGTAAGAAGGTTCCAAATACTTGTCTTTAGAGAAGTAAGAGATTAGTTGTCAAAGCAAAAGGAACATGTTTTTAATCCAAACTTTAAACTTAATCCAAGTTTAAATTTAAAATCAAAATATGTTTACAAACTCAGAAGTGGGAGGTATGTACTGGAAATGCAGGAGATTGCCTACTACGGCAACATACCGGAGGCCGATGTTATCGAGTGTATTGCCCTTATTGGGGCAACCAGTATAAGGCTGCTGAAAACCTTCCTGGACTGATACGAGAGGAAGCGCACCCCCGAAGAAAACCGCAGTCTTGACCCCCAAACCAAGGACCGCAGCCAGGGGAGTCGGCACCGAAGAGCAAGTGAGGTGCTGTAATTGTTTTCAGTTCGGCCACTTTCAGAGCCAGTGCCTGAAGCCGAAGCGACCGATGAACGCCTGTTTTAAGTGTCACGAGGTGGGGTATTTTCATCAAAATTGACTGCCGTTGCCTCAGTCCAGCAGCGCCCCTAAGAGAGAAATGCACGCGACCGTGAGGCCATTGAAGGATTCGAGGAGATAGCAGAGAGGATGAGCGAGTTTGAGGAGATAGCTGAGAAAATGAAGTCGTTCCATATGGTCGCGCCGGTCGTGATAGAAAATGCCTCCGGAGGCACCGAATGGAGCAAAGTGTCGCGTAAAAAATCGCGGAAAAACAAAAAGCGCGTTAATAAAATTAAGCCTATAATCGGCAACAATAATTCTGCGCTCGATTTTGTTGCAGCTCCTCCAGCTGAACTGCATGCCGCTCGTTTTCGCGTTGACACGACGGAAAAGGCACTGACAAATTACATTTCAGCTAAGTTAGCCATACCGGATGGCCGTGTTAATTGTAATAAATTAGTCAAGTCAACTGCTGACTTGACCAAATTAAATTTTATTAATTTTAAAATTAAATTGCCGCAAGAATTCTTCGAGCGCGCATTAAATTCTTCGGTATGGCCGTCGGGAATTCGTGTAAAAAAATTTTGCCAAAAAACGGAGTTGCATTGCCCATCGCAGAAGTCAAAACATAAACACTGATCAGCTGCAACAGCAATGCACCTCCGTTTTAAATTATTCGCTTTATTATCAAAATATGGGTGGTATGAGAACGAAAACAAAAGAGATTTTTGTTGCGCTCTCTGACCATCAATATGATGTAATTGTTTTAACGGAGACATGGCTGCACCCACACATTTTTTCTACGGAGATCTTCGATTCAACATATGTCGTTTACCGAAATGATCGTTGCCGAACAAGCAGCGAGCGAGGTGGGGGAGTTTTAATAGCTGTCTCTTCTCGTTTTCATAGTAGGCAAATGACATTGGAACATTGTTCGGTTGAAGTGGAACAGATGTGTGTGTGTATTGATTTCGTTAATGAAGTGCGTTATCAGTTATTTATTTTTGTCTCCTACGTTCCACCAAACAGTGTTGCCAATGTGTATGAAAAACACATTCAAAACATAAGTAATGTCGTTAGTAATCTTGCTGCCACTCAAATACCTTGTGTATTGGGTGACTTCAATATTGGTAATGTGTATTGGAGGAATGTGGATGGTGATAAGAATTTAATACCATTTAACGTCAACCATGAGGTTGAACAAATAGTTGTCGATGGTCTTCTTTCTCTGGATTTATTTCAAGTAAACCATTTTCCGAACTCTATTACTAGAATATTGGACTTAGTTTTTCTTAATAATAAAATTAATTATACTATAAGTGAAGCTCTGGATCTTATAGATTCCAATAAAATGCATCACCAAGCCTTACTTTTGGAGATTAATTTTCTTAATTACTCCAGTGATTTAAATAATATTAATTCCGCGTTATCTTATAACTTTTCGAAAACCAATTTCGTTGCTTTACAGGAATATTTGAGTGATTTTGATTGGGATGAACTGCTGAAATCCCCCAATTTAAAAGGTAACTATGATATATTTTTGGATAAGATCAAATCTGGTTTTGAATTATTTGTACCAAAAACGCGTCTTAACAAAAGGTTTAAAATTCCTTGGTTAAATAAAAGATTAGTTAATTTACGTAACGTAAAAAGGAAAGCTTATTCTCATTATATATCAAATAAAACTAATTCTAACCGTGAACTTTTTTTGAGATTCAGGAAAGAATATGAATTTTTAAATCGGTTTTTATACAGGCAATATATCTTGTCTGTAGAATCGTCGGTGAAGCGTAATAGCAAATCCTTTTGGAATTACATTAATTCGAAAAAGAAATACTACAGGCTTTCCTAAGGTAATGGAATTCGAAGATGTAAGTTCAACAGATTTGAAAAGTACGTGTAATTTGTTCGCTGATTTCTTTGAGTCAGTGTACAATAAGTCGCCTGTGCAGGTAACGGGAAATCATAATATTATGATTCCTGAAGTTCTCGACATCGGTGTGTTGCAATTCTCGGATGACGATTTAATAAATGCGTTAGAAAAACTAAATTTAAATAGCAACCCTGGCCCAGATGGGATTCCTGTGGTAATATTAAAGGAATGTTTATCATCCGTTTTTCATCCACTTAAAATTATTTTTAACCAGTCTCTTGTAACTGGGAACTTTCTAAATGAATGGAAATATTCGTTAATAACACCTATTTATAAAAGCGGTTTAAGGCAAAAAGTAGTAAACTATCGGCCTATATCAAAGCTTTCTGCAATACCAAAATTGTTTGAAAGTATTGTTAAGGACAAACTCTTTTTCGCTGTAAAAGAAATTATTTCAAATAGTCAGCATGGCTTTGTTCGTGGTAGATCATGTGCTACTAATTTAGCTTTGTTGACTAATTATATATTTAATAGTTTTGATGAACGATTACAAGTTGATGTACTTTATACTGACTTTACGAAAGCGTTTGACAGGGTGCATCACACACTTCTTTTGGCTAAGCGAAAGTCTTTGGGTTTTCATTCATCAATGCTAAAATGGTTTCGTAATAACTGACTAATAGAAGGCAAATGGTTAAAGTCGATTGTTTGACTTCTCGCGTTATAGAAGTTACTTTCGGTGTTCCACAGGGCAGTCATTTGGGTCCGTTGCTATTTATATTATTTATAAATGATGTTCATGAAATATTTCAATTTTGAATTTGATTTTGATTTGAAATTATTTTCGCGGATAAAAAATGTATCTGATTGCATTCGTTTTCAGTCAGATATTAATAGATTGGCGGAGTGGTGCAATCGTAATGCTTTGGAACTTAACATTTCTAAATGTAAAGTTTTTTCGGCATATCGTATTAGTACTACAATTTTGCATAATTATTTTATAAATGATCTTAGACTTCAGCGTTTTAATGAAGTGAAAGATCTTGGTGTCATATTTGACAATAAGTTAAGTTTCTTTTTTCATTATGATTATGTCATTGCCAAGTCTAACTCATTGTTAGGCTTCCTTAAACGTAATAGTAAAGACTTTAGAGATATAAATAGCCTTAAAATTATTTATTGCTCGTTAGTCAGACCTTATTTAGAATATTGTTCCGTAATTTGGGATTCGCCATATGCAGTTCACGAACTTAGATTCGAAAGAGTCCAAAAAAACTTCACGAGGTAAGCGGTTCGTAAATTAAATATGTTTGATGAGCTTCCTTATTATGGCAGAAGGTGCAATTTAATTGGTCTGCAAACCTTAAGTTTCAGACGCGATGCAACTTCCGTCATGTTTATTCGCGATATTCTTTATTATCATATTAATTCACCGGAATTGATCTTTCTTTTAAATATATATGCTCCCCAAAGGTCACTGCGGGTTAGAAGCTTATTTTATACAGATAGGCATAGAACCAATTACGGTAATAATGACCCTATTACAAGGTGCATAAGCACATTTAATGAAATCTGCAACGAAATTGATTTTTTCTTGGCGCGAGCAGATTTTAAAAAGTCCATTAATGCATTAACTTTAAATTAATTATATTTGTAATTACTTGAAATAGTCGTTGAAGATCGGTAGATGAAGCTTAGTCGCGCAACAAACAATCGTTGCGTAAAGCGATACTGAGAGCTTACACTTAGAGAACGTAGTGTTTTGTGTTTTGCTCTGTGATGGTATTAAAAACAAAAAAAATATGGTAAGTGTTCCCTTTGTCGATCGTCATAACAAGTGCACTGAGGATAAATCCTATTTTTGTCTATTTGATTCCGGCAGCTCAAGTCCGGCAGCCTTGTTAAAAAGTCGCTAGTCCCGATTATTTATGGGGAAAAGATGCCAACGCGGTTCAGAGGGATACCAGTTCTTAAGTACGTATGGCACCGTAGATTGCACATTTAAATTCCGGGATAAAACCGTAGCTCATTCGTTTATTATAATTCCATATGATGAAACTTTTGGACCAATGCTCTTGGGACGCGATATTTTTTTAAAAATCAACATACACCTGTGTAGTCTTAAGTTACATTATGACAGAAAATTTTTGTACCGGTTGAACAACCAAATTTCGATTAATAAAAAAAATATTGAATTACCTAAGGAAGCTGTCAGTGTTTCGGGTGGTCGCGAAGTAGAGATAATAGAATAGCATAGCAGAATAGAATAATAAAATAAATAATAGCAGGGGTCGAACAGTACCCTAAGTCGAAAGTTAAAACGAACGCTAGTGATTATTCAATGAAACTTATCTTAACCAGGGATGTGCCAATATATTCACGGCAACTTTCGTACTACGAACTCACTGAAGTACAAAATATTGTCGATCGGGTGTTGGAGAAAGGGATAGTCAGACCGAGTAATTCACGCTATGCTTCCGCCTTAGTACTAGTGAGGAAAAAGTATGCCGAGGTTCGGATGTGTGTCGAAGACTGTTTATAATATTTCGCAAACAAGAAGATTTTTACCACGCTAGATTTGAGGGAAGGGTTTCATCATATAAAAGTGTCTGAGGAATCGATCAAATATACCAAGTTCGTAAATCCTTTTGGACAATTCGAATACGTCCGCTGTCTTTCAGATATTTATTTACTTAACATTGAAACCGTTGATTGACAAAGGCAAAGTTATTGTTTATATTGATGACATTTCCATTGCAACCATCGACATGGAGACGCATGTTGAAATTCTCACCGAGGTGCTGCGCGCATTAAAAGTAGCGGGCTTGGTACTTAATATAAAGAAGACGAAGACGCCACTTAACGAAATCGCTTACCTTGGTTATCGGATTACTGCGGATGGAACCCGCCCTAACGGCAATCACTTAGAAGCGATTCGCACTTACTTGATGTCCCGCAATACTAAAAAGGTCCGTGGTGTAATAGGTAATGGGTTTTCCTATTTTCGTCGCTTCTTCCCAAGGTTCTCCTACATTGCCAGGCCATTGACAAATTTGCTAAGGAAAGACTTAAAGTTTTCTTGGACTGATGAGTGCACTAAAGCCTTTGAGGAGTTAAGAAATAAATTAGTTTCTTTGCCAATATTGGCAATATACGATCCCAAACGGGAAACGGAGTTGCACTGTGATGCCAGCGCACATGGTTTTGGGGCCGCACTTATGCAAAGACAGGATAACAAGGAGTTTCATCCAGTAGCCTTTTTTTTCAAACGGTTCAAGACTTTTTTTGATGTTACTTATTGTGAAGCCTTGTCGCAAATGCTGAAGAAGAAAGACGTAAATCTGCGGATAGCCAAGTGGGCTTTAGCTTTTGAGAACAATTGTCAAGTTGAACATCGGAAAGAGAAAATAATGGCTTATGTTGATGCGCTTCGTCATGTATCCGCCATTGGGGCAATAACGAGTGAAGACTTGGATCTGAATATCCAAATTTCTCAGACGCGCGATGAGAACATACAGTCTATCCGAAAAAAATTAGAAGCCGAAGAAGTACCCGGCTATGTCGCGCGTGGAGAGATACCCTGGAGTGGTGTGCGGGCTTAAGCCTACTCAGGACCTTTTGGCAGGACCAACACTGTCAGGTGTCGGCAGGTGCAGGCCTTGACAGTGTTATTCCGGACGCATGTCTGTTGAGGCAGGCGTCTAAGTCTTCCAAACTCTCAGTTAGAGTGCTTCAGAGAGAAAACCCGCAGAATAAAATCAAAAAAAAACATAAGCAAAGGCTACAGTCCGCTTGGGGCGAACAGTATGATACCCTATTCTTATCCCTATTTACCCCAAAGCAAAAAATTATTAGGAAGATTATGAATAGAGTTTTATTTCATTATATTAAATTTAAAAAAAAAATATGCTTTGCAAAAACGCCCCCAAAAAGTGGGCGTAGCTAAAAACTTTGTATGGGCGATATGTTGGCAAAAATATTGGCTAAATATCTTGTTAAACATAAACAGCCCACAAAATGCAGGCGTGGAAAAAAAATTTATATGACCGACTTATAAAGGAGGCCAGAGCCTACATATCTTGTGAAGGTTCTAACACTCTATCTTTCTAACTTTAGCCCTAAAATGGTTTTTCCCCTAAATTTCAGCTTCCTATCATACATTTAAAGGTCTCAAAAGTTGATACGGACGGACGGGCGGACGGACGGACATTGCTAAGTAGTCTTAGGATTTGGTCCTGATCATAAATATATATACTTTTATGGGTCTACGACGAATATTAAGGATTGTTACAAACTATGTGTCAAAATTAATATACCCTTAGGATAGGGTATAAAAATGAGACGAGGGCAGACTCGGCACTTCGTCGGAAGAGCAGCTGTTGGCCTCCAGCCAGGAGACAATGGTGGAAACCTCCGGTAGACCCATGGACGATCAACCATCTACACCCATAGTGCCAGAAGCCATGGCTGCTAGCCACAGCGACACTAAACGCACTACCTCTGCTATTGTGGCGACCAAAAGTACAAGCCAAGGGGCAGGTATTAAAAAGCCTAAGACAAAAAAATCCCCTGGTGCGACTTCCAAGGCAATGTATAAGATGGTCCTTCATATTCTTGACAAGATTTCCAAGAATGAAGCGGCTGGTACAGCGCACGAAAAGGACCAGGCGGACAGGGTGAGGTATCAGGCGCTGGTGGACGAGTTCATCAAGCACCAGGCTACCATCCCTCGGTAATCAAAACTGAAAGAGGGTGCAAAAAGAAACAGGTCTCAGGATGAGACCCCGAACGCCCCTAAAGAACAAAAAACAACCAAATATCCAGGTCCATCGACTTCCGCGGCAACTCGCACCTTGAACGAAGTGGTCAGGAACCACTTACAAGTTGCCATCATGGAAGAGCTGTCCAAAAACGGCAAGTCGGTGATGTGGAGCAGCATCGAGGCAAAACTTTCGGAGATGGTGGTAGAGCATGTGCTAGCAGGAGGTCCTGCGCCGGGCTTCGATTCATGGACCAATTCTCCAAGGATTTTCTCAGCTCGTGCATCGCTAAGGTTAGCGACTCCTAGGAGGACTTAAGGCTTAAGCTCATTCCTGCCAAGGAAATCCCTACGAGACCAAGGGCCCGCATTTGGCTGCCTATCATAAAGATAGAGCCCGATAACCTGATCAAATGCCTCAGACTGCAAAATCCCTATGGACGACTGGGCAGTCATAAAGGCGGAACAACCGCAAAAAAACAGCCTTTCATCCTGCTCCTCCTACTTTTCATTAATAGTGCCTGGGTGCATTCGAGGAGGCAGACCACAAATTGAGATTTGCATAAGGTTTGCCAAATCGAAGATATTCCAATCAACGGGCCCAGAAGACGACGCGGACGACGTTGTCTCAACCAACAAGCTCTTGGAGTACCTGCCGATCGGACACATATTAAAATAATCTTGCTGAAGGTCATACAGACGAATCTCCAGCACTCAAAGTGTGCGTCGGAAAATCTTCTGGTCTTCCTAAGGAGGGAAGACATCGACATCGGCATAATACAGGAGCCGTGGGTCAGGAAGACGACCATTGCTGGCCTCCTAGACAACAAGTATAACCTTTTCTACATCCATAATACGGGTAAGCCAAGATCATGCATTTTAGTAAAAAAATACTAACGCTTTCCTCTGTCCCAAACTTAGCACAAACGACACAACTGTTGTCAAACTGGTAGATACCTTGAAGCAGGATATCTACCTATTCTCGATCTATTTGGCGCACGACAGGGCGTCTCCGTCAGAGGACCTGACGAAGCTCGTTAACGCAATGCAAAATGGGAAAAGTACCCTGCTTGTAGGCTGCGACGCGAACGCACGACATCACCTATGGGGCAGTTCCGAAACAAGTGAACGAGGTGAGTCTTTATTCGATTTCATTATAACTGCCAATTTATCTATATGAAATATAGGGAACACTCCAACGTTCACTTTTCCGAGTACGGAAAACTCCTGCGGTTGGGAAGATATGTTAGACATTACCTTAAAAACAAACACTGATAGTTTCAGAGTTGAAAAACCTTAAAAACAAACACTGATAGTTTCAGAGTTGAAAATTGGATCCTGAAATCCTTATTGGATCACGGGTGGATTCTCTTCAATTTAAATATCAAGGTTGATATTCCCATCCCCCATAGAAATCCAAAAAGGATCGACTGGAAGAGATTCAGTCTAATTCTTAACTCCAAACTGAATACATCACCTAATCTGAATATAGGTTAATTGAAGAACTGGACACTACAGTTCAGACCTTCGAGAAAGCTATGGGAGTAGCTTTCAGGACGTCGTGTCCAGTCAGTTACAGCAAAAAAACTTTACCGCATTGGTGGAACGAAGACCTCACCATCCTTAGGAGGTTTTCAAGAGTGATCTTCAATATCTGCTATCGGCAGCCGTACTATGACTGCCTAAAATTCTATAAAAAATCGATAAGATCAGCCAAGACTCAGGCTTGGTCAGACTATTGCCAATCTTTTGAAACTCTTAAGGACTCTGCCAGACTCAGCAAAATTCTATCCAAAGCATACTCCAGTCTATCTGTCATAAAGAAAGATGACGGCACTTAGACGGAATCTACTGAAGAACCTTTGAGCTCCTTCTTAACACCCACTTCTCTGAATGCATAAATTATGGCGGAAGCGCAACCTCTATGCAGTTGTCGCAATATGTACAAGATGAGGTTAAAACAGCTTTTAGCGCGTGCTATTAATAGTTTTTCCCCGTACAAATAACCGGGCCCGGACGGAATCCTGCCCACTACGTTGCATAAACATCTAAACATAGTGATACCTTGGCTTCTTGTCATTTATAGTAATTGCATTCTGTTAAAGTTGTTTTTTCTCAAGGTTGGCAAGAGCAGTCACGAGTCCGCGAAGAACTTCAGACCAATTAGCTTGTTATCTTTCGTACTTAAAATACTAGAAGGCATCCTAGACCTTCACAAAAGGGCCGGCCTGATCAGATCGCCCATATGTAATTCTCAACATGCATATCTCAGAGGGAGGTCCACTTTTGACACAACAGTCAAAATTCCGCCGGATTCCATAGGACAGCCCATGCGTTAATTTTAAAGTTTTAACGCGGGCACGCCAGCGACGGATTCTATGGGTCGGGCCACTTAAGAGATTAGTTGTCAAAGCAAAAGGAGCACGTTTTTAATAAATCCAAGTGTTGCGAAGTAAACATTTTGAGAATAGCTGTTAGCGTCAAACCTTGAATCCATTTTCTATATGAATGGCAATGCTAATTACCGATTTGTGGTATGTTCCTGCGATAGTATAACATACGTTCTTACATGTATAGGTTGAGAGAGTGTTTTTAATTGACAAAGACAGAAGATGTTCCAAACCAACTGTCCGAGTAACTGGGATGTTTCCCATGGGAAAAGAGCAAATTTTTGATGAAACGAGAAATGGCCATTTAAATTTTGAAAGTCAAAGTGGCCGGAATAAAAAAAAGGGAAGAAAAAGACAAAAAGGATAAAGTCATTAGATTGTGAACTGTGAGTATGCGTTTTTTCATAATACCATCTCAGCTCAGCTGAAGAAGTTAATTATTTTGAAGGAAATTAAAAGAAGTCGCTATAACTCAGCAGTCAGGTAATAAAACAACTGAATTAAATATAGTATATATGTGCAATATTAATCTAAAGGGTGATTTTTTAGCTGGTTTGGTTTTGGCAACACTGGTTTTGACAGCTGACGTGTGTTTAGTACCTTGTGTCACTGTCAAACAGCTTCAGTTTGGTTTGCAATTTAACCATGGATCGTCTTACAAATGAACAACGCTTGCAAATTATTGAATTTTACTATCAAAATTCGTGCTCGGTTCGAAATGTTCATCGCGCGCTGCTTCCATTTTATGATCGGCATTCTCGACCTTCTGAGCAGTCTATTCGGAAGATTGTGACCAAATTTACTTTGTTGGACATTAAACCACCAACACGTTTACGTACTGTGCGTATTGAAGAAAATATTGCGGCCGTATCAGCTAGTGTGACAGAAGACCGCGAAATGTCGATTCGGCGCCGTTCCCAGCAGTTAGACCTTTGTTACAGCACTACGTGGAAAATTTTGCGGAAGGATTTGGGCGTAAAGCCTTTTAAGATACAGCTGGTGCAAGAACTAAAGCCAGCCGACCTACCACAACGCCGAATTTTTGGTGAATGGGCTCTTGGAAAGCTGGCCGAGGATCCGCTTTTTTATCGAAAAATTGTGTTCAGCGATGAGGCTCATTTTTGGTTGAATGGGTACGTAAATAAGCAAAATTGCCGCATTTGGAGTGAAGATCAGCCAGAAGCATTGCAACAGCTACCAATGCATCCCGAAAAAGCCACTGTTTGGTGCGGTTTATGGGCCGGCGGCATTATTGGGCCATATTTCTTCAAAGATGATGCGAATCGCAGCGTTACTGTCAATGGTGAACGCTACCGAGCGATGATAACAAACTTTTTTTTGCCCGAAATGGAAGTTCTTGACTTGCATGATATGTGGTTTCAACAAGACGGTGCCAGATGCCACACAGCACGCGAAACAATGGCGCAATTGCGAGGCGAGTTTGGTGAACAGTTAATTTCACGTTTCGGGCCGGTCAATTGGCCGCCTAGATCGTGCGATTTGACACCATTAGATTATTTTTTGTGGGGGTATGCCAAGGCTAATGTGTATAGGGACAAGCCCGCTTCGATTGACGCACTGGAAGCCAACATCCATGCATTCATTCGTGAGATACCGGCCGATATGTGTGAAAGAGTATGCCAAAATTGGACTCAGCGGATGGGCTACCTGAGACGCAGCCGCGGTCAACATTTGCATGAAATTATCTTTAAACATTAAATTGCAAGGTTCAAACTATCGATTCAAATAAATATTTCATTCATTTTTTCGAATTTTTTGTGTTTTTTTTTTAAAAAAAGTTCTAAACCTCTTAAAAAATCACCCGTTATAACCTGTCTCAGAAAATACGTCAAAATTTTATTTGAGGATAGGCGGCTAGACTAAGTTGAAGTACTAGCCGTCTATAAATTAAATCAAATTCTCCATTTGATGGGAAAAATACAAAGGAGAATACCTGAAATACCCATCGCCTGAAACTTAAACTTTCGGAAGCCATTTTTAAGTCACCCCGTTGGGGTAGCCGTTAAAGACTTTGGTCAATATCACCGCCAGATAGCAGCGAAGGTTCCGAAACCACCGAAACCAGTTATTTTTTTATTATATATATAAAAGAAAGAAAAAATATTAAACATTTTTTTGGCAGGATGAGGAGATGAAGTTGGGAAGGGACAAAACGATGTGGTGAATACAGAAGGACGATATCCCAGCAAACGGGTCACCGAGTCGAGTATGGTGACCAGGTAGGGTGGGTTTAGAAGAATTTCCTCGCAGGCGACTCCATCGTCCGCCAAAGACTGGCACGATTTTTTGTGACGTGCTACCTATAGGCTGGTACCAGCATGCCAGAAGGGACCCAAGCAACCGCACCGTACGTTACACAAGTTTAAATTTCAAATCAAGAGACGTTAACAATTGCAACAACTTCGTATTTATTGGGTAACTAATTTTTTGTTTCTTCATAAACATTTAAATTAAAATAGCTATAAAAGTTGAATCACATAAACTTAACACTTCGCAGCACTTCCGATTTCCCAACACATCCGCCGAGACCAGCTGTTGTCATTTGTTGTCATTTGGAATTTTTGCAAAACTCCCCACACTTATTTCTTGCTGGTAATTAAGCAAATTAGATCTAACTTCATGTGTCCGGCTCATACGGATTCACAGATAGGAAAATTGAGATAGGATTTTGCGGCCATATTATTAATATTAAATTATTAAATATTTTTTGCGGGTTGAAAGTGATAGCGGATTGCAGAGTTGACTATCTGGTTAATTCCTCATCTTTGGTGTCGACTTCCCAACCATTGGCGTACAAGGTCACTGGAAGAACCCGAAAAAGAACTATACCGAACTTGTGTGTCTGGTGAGTATGAACAGATTTTGTAGAAGTACTGGTGTTTGGGGTTTGCTTTGCATAGTTGTGTAAGAGAACATGATGTTTTGCCTAGCATCCACCAACACACATGCGTTTTGCCACTCTGCACCTCGAATATGCATGCCTTCCAAGACATGAGCGACATTATACTGACGAATAATCTGCCACCTTGTCGACAATTCAGCGCCTTTAAATTTATCGCATCTAGAAGTTAGATGAGTAGCTTGACATATGTCACATCCCTTCTGGTAGCAACTGGTCGAGATTCGTTGACGGCTGTGTGCGAATTCAAATGATCGCCTTGCTTTGGTGAACATTTTCCGCCTGACGAGGATGCCAGTCACTAAAATCCAATAGCGAAACAAGTTGCAAGTTTCTTGAAAAGATGGCCCAATTTAACAGACGGTGGGGCGAGAGCTTGTCCACGAATTCCTTTAAAAGCATTGGATTGATGAGGTAAGCTGTTGAGTTTGTCGCTTCAATTGTTGCACATATGTTTTTAATGGCTAGGGCATAATCAATTAACGACTCAAGCCTTTCGGCTTTTGGAGGTGTTGCTCACTTCTCTCAAGATGAGATTGCGTAGTGTTTCTGGTGAATTTTACCCGAGTTTGCTGTCCTGAAGGTTTTGTTGATTTGAGCTGCAGCCAAGATTCCCTACTCGTTGTTGCTGCCTGCAGCTGCTGGCCACCCCTACCCCGTCCTCGGATATTTGCGAAAGAATGTGATACTTTGGCTGAAGGTACAGCTGGTTGCTTTGGTCTCGCAGCAGTTTCTCCTGTACAGGTTCGCTGTAGAAGCAATTGCATCTTTGCAGTTGCACGTCGCTGATATTGAGGATATTACATCATCGTCAATAGCATTTCTTGGCGGTGCTGGTGCTATTACTGCATTGTTGACTTGCACCTGGTAGTAAGCAGTTGCTGCACCTCCATTCCTGGTCGGCCACAGAAGCATCGACACTGACATTGGACCCCCTTATTTTTGTTTTGTTCGCTAAAATCTTGACAATTGTTTGCAAGTAATTTCTGCGGCGGCTACATTGTGCCTGCAAGCAAAGATATATTAATAATTATTGGGAATATTAATAACAACCCGATTCACCTTGCATCATAAAGAAACACGTGAATACTTTAACCAGAGACTGGTTGAATTTGCACATTCTGTGGAGGAATTAATATTTTATTACACTATAATAATTATTTACAAATATTTATATATATCACATCGCGGCTTAAAATGCTTAAACTTACCTATTAACGCACTTTCATGAATTTCCGAATTGCACGTATAGAGACTGCTAACAAATTATTTGTTAAGCCACCACGCCTATTTGACAGCTCAAATAATAAAAAATTGTGACAGTTCTATATTCAGCTCTATTGAGCATGCAGTACTGTTTCATGTTTCAGAAAAAATATCATGCAAGTATCATCAAAGTCAAACACCCTCCGTGATCCTCACGTATCCACCGATAAGAAATTTTAGAGGATTTTGCTGGTTCAAGGGCATAGGGCTCTGGTATGTTGAGTTGACTACCTAGTTAATTCCTCATCTGTGCATATACTACTTACTTAACAGGCTCGCGACCCGTGAAGAGTCTCTGCCTGAAACAGAGCAGCCATCAATCCTCAACGATCCCGGGCAAGCTGCTTCCAGTTATCCAGGCCAAGCGCTCTGGCATCCACGATGACTTGGTCTTTGAAACGGTGGTTCGGTATCCCTTGTCGTCTCGTCTCAAAAGAGGTAAGTATCTGCTCTCCTTTCCTGCTAATCATCCAGCACTCAGAACCATAGAGCAGAACTGGCAGGATCAGAGTTTTGTATAGATTACACTTCGTCCTTCGAGTAAGTAGTTTTGAACCCATTTGTTTTGCCAAACCGAAGTAGCAACGGTTTCCTAGGGTAATTCTTCGTTAAATCTCCACTAAGGTGTCGTGTGCGGAGTTAATGTTAACCCCGAGGTAGGTAAACTCCCTAACCAGCTCGAAGTTTCTGCTTTCAACAGTTACGTTTTTTCCTAGCCGGTGGACAGATGTTTCCTTGTTTGTTGAAAGCATGTATTTGGTTTTGTCCTTGCTAACTTCAAGGCCAACTAAGCGCGCCTGTTCTTTATTTGCCATTAAAGCCTCTATCACGACACGTTGGTAGCGGCCGATGATGTCGATATCGTCCGCATACCCCAGTAGCTCTAAAGATCTGTTAAAGATAGCGCCTTCCATATCTTTTCCAGAATAAGGTTGAAGAAGTCACATGATCCCCTTGCTGGAATCCGGTACTTGTTTGAAACAGTTCAGATGAGCTTCTGCCAAACTGCACATTGCACCGCGTGTTCTCCAGCGTCACACGGCACAATTGGATCAGTTTTGCCGAGATCCCAAATTCGGCCATCGCCACGTAGAGCTCCTGACGATGAAAGCTATCATATGCAGCTTTAAAGCCGATGGCAAGATGATGTGTATCGGCTTGAAATTCGTTGGTCTTTTCCAGGATTTTTCTTAGTGTGAAAATTTGGTCAATTCTCGATTTTCCGGGCTGGAAGCCACACTGATACTTGACGATTAGTGTGCTGCAAAACGGCTTGAGTCGTTCACATAGTAGGTACCTTGGATAGGATCTTATATGCGACATTAAGTAAGGATATGCCTCGATTCTTGCAACACATAGGATCGCATTTCTTGTAGATGGGGAATATGGAGCTGATAGTCCGTCGGGCATGGTTTCTTCCACCCATACTTGGTTGATGATTTGTTGCATGCACCCTAACAAAGCATCACCACCATGTTTGAAGAGATCCGCTGGCAGGCCATCAGAGCCAGCAGACTTGTTGTTTTTCAGCTTTTTAATAGCCATAGCAATTTCCCGTTCTCGGAAAACTCTCACCAAGAAGAATGAAAACAAAAAATTTCATTCGATTCGAACGGAACGATCTCAACAAATGCGACCACTTTAATAATTTAAGCCCAGCATAGCCACATGTAAAACGCAACCAAAATATTATTTCTGTGAATTCACTGAGGAGTAAAACAGGAAAGTTTTTTCGTAAATAAAAATACATAAATTCTGTTTCAATGAAAAATTGTTGCTTAATAGGGTATTTATTTTTATAATTTCATTTTAATTTTTAGAGACGAAAATGGGATTAAGCTTTTGACTTTTCAAATTATCAATTCGAAATGCAATTAGTTAGAATTTGTTTATAATTTGTTTTATTCATTATATTGAGGCACTGGTTAGCTGAAAAATAATTAATTGAATGAAATATTATTATTGATCGAAAAGTGGTAAGCTATTCGTAATGGTGTTTTCGTTTGGTAATTTCAGATATTGATCAGAAATTGCGGTTTCTTCTTGGCCAAGAAAACATTATTGTGTAAGAGTGAGAGAGAAAATCATAGAGATACTATAACGACTGATACGGCGAGTTTTTGACGTCGAAAGCCAGCGTACGGGCATTGCGGTACGAACTGTTGCACAGACAACTTCTATCAAAGATCTTACAATAATAGATAATAATTACTTACAATAAAGAGGCAACATTAATGAATTACTGTTTTAAAGCTTAACCCTTACAAATAAAGATATGAGTTTTTGTTTTTAAAATTGCAACATTTTTTTTTCATAGCATTGGTTTTCATAAGGGCCAAGGATAGCAAGGATTTTTATTTCCATAATAACTGTAATGCTACGTTTCCACCGACCAATAAGCCGAGATTAAGATTAATCTGCTCTGAATCTACTTTAAATTTAAGATTTACTATTAAAAAGTAATCTTGAAAGAAACTAGGTTTGCATGTAAGAATCGGCTTGTGAACACACTCAATACCAATTAACCATACCTGGATATGTCAAAAGCGAGAAAGCAATTTGACAACCAGATATTGGACATATTGAGCGCAAATTTGAGAGCCAGAAAGTGAGTTGAGAGAAAAACCCTATATTATGCCTTTTGCCTTAAATCTCCGTTTATCTTTTGGTGGCAATGCAGAATTAGAGATCTTATGAAAACCGATTTGACGCACTGTAGCGAAAAAATTTATTTTCCCTAATACTTTTGTTCACAGGCTCTATAAAAGCAATTGATTCTTCTCAGGTGTTACTTTAATCATTTACAGAAGTTATTATGGAAATCTTAACGATTATTAAATAATTTCGCACATAATACTAGTTGTAATTAAATTTTTTGTTTTGATTATATTTGTTCGTATTAATATTTTCCATCATTGGAATGCGTCAACCAGTTTCTTGAAAGTTTTTCTGAAAAGGAAATACATTTTATTTAAACTAAAAAATTACTCAGCCTTGTCCAGGAATAGAACTCGAAACAATCCGCTTACCAGCCCAACACGCATCCATTGGGTCAAACTGATTAATACAGAGTGAAGATTAAAAATAGATAAGCTGATACTATTTTATCTCAAATATCGAAGATTTAGGATGTTACGACCTTAAGAGCAAAAATATTTTCATCTTATGTGAAAAAGTAGATTTGCTTGTTTGTAGAAATATAAAAGAACTATTTAATATTTAATATAAGCTGATATATTTATTGCTTATATAAAAATACTATTTGGCCCAGCTCATTGTTCCACGTAAAGTAAAAACTCATATTTTCAAAATATAACAAACCTTCAGAAACATTGTGTTATATTTTTGGTTTCTTTTTTTTACATTTATAATTTATATAAGTCTTTGAATGCCTTTCCTGATTAATCATTAAATAAATAATAATGAATAATTTTTTCCTTTGCTTGGTATTTTTCGCCTTAAATAAAATAAATCCCAGGTTCAAATATTGTAGGTTAGGTTAGGTTAAACAGGGGTGTAGTGAAAACGAAATCCGCCACAGAACACTAGGCACCAAAATGGTCCCATCGTGGTGAGCTTTCCTGTGGTAACCAGCTGAATTAACAATTCAAAAGGCTGAAAAACCTGAACAATTTCCCTGGTAAAGCAACTAATTTCCATGCAGAGGCCTAAAAGACCCTTGAAGTCCTTGACATATATTTCCTTTAAGTTTTCGTTTTTAAAAAAGAATTTACCCAACAATTTTCTTCGACTGTGCGCTATTGCCTCACATTCACACAGTTTATGTGTTATGTCCTCAGCAGCATGCAGATCTCTGCAGTATCTGTAGATATTTGTATCCGATAACCCGAGTCTTTTTGCTCATCCGCCTGCTGATTTCCTTAAATACCGCAGTGTCCTGGGACCCAGCACAGTCTCACTCGATTCTGACTCCATAATGCATTAAGCATTGTCCAACAGCTTCTAAATGAAAAGATGTTGGTTGATTCCATTGCCTTGAGTGCGGACTGGCTATCGATTTAGTAGAAGGCGATATCCCTTCCGGATATCGATCTCAACTGCATTAGCTCCGATTTCCAACCCATAGAATTCGTTGCTGCGTTCTTCCGTATTTTTTTTGCCTGACAGCAGCATAGAATACACGTAAACTTATGGAAGGTAACCTATAAACAACGCATTGACGGTGACGCAGGATATTAAAACCCAACATTCTACTTTTTCATACTTTGACAGTCTGGCGAAAAGCATTCTGATTGGTTGAAAAGCACGAACGAAAGCAATTGTCATTGCAGTCAGCATTGCCATATTGGCATATTTATCGAGCTAATTCTGTGGTAAATTATGTTTGTTTCAAATTAAAATTCATTTTTCAACTAAAACAGAACTATATTAGTTTTTTTTTATTATTATGCGTAAATGGTTTTGCTTATACAATATATATTAGAATCCGTTGCTGCGTTCTTCCGTTTTTTTTTTGCCTGACAGCAGCATAGAATACACGTAAAATTATGGAAGGTAACCTATAAACAACGCATTGACGTTGACGCAGGATATTATAGTCCAACATTCTACTTTTTCATACTTTGACAGTCTGGCGAAAAGCATTCTGATTGGTTGAAAAGCACGAACGAAAGCAATTGTTATTGCAGTCAGCATTGCCATATTGGCATATTTATCGTAGCTAATTCTGTGGTAAATTATGTTGTTTTCAAAGTAAAATTCATTTTTGAACTAAAACAGAACTATATTATTTTTTTGTATTATTATGCGTAAATGGTTTTGCTTATACAATATATATTGAAGCGATTTATTATAACTTAACATAAAATTATAAAACTGAACCTATAAAAAAAAAGAAATCAGAATATATTTTTGATATGGCAGTATTGACAGAGAAGACAACCTACAGCTTGCCTGGGGGGAAGCCTTATGAGGAATCTTGTTATTGATTTGGAATAGCAAGCTTTAAGGAAGCTATTATATTTCAGATCTCAACCAACTAACTTCGAAAGCCACCTTGTTAAATAAGAATATCTCAATCTTCTGTACAAATTGTGAAATAGTTTCCCAAATAGTTTGAAGAAACTTTTTCTGAAAATATATCTTAAAAAGTAGTAAACATCCATAAATAAGCCTAGTGACAGTACAATAGAACCAATAGCTTACCAAAATTTAAAAATTGGATCCTATAGAAGGTTAATTGTTGGTTGGGAATAATACCAATAAGAAATTCAAGTTATTCTACATACAATCAGTGGTTCAAAAAGCAACTGGAAGAAAACTGACAGATGCCACTTGGTTTTCAAGTTATTCTACATACAATCAGTAGTTCAAAAAGCAATTGGAAGTTTGGTATAAGTGAGTGAGGGCTAAATCTTTCAAAAAATCAAGATCAGCAAAATTGATCTGAAATCAAAAAATAATCGATTTTTTTGGCTAACTAAACATGATTACTGTCAAAATCGGTGCTTTATCAAAATAAAAATTAATTTCTTTACCAAACGAAAACACAATAAGTTTCTCTCTACGTGAGAGAACTTATATCCACCTCAGCTTTTTTGACAGTCTTTACAATTCTTACAAAAATTGTAGGAAACAGATTGATACATCATTTCTCAATAAGATCATATACATAAATGCAGTACGCTTTTATTGCTCGATTGCATGCGTTCTTTTGTAATTTAATTAAGACAAGAATTAAATTAACGTCAGGAAAAATATAATTTTACAGGAAAGCAGCTCACCACAGAATAATAGTATAGTATTAAATCCTCTGCCGTTTTATAGAAAAGAAGAGGTTTAAGAACCTAAGCCTACGTTGTCCTCGCTTACCGTATTTGCCACTAGATGCGTATATGAACTACAAGTTACTGTAGATTGTTGTTGAACGCGACCACCTTACCCAATTTCTACTGTCATTTGGATTTGATATTAGTGTCTTTTTATTCGTTATAACATAGATATGTGTGTTTTATAAATTCAGAGGCTGTTAAAATGAAATCAAATCGTATCAAATGGGTTTCAAGGAATAATTGAACAATATGCTCAGAAAATCTAATCGTTTGTTATTTTATCTGGCGTAGGTGCGCCAATACTGCTTATAGTTTGTCTTGAAGCTTTTTTAATCAATTGATTCTAACCTCATTTAACTATTTTGGGAAGTTGTCAATTCATTATCAACACAATTCCATGATTGCGATAGCGTTATGCAATTCATTATAAAAATATTAATATTAGACAGATCAAAGATACGCGTACGTACATGAGTCGCAAATTTTTTGAAGAAATTTATTTTATTCTCAAGCAAGAGTAAGTAGTTCAGTTGTACACGTACGAAAGAAACAAGTGGTTTTATTGTTCCTAATTAGTTTATAGGCCCTTTTGTACACGAAGTTTCACTACAAGTAAACTTGATATCTCGCATAAGGCCAACATTAAAGACGTGAAATGAATGCCAAAGCAGCGTTAGCTATAGTTCTGGTATTCGTAGGATGTTGTAGTAATGTTGTGTTTCTGGAACTATTAGTCAAGTAGGCAAACACATTTATGAACTGGTAACTTGTAAAAAAAAGCTGATTTTGTAATTTTATTTTTTATATTCTAGAACAGATCCTGGCTCAGGGAATCTTATAACATTCTTGCAATTTCTTTTCATTTCCGTCGAAGGATTCATTTTTACGGCAAAATGGGGGAAACAAAAACCTAAAATTGGTCTCAAAGATTATTCAATATTGGTGTTGATGTTCTTCGTGTCAAGTGTGTGCAATAACTATGCATTTGATTTCAATATACCGATGCCTTTGCATATGATATTTAGAGCGGTAAGTAAAGGATATTAGGTACGTACCTAGTTACTCTTAATTTGTAGGAAAAACATGTGCTCAAACTTTAAATGTATGTCTGGTGTTACTTATTTTAATTTCACAACTCAATGGTGAAATGTTGTCATTTAATATTTTTGGAAGAGCTTGCATTAAATTTTTCTGGATACAAAAATATGTACACAAACCAAAGGTTCCGTGAATCCGTTTTGTTTTGTGTTGGTAGGTACACCAGCACCACAATTGCACTTACTAATAATGTTGCGTCAAATTTGTAACATCATCAAAATCGGTTCGTAAAAAGAGAAGTTATCCAACAAAGAAGACCAATTTTTTTTTTGGTTCTATTTAAGGATAAATCGTTGGTATGAGTTTTTTTGCCTATGAAAACAGTTCCTGGGTGACCCCTTTAATACTCGAATAGTCACTTTATGTGCTTGAAAAAAAAGGTCAGTTTTATTTCACAACTAGAAAATTTCAATCGGAATAGCCTTCAAATCAGTTCACCCTGAAGCATGTATTCGGAAGTACATACTGTGAAATATAAGGATTCTTTCGTTTGCCAAACAACACAAATGTTTATAAACCAATGCGTATCCTTAATGCATTATAAAGGGGCTAACCATACCTACCTTTAGTACGCGCAAATTATAAAAAAATTTACTATTTGATTGTTTACGTTAAGTGCGTTGAATTTAACCAATCTCATAACAGTCCTTGATTGTTTTCTTTGAATTAACAGGGCTCTCTTATTGCTAATATGATAATGGGCATACTTATACTGAAAAAGCATTATGAATTCTCAAAGTATCTATCAGTGCTCATGATAACAATAGGGATTATTGTTTGTACAATTGCCTCTGGAACGGATGTGGTAAGTTGACTATATGAACTGTTTGTAGTGAACTTTATTTGTATTTTTGTTTTTTTTTTAGAAAGACACAAGCAATCCAGCTTTAAAAGATTTAAATGTGCCTGAAAGTCAGTTTTCAGTACTCTTTTGGTGGAGTCTTGGCATTACATTATTGACCGTAGCACTTTTTATTTCGGCCCGAATGGGAATTTATCAGGAGTTATTGTACAAACGATACGGCAAGCATCCACATGAGGCACTATTTTACACGGTAATATCTTCAAAAGAAAACCATCTTATTTTATATTGATTTTGGATGCGTGTGTGTGTGTTCTGGTGTTGGGCATGACGAATATTCAAGAATTCGTTGCATCCTAACTCGAAAAAAGAAAGGACGCGTATATTATAAAAAAAAGAACAATCAACAATACAACAGATGAGGAGATGGAGCTGAAACATATATTAATATATGTTTTGATATAATGTGTGCAAAAATTCATTCTGTAAAGAGTATTTTGGGAGTGTGTGTATGACTTTGTTGAAAGTGATTTTTAGCCAAATTTTGTTTTGAATTTAAAAACAAAAACATTTTTTTATTTTTTTCACCAAAAGCATCTACTACCACTGCCGGCTTTTCTACTTATGTACCGCAACATCTGGGAACACATTGTTATTAGTTCGAACAGCACTCCAGTTGCAGTCCCATTAGTTCCCGGTCTAAGCATACCAATTACCTGGCTCTATCTCTTGGGCAATGTGTTAACGCAATATGTTTGCATCAGTTCCGTTTACGTATTGACAACAGAATGCACATCTCTGACTGTAACACTTGTGGTTACATTGAGGAAATTTGTTTCTCTTCTATTCTCTATAGTGTACTTCCAGAATCCGTTTACAAAAAGTCATTGGGTTGGGACAATTTTAGTGTTCATAGGTACAATTATATTTACAGAAATGCTGCCCAAGATGAAACCAGTTCCAAAGGCAATTGTAAAAGATGCAAACAAGTTAAAAACTAACTAAACCTATAGTGATAACAAGTTGTTTAAATTTATTTAAGAAAAAATAAAAGGAAGGTATAGATATGAATTGATTGTATGTATATGCCTAGAACGTCTGACGTTGATATAAAAATTTATGTAAATTAAGGGATGCCTGGAACAATTTGTGTTAAGATTATGTATGTAAGTAGTAAAATTTATTTTAAATTATTTGTGCTTAGTGACTTACGAAGAATAAATGTAGGTAAAGATCTAATTATTGTTACACATTTCCAACTTTTAAAAATTATTTTTCAGTTATTTCATTGTGTTGATATTTGAACTTATATTTTAAGTCCTTTATATAGAATAAATAAACTGCTACCAGAAATGCAGCGTTTAATATTTTTTTATTTCAACACCGAAATTGATGAGTATACCTGGTAAATGTATGTATATTTGTGTGTGCGAACACTCAAGATTTTTGAAATTGAAGTATAAGAATATAATAATTGATTCCCGAGATATCGATAAACTTTGTAGGGTACAACACGCTTATCTACAGAAAGCGAAATGGTTTGAAATAAAAAGACGAGCCTTTATTATATGTTGATAAACTCTTCATAAAAATACAGACCGTGTCGTTATACTCTATCCTACGGGTATATTAATTTTGACACATAGTTTGTGACATGGTCGTAGACCCATAAAAGTATATATATTTATGATCAGGACCAAATCCTAACACTATTTAGCAATGTCCGTCCGTCCGTCCGTACGCAATTTTTAGGCCTTTAAAGTTAAGCTATGAAGCTGAAATTTGGACCATATAAATTTTTTGAATACGCCCACTGCCACGCCCACAATTTAAAAAAAACTGTTAAAGCTAAACTTAGAGAGATAGAGCGTTATAACCTTCAGAAGATATGTAGGCACTGCCCTCCTTTATAAGTTTGTCACATAAAGTTTTTGCCACGCCTAATTTTTGTGGGCGTGTTTTACTAAAATGCTGTTTTCTTCGAAAATTTTCATAGAAAGCGAAAAAAAATGTTTAACAAGATATTTAGCCAATATTTTTTCCAACATATCTTCTATACAAAGTTTTTGGCCACGCCCACTTTTTGGGAACATTTTTTCAAAAAATACATTTTTTATTTTTAATTTAATAGAATCTTCATCTTCTTAATTTGTTCGCCCCAAGCGGTATGTAGCCTTTTCTTATGTTTTTAACTTATTATCGATTTCAATGAAAATTGGCGCCTGCAGTAATTTCCTCATTTGCAGCCACTTTTAATCAGTCTCTATGTACATATGTATGTATCCGTAAAATTTAGATTTCGGCAATAAATCAGAGACACTTTGATTAATCTACCTTCCTTCTGGACACGTTGGTATATTATTAGAAAATCAACCGTTAGAAATTACGCAAACTAAAAATGACAAAATTTATTACGATGGACAGTCGTGTGAATTGTTGCTGTCACGTGTTTTTTTTTTTTTTTTGATTAGAAGGGTCACGTACATATGTAGGTTCTCCTACGGCTAAGAGTTCAATTAAAGAATTTCGAAAAATTGCGAAGAGCTGCGTTTGACAATAATTTTGACAGTCAATATAAGCAATTACATTTACGACCGATGTTCGCTTGAAACACCGCAGAAATTTATTCAGTTTCGAGGTGGATAAATCTATTAGATTAAGTAAATACCCTTACTTTCCTAGAACAAACGACATCATTAATTTAACAGGTAACTTGATGTCCATTGTGCAGGAAGGAAAAATATATGCTATATAGCAATGAATCAATTACGTATATAATGTATTTTCTACGAATACAAGGGCAAAAAATTACACCCAAGGAAAAGCACACTACCTATACTTACTAATGGCTATACATATTTGGATTTAGCGTACCTATCTCGGCGGGAACCCTTTGCAACAAAAACTTCACGAATATGTTTTATGGTGCTCTTTTAACCAGCATAAAGGAAAGAAATTCCTCTGATACAGGGAAGGGACGAAACGATTTGTTATCTGTGAAAGATGGCAGCTTTTGTGCTTAGTCGATGGACATGCTCCATCCAAAGCTGAGTACCTATACTCCCGCTTAAATTTGTTCCATAACATATATATTCGGCAGTAGTGAAAACGTTGAGTTGCAAAAAGTATGCGTTAAAAGTACGCCGGACGAGTGAAATGTCTCAGTTTCGTGCTATCAGTGTTTTTGAGAGCTGCTAGAGTTTTGTTTTAACCACTTTTGTTTATATAACGGCTTATTTGCAGATAAAGTGTTTGGATATTTATTTGAAGTGTTTAAAGTATATATAACAGAGCAGCTTACCTTCTTGTGCGTTTCACAAAATGTAAAATGTTGACAGATTTTTATTTTATAAATATGTATTTACCTATATGTTTTGCTATTGATTTTCCACGTGGATGAATGGAATATTAAGATCGAATAGATACTAGTTTTAGTATAGCAACGTCGAACCATTTCATTAACGCAACAAATTCAGGACCAAAGGATTAAAATTGTAATAATTAAACTTAAGTAAACAATGATGTCCGTAAAAGTAAGTAAAACAGTTCCTTATGTTTATATTAATAATTTCAGAGATAACAAAAAATCCATATGGAAATCAAATAGGTGTATGTGACCCATGGTGGTTGTTTGCACGAACTCGGTCAAAGTGGAGTGAACTTTTATCTGCAAGCTTTTTGGTATTTCAGCCGACTTTGTTTACAAATCTATTGATTTTTCCCCAAGATAAAAATTGAATAAATAAACCCTTGCTGGTGTGTCGCGTGATAGTGTCTTGAATGCAAACTATTTTTTTTTGGTATGTTAGTGATATCTGTATATTAAAATGTTATTGAGAATTTCACCGATACACCACTAGAACCCTTATTCTTTTACACGGCGCGCAGTGCACGATAAGCGGGAAATGACGAGTTAATATTGGGCGTGGAGGGCTAATGGAAGACAAAATATAGCCGCAATCTCTAAAATCCAAAAACCCAACATACGTTGACTACCTATATTTGCTCGGCCACATCGAGCCAATTGATAAAAGTAAACCAGCAAAGAGCATTTTCGAATCCCTGCCCCAAGTTTGAGCTGAAGAGAAAGACCGAACCCCCGTTCCACAGACCAAGTAATCGCGAATGCCAGAGCGTTTAGCCTGAAACATAAGAAGCAGTTTGCCGGGTTTCCAGAATATGCTTTATCTCATGTAGAGACTCTTCACTGATCGGGAGCCCGTTAAGTAAGTATCTTAAGTAGTTCCAGACTATGTTGAGTTGGTAGAGAGTTGGGCCGCTCTTATATATGTTGCCCAGTATTGTTACATATACCACAACCTGAAATACAGAGTTCCTGTCCCAACTTCTTCATCTGTTTTGGACCCATGCGTATACCATAAGAATAAATCCTTTTTCCCACCCGTACTGTGTTGTTAACATTTTAAACAATTTATTGTAGCTTAGTAGTTCAACGCACTTAACCACTGCACCCACACACAGATTAAGGGGATTAAAAAATTAGCACTAGTGCATTATAAACCCCACTACGATGTAATATATAGAGTACCTAACGACAAAAGAGGTTCTCCATGTCACTTGTAATTCAATTCAAGTGGAATTTATTGCAACTGTAATCTAAAACTAAATTCCACTGTATCTGTCCAGTAGCAGTATTAATAAGATTGGTAAGGGTTGGGTCCATGGTAAAAAGTATATATTCTGAATTTAAAAGCTTAAAATAAAGAAGCACACAATTATTAGCATAATAATGTACCTACATAATTCCTTTTTAGCGTGTTATTTTTCATTCTGCATACTTCCAGCTAATTAGTTTCAGATATGCACTTAACTTTACCTCAGGTCATTTAAGAACAATGACAACATCATAAACTGCCTCCTCCTCGTCGTCCTCAGATCTTTTACCGGTTAATTATATTTTCCAGCTTTATTGGACACTTGAACAAGTAGCTACAAATATATATATATGTTCATAGTTCGCGAACAAAGTTAATGTTGAGTGAAAAGCTCTCTTGTGATATTTTGTTTAAATAAAATATTTTATTTAAATTACTGGCCCTTTAGCTATTTGCTACGGATACATGAATTTTGGCCCCAAAAATGTATATGGGAAATACCAACACAAAAATTTCTGTGATTTGTGGTAATTTTTTTAGTATGGGCCAAAATTCATTATGAAAATTGACCCCAACCTTTGAAAAAAAAGTGAAAAATGGCCCCAAACCAAAAATTAACAATGGCCCCAAAAATTTAAATTCTTTTTCAAAAAAGTATGAAAATGGTCCCAAAAATGTGTCACGTTCTAATGAAAAATGGCCCCAATGAAAATTCTTCTTGACTTCTGCAAAATAAAGGCCGCCAAGCTTTATTTTTTTTATACCCTATCCTAAGGGTATATTAATTTTGACACATAGTTTGTAACACCTCTTAATATTCGTCGTAGACCCATAAAAGTATATATATTTATGATCAGGACCAAATCCTAAGACTATCTAGCAATGTCCGTCCGTCCGTCCGTACGCAATTTTTAGGCCTTTAAAATTAAGCTAGGAAGCTGAAATTTGGACCACATATTCCCTAGGGCTCCGAAATGGTTAAGTGTAAAAATTTTTTGAATACGCCCAATACTGCCACGCCCACAATTTAGAAAAAATCGTTTTAAAGCTAAAGTTAGAGAGATAGAGTGTTACAACCTTTACAAGATATGTAGGCACTGCCCTGCTTTATAAGATCGTCATATAAAGTTTTTTGCCACGAAAGCGAAAAAAAATGTTTAACAAAATATTTATGAAATATTTTTCCCAATATATCGCCCATACAAAGTTGTTGGCCACGCCCACTTTTTGGGGGGTTTTTTCAAAAAAAAACTTTTTTTTTTAGGTTATAGAACTAAATAAAATGCTATCCATCATCTTCTTAATGCTTTTTTCTTGCGGCATATGGGGATATGTATAGGGTACCATACTGTTCGCCCCAAGCGGACTGTAGCCTTTCCTTATGTTTTTTATCTTTCTTTTCCATATGAAAAGACAATGAAACAAGTTTAGGGTTATGAAATTATCCTTAAACAGCATTCTTCATATTTTTGAGGCCAGATTTCGTTTCATTTGGGGCCATTTTTAATTTATTATTATATGAAAAATAAAAATGAAAAATGTGTCACATTCCAATGAAAAATGGCCGCAATGAAAATTTTATTTGACTAACTACTTTGACTAAAGTCCGCCCAGCTTTTTTTATTATTTTTTAAAAATTCTTAATGATTTCGTGATGGTAATAGGATTTAGGGGGGCATGCCCCCTCCTGCAACCATCCTGCTTGCCCCCCTAAATCCTATTACCATCACGAAATCATTAAGAATTTTTAAAAAATAATTAAAAAAGCTGGGCGGACTTTATTTTGCAGTAGTTAGTAGGGCATGCCCCCTCCTGCAACCATCCTGCTTGGTTTCACTGTTAGATTTGGAGTAGACGCGAGGTTGGTATAGATATATATAGTATATATATATATATATACAAAGTTTTTCTATACCCAACCTCGTGTCTACTCCAAATCTAACAGTGAAACCAAGCAGGATGGTTGCAGGAGGGGGCATGCCCTATATAGGGTCCGCCAAATAACTTTTTTTTTAAACAGGACGCAAAACATCGAGTGTAGCTTCGGCTGTGTGGCACGTAGCGCCGTCCTGTTGAAACCAAATGTTGGAAATATCCTCCTCTTCAATTTTTGTGAACAAAAATTCGTTCAACACGGCCCGATAACGATCGCCATTGACTGTAACGGCCACTCCTTGCTTATTTTAAAAAAAATGAAAAATGGCACAATTATGCCGCAATATTTCCCAGCGTTGTTCAAGCGTATACGCAACCATATTCGTTCAGCGGTATAGCGGTATATTATCTGTCAAATCAGACATGAGCTAAGTGTTACCATTCGCGAAATAAGCACTAGTAGAAAAAAAAACGTTAGATGGCGGACTCTATATATATAATAAATATTTGCATATACCCAACCTCACATATACTCCTAATTTAACAGTGAAACCATATTAAATTCGACTATTCATTTTAATTGAAATAACTTTCAATGGGAGAAGTGGTTTTTTTCCCAAAGTTTGGAGTCATTTTTCGTAATGAATTTTGGCCCCAACTAAAATGAAGTATGGCCCCAAACATATGACAAATGGCCCCAAATCACAGAAATTTTCGTGTTGTTGTTTCCCATATACATTTTTGGTGCGATTTTTGGTTTGGGACATTGTTCATTGGCGCGTGACACATTTTTCATACCTTCGGGGACATTTTTCTTTTTGAAATTTGGGGCCATTTTTCATTTTGAAAAATAATTTTAAATTTCGGGGCCAAAATTCATGTAGCCATTTTTCAGTAGTCAGTCAAATAAGAATTTTTATTGGGGCCATTTTCATTGGAACGTGACACATTTTTGGGGCCATTTTTCACACTTTTGGTGCCATTTTTCAATTTGAAAAAGAATTTTAGTTTTTGGGTCATTGTTCATTTTTGGTTTGGGGCCATTTTTCACTTTTTTCCCAAAGTTTGGGGTCATTTTTCATAATGAATTTTGGCCAAAAAAAAAAATTAAATATGGCCCCAAATCACAGAAATTTTCGTGTTGTTGTTTCCCATATAATTTGTTGGGGCCAATTTTTATTTTTGGTTTGGAGCCATTGTTCATTGGGGCCAAAATTCATGTAGCCAAAAAAAAACAGACACAAAACTGCAGCACACTTTGATTGCCTTGTAAAGTATCGACTTAAATCTACTCTATTGTTGAGATCAGCGAATCGATAAAGCAAAAATATTTAATTTTTCTAGCTTAATTGTAAGAGGTCTGAGTTGGTTCCTATATAATTTTATAACCCTTCACTCTTGTTCGTTATATAGAGTATTTAATTTTGAATAAAAGAAACCCAACGTTTAATAATTAATCTAAAACGAGAGCTTTGGTAACGTCTATTTGAAACTCTGAATAGAAGATATTTAAATCGTGACTATTTTAAGCCGTAAGTCTTTTTAGTTGTACGTTTTTTTAGAGCTTGGCAGTATAGGAAATAGTTTTGCTTGGTCTATACTAATTTTATTGAATGTGAGCAATCGCAATGTTGTGCATATATTCTTGTTTTCCTGTTATTCATCTCATTCGTATTTTCTGTAAGGGTTGGTTTGGGTTCAATTTGTGCATGAGTAAATGTGTTTCAGTCATATCCCAGCGTTTAAAGTTAAATTAAAAGAATTCCCTGTAATCAGTGTTTGATGTCTACGGAATTTTTTGGACATGTAGAATTTTTGCTGACGCATATTATTATCTGTCGCATACTTGTCGTAACCGGTTTGTGCCTGCATTCTATTATGACTTTCGGATATTGCGATTCACTTCAGTGTTATTTGTAAAGCGCATTTGCTTGGCTGTTAATTGTGTTATAAACATTTAAATATAAATAATCTCAAAGTTTTAAAAGATATTAGATAGTAAATATTTTCTGGTAAGTACTACTTGTTACATACAGTAAAAAACATGAAAAACTGCCGAATAAATGGATTTTTTATTTATTTTCAGAAAAAATGTACTAGAAAATAATGTTGATCAAAATTCGCCAAGAATGTTTTGCCATCTCTTTACTAAATAGCAATTATAAATTATTACAACTCATTTTAGCTTTAATTCAGCCACCAAGCTACAGTGCCCTATTCCCCAGATTCCTCACCACTTTTTGGTAAGTACCATTTTTTTAAAACTAAGTGCCATAAGTTGATTTCAAAATATGTTTCAATTTTTCTATAAATCCTGCCAAGGGAGACGTTTCCTGAATGCATAGCAAGAATCAATCCAGAATGAATCTGGCAGACGTATTTAGAATGCATCCAAAGGATGAATCCAGAATGTATTGTGAGGATGAACTTAGAATAAAATTCAATAAAAAAAACAAGTGCATTTTATTCATTAATATTTTTTTTAATTCATATGATTTATAAACTTATAATATTAAAAATAGTATTTAAATTGTCAGCTTCTTCTCCGTTGACAGGATCTATAAAAAAAGAAATATTTTGAAATCAACTTATGACACTTAGTTATATAAAATTGTACCTAATAAGGCGTGGCATCTAGAGAATAGGGCACAGTAACTTGGTGGCTGCATTAAAGCTAAAATGAGTTGTAATGATTTATAATTGCTATTAAGTAATGAGATGGCAAAACATACTTATCGAATTTTGATCACTTTCAATATTTTGCAGTACATTTTTTCTGAAAATATATAAAAAAAATCCATTTATTCTGCAGGTTTTTAGGAGAAGCTTAGAACGCGTTAATATAATAAGTAATGTACTTGTGTACATGCCCAAAAAATTTCGTAGAAATCAAAAACTCATTCCAGGAAATTCTTTTGATTTAACTTTGAGGGTAAGTCAGCGATTTCTTCTGAATGCATCATTAGTACATCACCGAGAATATTTTTCTAAAAAACCTTTTGCTTCCAAATACCTTGTACGAGAATGTCTTCCCAAATTTCCCGCTGGGATAGTATGTACACATAACAGGTGATCCAAGTAGAGATACTTTTTTCAATAGCCTTTTCTGACAGATCACGTGTGAGTCGTGTCATGCTGTCATGTTATTTTTGTTTAGTATTGTTTGGCATTTCATAATGGAAAGACTTACGCGTGAACAACGTTTACAAATTGTTCGACTTTATTATGAAAATTCACGTTCTGTGAGGAATGTGTTTCGTGCACAATATAGCGGCCGTAGCTGAGAGTGTACACGAAGACCGCAGAGAGTCGATTCGGCGCCGTTCGCAGCAACTCGGACTGACGTATGGAACGACTTGGCGCATTTTGCGTCAAGATCTTAAATTGAAAGCGTACAAAATACAGCTTGTGCAACAACTGAAGCCGCTCGACCTTCCCAAGCGACATCGCTTCGCTCTATGGGCTCTTAAAAAGTTCCAAGAAGATCCGACGTTTTCGAGGCAAATTTTGTTTAGCGATGAGGCCCACTTCTGGCTCAATGGGTATGTAAACAAACAAAATTGCCGCATTTGGGACGAAGAGCAACCTGAAGAGATTGAAGAACTGCCACTTCATCCAGAAAAAACAACGGTTTGGTGTGGTTTGTGGGCCGGTGGAATCATCGGTCCATATTTCTTTAAAAATTATGCCGGTGCGAACGTAACCGTCAATGGCGACCGTTATCGTGCCATGATAACCGACTATTTGATGCCTGAAATTGAAGCTCGTGATCTCGGCAACATTTGGTTTCAGCAAGACGGCGCCACTTCCCACACATCGCATCAATCAATGGACTTATTGAGAGAACATTTCGGTGAGCACATAATTTCACGTTTTGGGCCGGTCGATTGGCCATCAAGATCGTGTGATATCACACCGTTTGACTTTTTCCTGTGGGGATATGTAAAGTCAAAAGCTTATGCCGACAAACCCGCTTCGATTCAGGCCTTGGAGGAAAACATCACGCGTGTCATTCGCCAGTTACCAGTCGAAATGCTCGAACGAGTGATCGAAAATTGGACTCAACGGATGGACCATCTGCGACGTAGTAACGTCCAACATTTGATAGACATAATCTTCAAAAAATAAATGCCAAAGAATGTTCTTTTAAATGATAATAAACATTCTCCATTAAATTTGAATTTTCTGTGTTTTTTTCTTTAAAAAAGTAGGGAACCTCGAAATGGATCACCCTTTACTTAGAAAACTATTTGCACATTTCTTTATTTTGAAATATTCCTTTTTATACGTATGTATATACAGCTTTCAGGATGGGACTTTAGACTTCTGACGATTAAAAAATGGTATAGTAGGTGGGTTTATTGGCATTCCCGTAGTAAAACAAATCAAATTTTGAATGCATTCTTGCTGTTTTCAGGGTTGACAAAAGAATGTTGTAAATTTAGAGAAGGCAAACTATATTTATTCGGTAGAGGGATATCTAAGCAATAATTTGGTGTATTATTTATGAAATTACTCTAGCAGACAAGAAAGTTATAAGGAAATATGGGTTTCCTCGATTTTTTTATTTAAAAAAGGGCTGCCAACCACATCCGACCATTTAAAAGTTGGTAACTCTATATTTTCGTTATTAGAAAAACCAGATCTTCAATTTGGTTCTGAATAATAATTAGATACCTAAGTTGTAGTCGAAAATCTTGCTGCTTAAAATAGAGTTGCGAACACCATCCGACCATTTTATACTAGGCAACGGTATCTCACCGAGCTCTATAATTTCGATGCAATTTCAACCATTAACTTTATGAGCTAACATGATCCGACCAAAATACATTAGGCAACCCATGGCGCTTGATTTATCTGCACGAGCTCTATCGATGAGTCTACATACGAATGTCTAACCTTATGAGCTAAGTAATTTGACAATCTGACGCTTGGACTGTTCGCTTTAGGACTTCTATGGGCTGGTAATGCCTGATAAAAAAGTGTTATTGAATTTTTATACCCTATCCTAAGGGTATATTAATTTTGACACATAGTTTGTAACACCCCTTAATATTCGCCGTAGACCCATAAAAGTATATTTATTTATGATCAGGACCAAATCCTAAGACTATCTAGCAATGTCCGTCCGTCCGTCCGTCCGTCCGTCCGTCCGTACGCAATTTTTAGGCCTTTAAAATTAAGCTAGGAAGCTGAAATTTGGACCACATATTCCCTAGGGCTCCGAAATGGTTAAGTGTAAACATTTTTTGAATACGCCTACTGCCACGCCCACAATTTAGAAAAAACCGTTTTAAAGCTAAAGTTAGAGAGATAGAGTGATACAATGTAGGCACTGCCCTCCTTTATAAGTTTGTCATATAAAGTTTTTTGCCACGCCTACTTTTTGTGGGCGTTTTTGTTTAAAATGCTGTTTTCTTCGAAAATTTTCACAGAAAGCGAAAAAAACTGTTTAACAAAATATTTACTCAATATTTTTTCCAACATATCGCCCATACAAAGTTTTTGGCCACGCCCACTTTTTGGGGGTGTTTTTTCAAAAAATTTTTTTTTTTTTTTTAATTAATAGAACTAAATAAAATGCTATCCATCATCTTCTTAATGCTTTTTTCTTTGGGGCATATAGGGATATGGATAGGGTATCATACTGTTCGCCTCAAGCGGACTGTAGCCTTTCCTTATGTTTTTATATAATTTTTTGTAAATTTGGTTGCTCTAGATAAGCGTAGAAATTGTGTATAGTAGATTTACGAGTTTATTAAACACCGCTCGCTGCGTTTAGGGTCTAAAAATTGCATGCTAACTGTAAATAACGTAAGAATAGATATGTTTTTCCATGATTAAATTCTTTTGTTCATTTATTTTAATTTTTAGTATATTTCACTCCAAAATTTTTTGTTGTATTCAATTTCCAAAATAGTTTATCACCTAATTTCTGGTTCAGAATATATGTATGTAGATAGATTGAGCTAGTGTAAACACATCTTTATATTCATGCGCGCTAGGCTTTTTCTATAACAAAACTTAATACATTCGTTATAACCAGCAGGCGAATAAGGGTGAGAAATTAAAATTTTGTGTATGTTGATGATGTGCGCACATCTATCTATACACTGTGTTTTGGACAGCTTTGCTTTGAAGATGCGAATGCTTTAGCAGCAACTACTATTTTTATCTTCATTCAAGATAGCAGCGAGATTTCGTGCATATTTGTTATTGTTACCTTCTCATTCCGTTGGCTTTGTTTTGTAATTTGTCGGTTACTTACTTAGTAAACGGAAGATTTACATATGGATACAATTATTTGGATCATAGGTGGGGACTGGAATAGAAATGTCCAGTTTTATTGTGCGTTCAATTTTCTTCAGTGGCATTGCTTTTCAACTTCCAGTAAATATTTTGTGATATCTTTAATAATTGCAATTGCTGCTCTTAATACAAAAAATATAGCAAACGAATATTCAGTTAAAGCATAAATTCCTTTTCGCTGTGGAATCAATTTTGTTTACTTAACTAATGGTAAGTTTGAAAATAAATCTTCAAAATTTTGCATCGATCCCAAAACGCAAATATAATATTAAATTAATGTGCGAATTTAGCGAAATGTGTAGTTTGCAAGGAGAGTGAGATTTGGGATTTGGGTACGAACGTGAAAAGTTTTCTGTTTGCCTACATTTGGCTAGAGTTCTTGATAGTATTTCCTGGAATCTTCTTCAGTTGTCTTGTCTTCAAAAGAAAGTGTGATCTAATGTTTAGTTACTCAGTGACGTCCACAACTTGAATTGGCCACAATTTCGAAATGAAAACATTGTCATCCATTGTGACGTGCTTTTGATCAGCATAAAAGTTTTTTTTTTGATATCTATAATTAACATAAGCATGCTTTTTTTTATTGCGCTGATACTTTTGGGAAAATGAAATTGGCAACCACCGACTCGCATGTGCATTTCAGGCCAGTCTTGAATATGTTAAATGAATTACTATTTTTAGCATTTCAGCTAAGATTGGCTGTAGCATTGGTGTAAATGTGCTTTACATGTCATAGTCATCTTAGACACCCAATATGCAGATTTCTGACCAGGACGATATCGCTTTCAACGACAACGGGACCAAACATTTTATGAAGAATACTTTCTCTCGAAACCACTAAGTACACAGGTCATGTACAAAGAGTCCATGCCTCAGATCCATAACGCAGTACTGGCAAAGTTTCATACAGTCTTCCTAGTTGTTAAGAAGAAGAGCACATGCTTGCATTCTCCGCCCGAAAAAGCTTCAATTGGCCAGCCTTATTTTCCAATTATAGGTGAATTAGTTGTTGTATCCTTTAATCTGGTTAGTCTCGATGAACTTTGTACGCACTTTGAAAATATCCAAATGTGCCTACTATCGTTTATAATTTTGTTGTATTCTTAATCACTTATTTAAGCACATGTTGAATGTTAGATTTTCTTAAAAATTTCACCATGAGAAAAATTCCTCTCCTTAGTTATATCAACATTTTTTCCGCGGTCACCACAATTTATGTTATTTTCCGCCAGTGATGTTCAGATGCCCTTTTTGTTGGCAGCATAAACTTATGTACTTTGTCTTCAATAACCGCTAGACCCATTTTCTGTACTTGCAAATTCTTGAATTCCAAATCAAAGGATTTAAATGAAGGTTACCGTTGGGCTACTATAGTGCCAATTTTATTTTTTTTGGATAAGATAGGTCAAGATGTATCGGACACCTTTTGGATTCATGCTACCTTTAATCAAATTAATTTTCTTGCTTACAATAGTGAGAAGTAAGGTTACAATACGACAGTTTTTTTCGTATGTGAAGCTCTTGTTCTGGTTTCCTGTGATTTATAAATAAAATAAGTAGGTATAACTCCGAGAAGGCATATGTCGTTCATTGTCACTTCTCTGCAATTGCTACCATTAACAATCATAACTTATAACATAAAATTCCTCTCTACTAGATTCAACCTACCATTTTATTTGTTTGATCTTCCTTCATACTTAAAATTCTTATTAAACACATGTACATATATGTATGTAGGTTTATCATGAATAAATTAGAAAAATTCTGGACAGAGAACGAAAATTGCTAACAATTTGCAGCATTAATTTATTTATAATACGTACTGTATATGTGTTTTAATTTTAAAATTTTATTGACTTAATGACTTGCTTTATTTTCCTATAACTAATATATTCACATCTTTATAGTCAATCAACAATATTTTATTGTTGCAGATGACCCGTTACAAACATGCAGACTTTAATGATGATGACACCAGCTCTGTTGGAGCGATTCAGCTGACAGAAACAAATTCGGGATCAGGTTGTCACCTGCGATATCATACGTCTAGGGTATGTTAAAAACTATACATTATTTTTAACTTTCTCCAATGAATACTTAACTAAAGAGAAAGTTATTGCGATCGTGCGGAAATTTCGAACTCAAACTGAGTATGAGACTATAGAGAAGACCAAAAAAGTGGGTCCTCCAATGCCGTTAGTCCGGGTGCCATATTGCGCTCGTATATAAATTTATGGGGCTAACACCTCACAGGTTTTTTTTCTGTTTTGCTCTATTTTAACAGCATGGTACCTGCCATAAAATTGTTCTATGTAAAAATCACTTACCAATAATTTCTTAGTTCCAAGAATTTTTGCGTATATTTGTATTTTGGATACTTATGTCGTTTTCGTTTGGTAATCCGGAAGACTTCCAGACTCTTCTGAAACTGTTGGTTTGGTACTAAAATAACAGTTCCTCTCCTCAGAATCAAATCCAGAAGTACTAACACATTCAAACGTCATGATCGATAAATGTCATATTTGTTGCTGTTCCATTTAATAATTCTTCAATTTTGCCGAGATTAGCTGAAAATTATTTCCAAATTTAACTATACAAATTATTTCATATTTGGTGTAATATAAACATATTACATATTACTATGGCTAATATGATTTGTCTTCCATCCCCTTTATTGTCATTAGATTGGTAGTGAGGCGGTTGGAAATACATATACACAAAACCAACGACAAATACACTTAAAATTTAAATGAAATTTGCTTGTTCGATTGGCATCCCGGATCGGAGAGTTCTTCCGGATTGGCAAATGAAAACGACATTAAGGTGCGATCAGACATTCATCCAAATTTGTCATCCGGATGACCGTCTGATCGCACCTTTAAAGTGGGGACAAAAATAAATTTCTCTGTTTTTTTATACCGTTAAGTTGAAGAAATCTGCGTACTTCGACTTTTGAAATATTTTTCTTTTTCAACTTTTTTTTTTCACATAACGATTTTTAAAAATTTAAATTGAATTCGTTTTCTCAAAAACGATTTTTTTTATATTTTGAACAACTATGTTTAAAGTCTCCAATATCAAAAATTACATTAATATCGCTAGAAGCTTTTTTTAAAAAATCGAATTTTTCAAAACATAAAAAGTGATTTAAATAATCTTCCTTTTTTTATGCGATTTAAAAAAGCATCTCTTGTATTATATTATTTTATTTTATTATTTACTTTTAAACAGTTTGTATGAATTTCATGAAACTTAATTAATGTAATTTAAATTTGTTTACATTAATATCTACCGTTTCTGATACTTACTTACAGATATGTATGAACCTGTTTATTCAGCTTATTATTATTCACCTCAATTACCGTTGTCGTTTCCGACTCAAAAAACAAACGACTCTTTCCGACTCCTATTATTAATGTCTTTTTCAGGCGACAAACGTCGGATGGATTTTAAGTCGTCTCCCGACTCTTATTTTATTACCGAAAGAGTCGGATCACTACTAATGACCTAAAACCGCCTTTTTTGTAGTGAGCAATTTTGGTCCCGTTGGAGAAGACATGAGAAAAAAAAAATATTTATCATGTTCAAAATAAAACAAAAAAAAAAATACAGTTTGCGGTACTTTTTTAACATAACATTATAAAAAATTATGTTGGCAAATAAGATGTTTCGAAATCTACTGTTTTTAATCCCTTTGCCAGTTCAATGTTTTTTTTTCCATTAAAAAAGTACCGAAAACTGTATTTTGCTGTATCTGATCCCGAATTTGTTTCTGTCAGCTGAATCGCTCCAACAGAGCGACAATCTTTCTCAAGTCTTTCTCTTTCGACATCATTCAAGTCGGGTGCGAATCTACTAAAAGTTCCTCGAGTCGGTAATAGAGCCAAAAATCCGACCCGACTTAAGATCCGACAAATGTCCTTTTTCATGATTCCATGATTTTATTCTATTTTTAATCAAATTTTTATTATCAGGCGGGGGCCAACTGCGATGCAGTAAAATTAGGAAATGTATGTGTCCTTTAATTTCTGATCACAGCCATGTCATATTAAAGAATATACAATTATTTTGTATATTATTGAAACACTTATTTGAACTTTTTTAGTTACTAAAGTTAACATTATCTAGCATAAATTTTATTGTAATCGTTTTAGGCAACATCGAAATGGCGATCGCGTAACAGACTAGAAAAATGGCTTCTCTTAACTACAGGTCTTATGTCATTGATTATTCTTACACTGTTGATTGTAATTGCAACAAACTCAAACGAAAGTACCACCCGCATTCTGCACGTGCAGCCACACTCAAAACGTAAGTTGTCTTGTACAATGTCGACCAATATAATAGCACTGTAGGATTTTTTGGCATTTTATAAAGTTATTTGCAATATGACAACTTCGTGTTTCAGCAAAGAAGTTCATTTTAGTACGTCAAAACTCCTTAACTTCCGAAAAAAAATATATATGTGCGAAGTGGGATAATACAACATATAGAGTTGCAATCGCTGTAGTTATGCATAGTATTGCAAGCCGAACTACGCGTTATCAAGGCTTGGTAGGTTTTTTTTTTACAACTCTAAAGTTTTATTTAAATGTAAAACGTACCTAGACAAAATTCTAAATTACCTACATGTGAATTTTGTTTTGTTTTTTTTATGTAATGTGTTAATTACTTGGTATATTTATCTATTTTTTTTAAAAATATAATAAACATGGTTTGTGAAATTATGAAATTAAGGCCGATATTTTCCGACTAATTTTAAAAAATGAGCTTCGTACACCTATTTATTAACCCCTATTGGTGTAATACGAGAGCTCAGAAAACTTACGAAAGGTCCCAGATACTATTAAGTTAAGAGTAATAATAAACTTCAATAGGCCCAAAAATTCCAAATAAGCTGTGAAAGTTGATATTTTATAATAATATTATATTTAATTATAAATATTTTGAAAACGAAGAGGAAAAATATGAAAACTCCTGCTAAAGTATTCTGGAGTTGATGGTACTCCTAATCGTGCAATCAAGTTTTTTTCCGCGCATAGATAATATCCGTACTTATTTAGCTTGAAACCAAAGTATGCATACGTAGAACTTCGAATGTTAAAACATTCGGCCCTACCGAGGTATCCGTCGGAACGGAAAATTCTCCGATTTCCTCCGATTCGGAGGATTTTTGCTTCAAGGTATTCTTCGGAACATCTGTTCGGAACATTGTTCCGACAGCAAAAAACGCAAAACTAATGATCTGCGTTGCAGTGCGATGAAATGCATTAGCAGTGACATTTGTGACAGTTGCACACCATTTTATGTCCGATCTCCTCCGACAGCAAGTGGTCGCGGAATTTTTTCCGATTTTCGGATAAGCAGTTAAAAAATGTAAGCAAGTATAAATAAAAAAATTTAAAAAAAGTATTAAGTATAAAATACCTCCCTCCTGTCAACATATACAAATTTAAAGTTTTGTAAATACAAATATGGGTCGACATATATCGGTACATTTTATACATCTCTATCAGAACCTAGCATTTGTCGCATGTCAGATCAATGCGTCGTCGCATTTTAATTATTTTTTTCCGAAATCGGATACCTCGAATATAATTAAGGTCTCCACAGCGTATAGGTTGCGGAGAATTTTCCATTCCGACGAATACCTCGGTAGGGTCGAATATCTTGTGCGTGAGTCAACGTACACAATCACATATTTTTGTTTATCATTAGCCGGTTTAGTGTACCACCTGAAAGTTTTTATTGGCTGCCTCACCTCTTGCGAACGTCTGACAAACATCCAAGAGTAAGAATTGTCATGAGAAGTCTCAAAAATTATTTGCCTTTCGGAATCGGCATTAAACTGTAGATCCCTTCCATTCGTATAGCCTTCCAAATATATCTTCGCACACATATTGGTTGAAGATGCTAGACTGTATCGGCCGTTTAAGCCTAATATTTATTTTATTTTTTATTTTAATCCAGGTGAGTTGTTCTTTGGGAGGTAATTCTTAGTAGTATACATTTTTTTGGTGAAAAATAGATAAATGTAATGAAATAAACATATTGGTTAGTATAAGTTCATGCAAAGATATTAACTACCTTTATTTTTACTGTTGTTTAACACAGCAAACTAAAAATTAAGTAAATAAATGCAAACAAAAATGTGACTTTATTTATTGGTATTATAGCGAAATATCAGTACTAAAATCAAAAATCATAAAAATCGGAAGAAAAATTTTTATTCGGGTCTAAAGTGGTCGAACTGTCTTTTTTTATATAAAGTTACTTTGTACCTGTCCAAGTTCTATAAGAGGTTCCAAAATTTCAATTGATCTTTCACTGAACTTTATCGGTTAGTATTCAATAAAAATAATATTTCTATATTTATCTTAATTTCCTTAATTAAAATACTTCTTATATATAAAATATAATAAATATGCATAAAAAATAGAATAAATATGCATAAAAATGCATTAATAATAACGAATAAAAAACAGTATTGACCATTACTATTTCTAGTTAAATGCTATTCATTTTTATGTTTTTGAGGAATTTAAAATATAGTTTGGTTTTATTTGTTATAAAAAGGGATTAATTAATTTTAATTTTTATTGAATAACTCCAAATGATAATTTGAGAAATTTTAACAAACGAGTTGAATACGAGTTTTATACATAGAGCCTCAATCACGGTAATTTTTGAACAGGAAAAAGTAACCATTTCTTTGAGAAGCTTAAATAAACGACAAAGTCGCAGTTGTAAGAGTCATACAAAAGCTTAGATTTAAAGCAATATTTAATGGATTTTAAAGACTTTCTAAAATAAAAAGTAACACTTGATGTAACTGAATTCAGGAGATTTGGACTACTGGAGTAACCTTCTTAACAGGAACACCCTGATGATCATATAATTAGGGAGTTATAAATGGCTTGGTGCTATAATATTGGCCGACAGTATATACTTATGTATATTCATACCTATGTTTTGCATAGTTTGTTATAAAACTTTTTTTTAATCAATATAACGAAAATAAATTCAAGCACTTCAACCACCGTCGCCAAAATTACGGCAAACTCCACTCAGTGAAATTTTGAAACCAATTTATACGAGTAGAGGTAAAGCAGGAAGTGCTCAAGGAAACATTAAAAATTCATCTGCTTCAGAACCTTGCCTAAATAAGTATTGTATTTTTGCGGCTAGTGAGATCTTAAAATCTCTTGACCCGACCATAGATCCTTGTGATGATTTCTATGGCTTTGCATGGTAAGAATGAATATATAATTTGTACCATTGAATATTATACCCAAATATTTAATATTTACTCGCATTAGTTCGATATATTAAAATATCGAATGCCAATGTTTTGGGACTAATGAATGTCCTCTTCACTTTTCTCTCTTTTTGTTCTTAACAAATGTAATGAAACACAATTGACATAGTAACCAATGGATACGCGAAAATCCGTTGCCGGATGGAAAGTCGGTATGGGGTACTTTTGGAAAATTGGAAATGCGAAATCAGTTAGTAATAAGGAACATATTAGGTAATAGAGGGCTTAATGATGTTTTTATTATTTATTGGTAATGTGCATATGTTAACCTTCTGTTTGATTAGAAAAACCTTTTACGTATTTCAAATCGGAAGCAGAACGTAAGGCGAAACTTTATTACCAGTCGTGCATGGATGAGGATGAGATTATGGACAAACTAGGACCTAAACCAATGCAAGATTTTATACGTCAAGTTGGTGGTTGGAATATATCTAACTCAGGGTACCAAGCAGACAAGTGGTCTCTGGAATCAACTCTAAAGATCCTTCAAAATAGGTGAGTTCAGGAATGTGATCGGAAACTATGTACGCATAGTACATACGCTTGAATGAGCTTTATATGATGCATGTTTGTCGCGGTATATCATTTTCCCTTACTTTCTTCAATAGAATAAATTTGAACGTAATTCCGAAATGAAAAATCAATCAATCAAATGTCGGCAGCACAATTTACGAGTGATTTTAAAGAGTTTCATTTGATATTAAAGATATATATTTTATGTGTATACCTTTCAATGCTTTCGATGCATATCAATTTACAAAACTAATTCAATAATTGAAAAAAAATATTAGAAGTTGTGCTTCCGTCTTCATCATTTTATGATAACACCCAAATTAAACCTATTTTTATAACAAAAATGCAAAAATTCTTCGACAGCTTTTTAAGCTATTTTACTATCCTCAACTTACTTTACTATCCTCACAAGAAAAAAATTAATGCCAAGGGAGTATTAATAATAAAACTGAAAGTTAAAATTCCTATTTTCGCAGATACAATATGGGGGGATTTTTTTCATGGGCTATTGGTGAGGACGATAAAAATTCGTCGAATCATATCATACAAATTGATCAGGGTGGCTTGGCTCTGCCAACACGTGATCATTACCTAAACACAACAGTTCACGAAAAAGTCCTGGCAGCATATTTGGAGTATATGACCAAAACAGGTGTGCTTTTAGGGGGTAACGAGCCAGATGTAAGACGCCAAATGCAGGATGTGCTGGAAATTGAAACCAAAATTGCCAGTATAACAGGTAACTTGAAACTTGAAAGAGATAAAAATTGATCTAAAAAAGGTGAACTTGTTTTTCATTTTTATGCAAAGCTCCAGCAGAAGAGCGCAGAAACGAGGAAGCTATGTACAATGCCATGACATTGCGAGAGGTAGATAAAATGGCTCCCTTTATGAATTTTACAGTACACTTTGCCGATGCACTTGCAAACATTGGTCGTTCGATTACTCAGGACGACAGGGTGGTGGTTTATGCTCCAGATTATTTGCGTAACTTATCTGAAATTGTTCGTCAATATCGAGTGACAGAAAAGGGTCGCGTGTAAGTATGAAAAAAATCAATATGTGTGTGTGTGAGTAATAACAGAATTGGACTGATTTTTTTTTTAATTTGTTGCAAGTCCTATAAAGAGCAGGAAAAAAAAAGAGTGGGGATTCGTGATTTGTTTTGTATGATAAAGGAAAAAAAACGTTATATCTTGCAGTGCATTTTAAATATTGTGGTTGTAATATATAAGGGATGAAATGCAAGAAATGGGGATAAAGTTCCATGAAATTCGAATGCTAAAAAAAGCTATCCAATTTGGTTCATAAAAAGTTTGCACAAAGTCTTAACTGAAATTTATATTCAATTTTAAAACTTTTCTTTGCAGTACTCTTAGTAACTACCTGGTTTGGCAAGGAGTGCGTACTTTAACAGCTTGTCTGTCTAAACCATTCCGTGATGCATACAAAGGTGTGCGAAAAGCGTTATTGGGCTCGGATGGAACTGAAGAAACCTGGCGATATTGTGTGACTGACACAAGCAACGTTATCGGTTTCGCTGTTGGTGCTATTTTTGTCCGCCAAACCTTTCAAGGCGATGCTAAGCCACAAGCTGAAAAAATGATTGATGAAGTTCGTGAAGCTTTCAAAAAGAATTTACGCAATATATCCTGGATGGACCGTCGAACGCGAAAATTGGCTGAAGAGAAAGCCGACGCCATTACGGACATGATTGGTTTTCCAGAGTACATACTAAATGCGACTCACTTAGATGAAAAATATAGCGATTTGAAAATCGATGCAAAAGAATATTTTGGTAATAATCTGCGTATTAATCAATATAATTTGAAAAAGAATTTAGAAAAGTTAGACACTCCGGTTAACAAGAGCGCATGGGGAATGACACCACCAACAGTTAACGCATACTACACACCGACAAAAAATCAAATAGTATTCCCAGCGGGAATTTTACAGAAACCTTTCTATGATGTACATTATCCAAAGAGTTTAAACTATGGTGCTATGGGTGTAGTAATGGGTCATGAGCTCACACATGCGTTCGATGATCAAGGCAGGGAGTATGACAAGTATGGTAACTTAAACAAATGGTGGGACCAGACCAGTGTCGAGCGTTTTGTAGAACAGACCAATTGCATTATTAAACAATATAGCAACTTCGAAGTCATTGGAATGAATTTGAATGGCAAGCAAACAGTTGGTAAGCTGCGATATTCTAATGTACTTTCATAATTGTTATTTCTAAACTTGTCTGAAGGAGAGAATATTGCCGACAACGGAGGACTAAAGGCTGCGTTTCATGCATATTTAAATTCAAGAAGCGAAAAGGAAGCTGATTACTTACCCTTACCCGGGTTAAATTTGACCCATAGCCAATTGTTTTTTGTTTCGTTTGCGCAAGTAAGTATCTATAAGAAAAGACAAGTATTAAGTTTCTGTAATGGTTAAAGTCTTGGCAAATTATAATATTAAATAAAAAAAACAGTTAAATAAAACATCAAAAATATCATCTGAATATAAATCCTACTGCTCCAACTTTTAAGTAGGCTACCTTTGGCACAAATGTGTCTACAATTTAATGCCGATTCCGAATGTCACATTCTAGAAGATTCTCATGATTTGTTATTCTCTTGAATGTTTGTCAGACTTTCGCAAGCGGTGGGACATAGAAAAACTTAAGATGCGACCGGGGAGAATTTGAACCCCTGACTTCACGCTATAATCCAGCACACTATCCGCTGAGCTAAACCACTGATACACTGTCCGCCTTAAATTAAATAAATAAAACTTTATAAGTTGAATTGAAAAACAAAAAACCTGGCAAAAAACATTCAAAGAAACCTGTTTCTCTTATTCTTAGGTTTGGTGCTCGGCCGTAACAGATGAAGCAGCAACACTTCAAATAGAAAAAGACCCACATGCCCCAGCAGAATATCGTGTCATCGGTCCTTTATCCAATTTAAAGGAATTTTCTAAGGAATTCAATTGCCCTTTGGGATCACGAATGAATCCCGAGGAAAAATGTGAAGTTTGGTAAATTTACTTCAAGCTATGTATAAATAAATGTATATATGGATAAAAAAATAAGAACATGATAAATACATACATATACGTAATATGTATATACAGTGAGTGTCAAAAGTAAAGTGTATACTTTTTTAAAATATTCGTTTTTATATGTACATATATACATATATAAAGGTAGCATCATAGTAACACCGCTCAGAAGAAACATCTTTTTGATTAGAAGTTCTTGAGTTCCGATGAATAAAACAATGTGTTTTTTTTTATCCCAATGCAAGTCATAGGAGCATTAACCAAGTCATAGGAGCATTAACCAAAAATTAACGATTTTGAGGTGGAAATATAAATAAATTGTGCCCTATACTGAATATTACCATATAATGTTTGTTAGATTTTAATTTAAAATGCATCTTCTTAGAACGTTTACTTGATTCACATTCACGACTTACAATTTCAATAAATTAGACCCACCTACTATACCATGTTTTAGTTGTCGGAAATTCAGTACTTCAAGATGTTTCTTCTTAACACCCGGATCTCACCTCAACATGTGAACAGTTAATGCGGTATTTTTTAATCTAAAATAAGTATACATGCTGTACACGCTAAAACTAAATAAAAAAATATGTTTGATATTATGTATAAATTGTCCAAATAACTTTAAACAAATATCATTGCACAATATACATAATATGTGTTGGTAGTATCTGACAAAAACTAAAAAAACTAAATCAGAACATATACCTTTCCTATAGCTAATTATATATTTTGCAGTTATTAATTGTAAACAAGAAATCTATATGCCCTATTATATATTTTTAGTAAACTATAAAAGTATTTATTTAATAGATGTGAACAAAGCAACATATTATGTACGAAAACACCAATTATATGTATTTTATCCCAAAAAAAATTAAAGTAATGGGTTCTTTTGTTAGGACCACAGTATGAATCGGTTTTTTAAAAAGAAGTACACTGTCGTGTGCTACTGTTTCAAATGTACCATGTATGTATAGTTATTTTGTGTAGATAGAAATTTTTTTCTCCGTTAGAAATATATTAATAAATTTTATAAATGTACATTTAAAAAGTCTTTTATGGAAAATAAATATCATATTCAATTATCCTATGTATAAAGAACTAACAATAAAATGTGACACTGATAAATATACATATTATACTTGTCATCTTACTCCTATTTGAGTAGATATCACTGCTTGTGATCCATTTCGTTATTTTTAAATATTCTCTACTTATGCTAGCTCTCACCTCTCTTATCATTGCTTCACTACGAAAAAAATATTTCTTTTGAAAAATCTGAAAGTTTAGATTTTGTAATTTCGCCACTTTTTTACATGCAGGCAATGCCCATGGACATTATTAACAATTGGAAATAGATCATAAGGTTCATGGAAATTATGTCGATTTATAAATGGACATTATTTATATGTAGGTGTGTATATAAAAATGTAATCCCTTATTACAATTATATTTATGTGTCCATTTTACAATTTGGAGACAATGGTATTAGGTAGTCACAAAGCTAACGAATGTAACTCGCTATTTATTATGATAAGCTATAATATAGGCTGAGTTTCAAATTTCCAATAGCTTACTGTGATTCAATGTACATCTGATCAAAATGACATTTCCATTTTAGTTATTTTGAAGTCCACATAAAAATGGAAGCATCTTCACCAGAATGGTAAGTAATTGTTATTGATATTATGTTTAAGTCTGAGTTCTTGCAGAGTGTCCTTTTATTTAAGAAAATGTGTTTATTTTCTAATATTGAGCAAAACACATCCTAGTCACTACATGTGAGCGACTGTCAAATAAAACAAATTAATTTCAAATTATTAGTATGTGGTTTTGTTTTTTATTTCAATGAATCCATGCCCCAAAAACAAAGCCTTAAGAACATGATGACATTATCTTTCATTCTATGAAAATTATAAAAAAGAAAAATAATATTTGTAAACACTCTCCCAAAAAGTTTTCGTGGTCAAAATGGTACGAAATTTAAGATTATACTTTGAAATATTGAAATTAGTTTGTGAATAGTTTTCACCTTGTTTTACCGAAATATTTCTGAACGACACTCTCTTACATAAACGACAAGCTTGTACAAATCCGTTCGATTCTTAACTAGCTTTTACTCAACGTCGTTCATAAATTTGAAAAACTCGTGAAAAAAGGGACACTTTCAAGTGTTTTTTTTTCTATTCTCCCATGCCTGTCTTTTGGTCAACATAAAGTTTTCCACAACACACATCTGTAAGTAGAACATGCCTCCTGTAAATAAATCAACAATTTCTTTATATTTATTTATATATTATTCTTATTTTCTTACTTTAAATTTTTATTACAAACGCGTTATTTAGCTTTTTCGTCAGTAGGCGCGTTTTTGACTTAACCTTAGTACTTGACATTGACATTTTCCAATTTACATGCAGGCAATATTTTTTGCCTGTCAAATTTCATGTTCTTACCTTTCGAAATCCCTGTATAATTTTTCGCCAATTTCTCAGTACGCGGATAAGTTTGTGTTATTAATGGAAATAATTTATCAAATGTGTTAAAAAAATTACTTGAGATTGATATTGTAAAAAAGGTACCATCAATAAATTCAAATGATGCAAAATTTATTTTATGTCACTAAACTATAATTAATATCTTTTAATATTTTCACAATTATATAACAAACAAAAATATATAAAAACATAACCCGCATGAATGTTAGTGTTGTAACAAGTAGAATAGAAGAATCTCACTGTTATTTAATAAAGAAGTGATGAGCCCGCTACTCTACTTACCTTGTTACACTAATGAATCGGGAAAACTATGCAGTTTCATTTTACTCTTGTTTTTATAATACGTGCGCACTTAAGAGATTGTATTTTCCTCACCCTTTTAAAAATGTATCCATCGAATAAAGTCCAAAATAGGGCTAAGCCTTATCAATTATTACCCAAACCTGGTTGTAATTATGAGTTGGTGTACCTGTAGGTCCGTCTTCTTTGATATGGCAGTAACCAATGTAATGGTATGAATTGACAATGTACAGTTAAAGGCAATACAACCTATTAGCATTAAGTACTGAACACAGCTTATGAAATTCGAGCTTAAGCTTTATTTCGTTGCTTATCTTAAAGATAAGTCAAAATGAGAACTTAGGGTTTTTAAAAGAAACCAAGTGAATCATGTTATTTTACTTATTTTACATTCACTTATGTGCATATAGTGACCATAATTTTTTTTCAAATGTTTAACAAAAATTTGCTGTAACACATTTTCTACTCACAATTCTGCAATTACGCGTAAGTTAAATTGGAAATTTAAAATTAAACAATATTATAAGCTTAGCACTTTTTCGAGTTTTTGAATTAATTTTAAAAAGTACTTTGGTCTTTTTCATTTTCTTTATACGTACACATTTTTAAACATATAACGACAAACTAAAACAGTAACAAAATAATTAATTATTATTAATTTTCTTTTTTTAAACGACACATCGTGAAAGGAGTTTTTCAAATATAAATCAATAATTAATAAAACTCCAAAACACAATATCGTACAACTAAAAAAGGACTCACTTTAACAGTTTAATTTGTGTGAGTACTTTTCTTAAGGCGGTAAATTTGAATTAGATTATCCTGTTGTTATAGAGGCACTCTTTTCTTTATAAATAAATAACTTCAAAATAATTCTATTTTCTTAAGTCACAGTGCAAACACCATGGAAAATATCCGGCTTTATTCAATGGTGTTCAATAACTGAATATGAGAAATTCTTTGATAGATATCGGTTTTTATAGGTCTGTTATCTGCATTTGACAATTCTGTCTCACCTCATGATAATGATATGAGTTTTTTTTTTGATTTGTTAACCGTTTGGCTTTATTCACATATGCAGGTAAGTACATACATACATATATACAGAATTGGATGGTTTCTTTCTTCATTACGCTCCATTCCATTCGATTACACATATCTGTATCGATGGAATCGGCAATGTCAATTCGTCTTCTTACGCTTGTGTGGGGCCATAGTTCTTCAAATGCTTATATATTTTAAGTATTTTGGCGGTTTTCTTAAGATAACACGTTATCAGATAGGGTCTCACTGGGTTTTTTTTACTGCATACTCCTTCAAATGTAAAGGGGTTAGGTAGAAAAGTCGAGATTGTGTAAGCTCGGTTATAGACTCCAATAGCGTTTCCCTACATAAAGTATTTCTTACGCTTACGTCGTCATATTGATAACAAAATATACTATCTGGGCAACCTATAATATTTTTCGGTTTGTCACGTAAACCAATTATGTAGGTATATACATATATACTTAGTATTGATGAATTGAGAAGCATTAGAATAAAACAACATTTTCGCAAATATTGACTCAGAAATATTTAAAATAAACAGGTGGGATTAAAAGACGACAAGGCATTCGATTTCTTTCGCGAGTCCTGGTCATAATGGGCCTATCATTGGGCCTAATAATTGCTTAAAAAAGACAACCCCTTTAAATAAAAATAGATAGATGACGAATTTTAATCTACTGGTTTGTCGAAGAGACACTTGTTTTTTCGCTTTCCTTTAAATTCTTCTTTTCAAGAAATTGTACAAATTATTTACTAAATATTCTTTTTATGTATGTATGTATGTATATAAAAAAGAGCAGTTCACTTGACCGCTGAAACACACAACACATGTTATGACATCAGATGTGCCCTAAACACTCAAATTTTTTAAACGACTTGGCCGATTTAAGTCATATGCGCACAATATACCTAGGTGTTTTTATTAATTCATACAATAGTTCATAGTTATAACAAGCTACGATATTTGGCTATACGGCGCTGTAGTCAAGCTATCGACAAACTCTATAGCAGCAAATTTTACAGAAGACACTAAAAACCGTCGTCCCATGTATTTATATTATATTATATTTAAAAATTGAAAATCCCTTCAGTACCTATTATTTAAATCTTGTAATTAGACTATATTTTATGCATAAAATGTAAAAAGTGCAGTAAGCTGGTTTGCGACTTAATGTGTCGATATGCTTAAGTTAAACTGACTTATATTCATAATAAATTATCAAAATCTGAACTATATTGGCCAGTAATTCATTAATTAAAGTCTGATCTAATTTATATTTCCTTAATCTTAACCAAGACTAAATCTAGTCAGGAAAGACAAATTTTTGCCGGATCCAACTCCTTTAAAAAAAAAATAAGTTCGAGGCGAATCCATCAGTAAGTATTGAAAGCAAATACCATAAAGTTGTCTTGCAAACATACCTACTGTCGCTTTGATAAAAAAAATCCAAGATAAAATGTACTTTCCGTCGTTGCTTGGATCGTTAATAAGTCCCTTGCCGAGCTTACCAAAAACCTTTACAAAAAATCCGTTAGCATTAGAAGTTCAGATATATAATTCCACTGTTATAAGTGAAGTAAGACTGATTTTAAACACGGCGCTCGTTAAAAGACATGCCTTGCTTAACTAGCCTGATTTTCGCTGACAAGACTGAATTAGAATTAATTTTTTAAAAAAAAATACATATTTTACTTTTCTTTACTAAAACACCCTCAAAATAAAACATTAATTTTATTTAATAGTTGGTCAAAATAAGGAGTTGCCTCCTTTGCAATGTATAGGCAGTATAATTGTTTCTATGAATACCTACAAAATATTCAATATAGCCAACTTAACTCCATTCGCTGTGCTCTAATAGGTCTTCCATGGGATGATTCATATAACCTTACCCCTACAGTCAATGTATGAAATTTCTTCTTCTTCTAAAAAGTGATATAGTTTTGTTACAACAACTTATAGCTGGTCGTATACATACATAGATTCCACTGATCTTCAATTGCATTCAACTTCCGTGGAGGTGTTCACAACTTACGTAGAGTGGATCTTTTAGTAAGTGCTTGTCATAGGACGAACTATGGCAGAAATCAGTCAATTTCTCGCATGAGTAGAATCTATAACTTAAATAATCATGTGTCAATCACATGGCAGTAAATTTAAACTAAAAATGTATTTGCGTAATAATGCTCTTCTTAGATCATTTTTATATCTTTTGTGTTATCAATATATATGTTTGCGGAAAATTTCTGCACGTGACAGCTGCTTGTAATAAGTACTCTACGACACAGATCTGATAGTGTTAAAAAAACCAAGATTTTCGGACCAAGGCCCAAACACAGAACAGAGCAACAAATAACCCGATTGCAATCGAGCACTTTTTAACAACGCTAAACTTAATACAAAAATCGGTTGTATTAAGTCGATAGTAAACGGAGTCAACAAAATTCGGGAAAATCAGCAAAACGAAGATACAAATGAGAAAATAATTGAACGCCTAAACACTTTATTACGTCTTTTGCAGACATGATAATGTACTTAGTAGGGCTCTTCAATATTTTGATTTAATATCTCAATTCTGGCATTCGGTGGATACCGCTCATACAACTTCGACTCTCTGCTCGGGGTAGGTATTTTTCATAGATAAAGTATAAAGATAACCAACTTAAACCCGATAAGTTTCCCTCACTTTGTAAATGCGCCTCTTTAATCAACTATGTAGCTTACATCCTCACTGTCTTATTGCACCTCATTTCTGTGATAATGGCAACAGTTTTCATATCACAAGTTTCAATTTCAACTGTTAAAACTTGAAAGGGATTGACAATGAAGACCCAAATATATTATTTGTTGCTACGTATTATATCGCACATCACTGAACATGCGAAGGTTATATTTAATACTTCTTCATTTTAATCTATGATTTCACCAAATTAAAATACAAACGAATAAATTAAGAAAATTGATTTTGCTCATGTATTATATTTTCAATCTATTTTAAGTTTGTTAATATTGATCTACTTTCGTTAAAAGCCTTATAAAAACCGCAGCACAAAGTTCAAAGTTTTTCAAAATGGTAGTCGCTTTTTCTTCGTTCTAACCAAACAGTGAGTATTTAATGAAAACATAGTGTATATACTTTAGGAAGACTAAAAATTCAATAATTTTAACGGTAAAGCAGTCAATAGTTTAAAGATAACCTTGTGATCAAGTGTGGGTTTGTACTCTATTTCGTTGTCCTCTATCATATATAACTTATCGTTATCAATAAGTTTTATGACAGCGCTTGATTTGATCACTTGCACCAATAATCCAAGTTATTATATTTTTTCACAATTTTTATTAAATTTAATCAGAAATAGAAAAATTGTATTTCCTGCGATAAGAAGATAGGCCATACTGTGAAGTAAGTAACCTATTTAAAAAAATAACTCGTTTTTTTTAAGCATACATACCTTCAAGACAAATAATGACTCACTTGGAGTGCGTAGCCTTTGAATTGTAACATAGCTAATGCGAAGAATTTTTCGTATGTTTCTAGCTAAAATATGTATGTATACATAATTGCTTGAAAAATTGTTGAAAATTAATTTAATATGCTTTACTAATAATATAAGAATATATTTTTCGAAAATATATATTTATATATATATAAGGAGTAAACGACCCTAACGGGACCTTAATCATAGCTTTTCCATCAATTGTGGATGCAAATATATATTTTTTGTGATACGATGGGAAGGGACCTATGGTCAAGAAAGTTTGTTAGTCTTTCGCAAGAGGTGAGGCAACGAATTAAAATCGTTCAGGTAGTACGGTTCGGATATGAACGGGTGACTCCTCGCTTACTAGTCCAACGCACTTAACCACTAAGCCCATGTACCTACCTTGTTGGTATTTTTTCTTTTCATGTAACTTGGTACAATAATCCCTCTGCATTATTAAATAAGGACATAATTTGTATATTCGAATACTCTGAAAGTCTTAACATAACCCTCGAATGTATTTGTCATTATTTTTTCAAAGAAGCAAAGTGGTTGTTACAACAATCTTGCATTTCTATTCCCACCTGTATATCGGTCAACCATTTATTTACTGATTGATACCTCACTTCCACTTGCGGGAAATGATTAGGTATGTTTGTTCATATAAGCAATGAAAAAAATGTTCCTACAGTGGGAAGCAAAACTGTCCGGATGTTTTGCATTTCTCTGGTTATGTTAACAAAATTAGTAATGTAATAGAAATATAACATATATTTGTCATTTTTTTATTTAATTAAACGTTTTTCTTCAAATTAAATAACAATAAGTAATTAAATAAAGTAATATTCAGAACAAAAATAAACAAAAATAACAGAATTCATTATTGGGACACTTTTGCACATTAGTGATTTCTTAGTATTTCTCTCTAATCGCCATCAGTTTAATACTTTGTCCAAAGCCCTTTGTTCTTTAACACACTTTTAATTCTTTTAGGCATATCTCCACCAATTTTTGGATGATTTTGTGGTCAATATTCTGCCATTCCTTTTCTATTCTTTCCCAAAGTTCATCTATGGTTTTTGGTGGATTTTCATACGCACCCAGCCTCCTTTTAACAATAGCCCATACATTTTCTATTGGATTTAGATCCGGGCTTTATGCAGGCCATTGCATCAACTGAAAATTCTGATTTTGGAGCAAATTTTGAACAATTTTAGCTGTATGCTTCGGATCTCCGTCTTGCTGGAAGACGACTTCTTCAGCGGGATATGTGCACTCATATACAAAATCAGGAAAATTGGTTAGGAGAATGTTCAAATAGTCTTCTTTCTTCATAATACCTCGGATTCTCACCAATGGACCGACGTGCCACCAAGTAAAACAGCCCCAAACCATTATTCCCCCACCACCGTGTTTCATAGTTTCCTTTACCTGGTGCTTTTGGATACGCTCGTGAGGTCGATGCCAGTAGTACTCCTTGCCATCTGATTGGTAACGGTTAACTTTTGTTTCATCGCTCCAAATGACACGTTTCCAGTCATCTATGGTCCAGTTTTTGGGCTCCTTACAGAACTTTAAGCGTCGTTGAACATTTTTATTTGAAAGAGATGGCTTCTTTTTTTTTACGCTGGCTACCAACCCAACTCTTTTAAGCGCACGTCTAGCTGTCCATGTACTAACATTTTTGTTAATTGCTTTTGCAGCATTTTTGGGTGTCCGAATGTCCTTGTTATGGAGCAACCGCTCCATCAACCGAGCTTCGGCATCAGAAATGAGTCTTGGTCGGCCCCCATACCGCTTGAACAAACCACATTTCGTCGGTTTTTAATATCACTAACCGTGGTTTTACCTTATTTCAACTGTTTAGCTATTTTACGGCACGAATAATTCTTTTGCAATAAATTGATCACACTATTTTGAAGATCAATTGGAATTTTCTTCATTTTCTACTCTTTTCTTTTTTGTTTAAAAACCAAAAGCACAGCACAACGACAAATTATATACTGAGGTCAAGGAACTGCATAAATATCAAAAAGCTAAATTCTTACGGTACAAAAAAACAGTACAATATGGTATTATCTGATTACAACACTAATGTGCAAAAGTGTCCGAATAATGAATTCTGTTATTTTTGTTTATTTTTGTTCTGAATATTACTTTATTTAATTACTTATTGTTATTTAATTTGAAGAAAACGTTTAATTAAATAAAAAAATGACAAATATATGTTATATTTCTATTACATTACTAATTTTGTTAACATAACCAGAGAAATGCAAAACATCCGGACAGTTTTGCTTCCCACTGTATATATGCAACCATAAAACGACTGCTAAATAATGTTTATCTCTTGCGAAAGAACAAATATAAAAAATAAATCCTCCTTTGGCTAGATTAAAATCTAAAATCATAAATCAATAAGCACAATATTTCGATCGTTCATTTTAACCCCTTCTTCGCTAAGAATTTATTTTATTTTTAATTTTTTTTTTCTTCGAAAATTGATTAAATTATGCGATATGTAGCCTTAAATACAGTTTATCGAAAATAAATAGCTCTAGTGGTTATCGTTTGATAAGATTCTAAAATAAATATACATACTCAAAACCTTGAAAATAAGTAATAAAAAATGATTATTATTTCTGATAAATTTACAGGTTAAAATATTGCTACAACTTAAAATGAGATATGCATACATATAAACGTTCTGAAAATAGTAATTTGATATTTCCTTCCAAGAAAATTTTTGTAAAACAAAATTCTAAAGGTACACTGAGAAGAAATTAAACTTCTGTGTTTTTAAATCAAATAAAAATACTTTAGATTTATATTAGTGTTCCATTATGTTTTCTTTAAGTTTAACGAGTTCAATTTGCGAGACACCTTGCATCTATTTATGTTGATCACTCAAATAGTAGTACTTTGAAGTACAATTTTAGTACAAGATCGTATTTGTCAATTGGGTCTACCTTAATGACAAAGTTTTTCAAGGCGTTGTTTAAGATGCTGGTCCTGATCACATTATTCATAAACAATGAAAATTTCGTTCGAAAGGGGTGTTGGCTTAAGCCCATATAGACCAATATTGTATACATGGCGGTAACTTAAGGAATACAATAGGCCTTTTATTTTTATCAAGTATCACCACTTATTGTGTATTTTTTCCAATACTACGCATTTAGTTATCATAAACTAAATCTTGTGCTCATTTCAAGTTAAGTTCAACTGATCGTTGTACTTCTCCGACAACGACGTGGACGGTCCTGCAGATATAATAACGAATATTATACAGCTGGTTATGAAACGCCTTATCCTTAACAGTAAAAATAATATCAAACCCAAGGTAAACGCGTGGTGTTATTTGAACTATACAGATGCTATCAGGGTAATAGAGGTGATCTTTCTGTCATATAAGGACAACTCAACTGAGAAAAAGCCGATTAAAATTCAAAAGAGCTAGAAATTACTAAATTGCCCACATTAAGCGTGCCAAATTCTCATACGACCAAAATTTAATTCAAAACATAATCAAAGGCTACAGTCCGCTTGGGGCGAACAGTATAATACCCTATCCATATTCCTATATGCCCCAAAGAAAAGGCGTTACGACATTATGGATAGCATTTTATTTCATTGTATTAAATTTATAAAAAAAATATTTTTTGAAAAAAACGCCTCCAAAAAGTGGCCGTGGCCCCAACTTGTATGGGCGGTATAGTGGAAAAAAGATTGGCTAAATATCTTCTTAAACATTTGTTTTCGGTTTCTATTAAAATTTTCGGAGAAAACAGTATTTAAGTGATAAGCGTCCACAAATAGGCGTGGCAAAAAAAAATGTATATGACAAACTTATAAGCAGGGTAGTGCCTACATATCTTGTGAAGGTTAGAACACTCTATTTCTCTCATTTCATCTTTAAAACGGTTTTTTCTAAATTGTGGGCGTTTTAAAATATTTTTTTTTTACACTTTACCATTTTGGAGTCCTAGGGAAATGTTGTCCAAATTTTACCTTCTTAGCTTAGTTTTAAAGGCCTTAAAATTGCGTACGGACGGACGGACATTGCTAAATAGTCTTAGGTTTTCGTTCTGATCATAAATATACATATGTATATACTTTTAGGGGTCTACGATGAATATTAAGGGGTGTTACAAACTATGTGTAAAAATCAATATACTCTTAGAATAGGGTATAATTTTGGTGGTTTGTCGAGAATATTAAGAATTCGGCTTGGTCATCTATATCGACACTTATTTACCATGACACCACAGCTTTCAGCTCTTCGAGTAAAGCCAATCTACTTGCTGCTCAATATGCAGCTAGCTCAAATCTCCCGGATTTTTTCACGCAAAACCGTTGGTTCCGATGGTATTTCCCCTATGGTTCTGAAAAGGTTTTCTTCTTCGCTGGTAAAACCACTAGGTAAGCTTTTCTATCTGTCCCAGTGCGGTACAGCCAACAGACTATAATTTAATGCTTCGAAAACGCAATGCTATCTTCTGACATTAAAGCGAAACCCTAATGTGCTGTCATTATCTATGAATGGTACTTGCATAGCTAAAGCCGAAAAACTTTAAATTTTCGGTATGCTTGTTAATGACAACTTTTGTTGGAATTGCCACATATTCGATTTCGCCAAGAACGCAGCGAAGTGTCTTCATCCCTTCTGTTCTCGCTATAATCTATATCATTCGTTCAGAACTTTAGTACAACACTCATATCTGATCCGGTGCACCAATGACATATTTAGGGCAGAATTCATAAACCATTTTCGCAATGTTTCCTGGATATGTTTGTTTTACCGATATTTCGACCATAAGTGCTCAAACGTACAAATAGCCATTTGAATTCCCTGTTAGAACATTTCAACCGCACTACCCCCATGCCAGAAATGCATTGGCATCTCCTTTTTCTCTAATCCATAAAAAAACTGTTAATTATACATATATCAAAAAAACATACGTTAAACAATGGTTAGCTAAAATTCTAATTTTATTTAATAGGCCATTTATAGCATTTTCCTTAACCCTTTAATATGATAAAGCCAATAACACGTTCATCTCTGCACTTACATCTTAAAACTTCGATTCGAGTTTCGTATAGTTGTTACACAACTTCATTGGGTTGCATTTTCAACTCATAAACAAATAAATAAGCACATCCAAAAAGCAATTAAACTCAAGAATAATAAAAAAAAATAAAATTTTCAAACGACAAATACCAAATACAATAAAATCAGTGATACAATTTTGTGCACCCTGCTTATCGTTAGTTGAAAATTCGTTTTAGTTGATAAGGGCGTGGATGTGAAGTGGGTGCGAACGTGATCAGTAATAATTTCTTTTGCAAATTTTCTTCTTTGATCCTTACATAAAGATAAAACAATAACTGAGGAAAGACGTAACCCACTGCTCCTTATCATGAATTCCTTGTTATGAATATATTTAAGTATAAAGTTACCGTATGATTTGGGTTACATTAAATTTCCCGTATCACACAATTAATTCTATACAAGTTTAAAGCATTCATGTTGTTTTAATTTTTCCTTGTATATATATACACACATATTTTCAACAACTATCTGACAAGTTGTTATTAGTTTAAAATGTTGTCAGACTTTACATGCATGCATGTCACATACTCATCATATTAATATTACTTGTTGTAATCACTAATAGGTAGTAAAATTCTAATTGCTTCTTGCGCGTCAACTCTTATTTGGATTTTATTTTGCAACTTATACGACCTGTAGCGTTTTACAATAAGAACAAGTTGTTCAGATTGTATCTAACTGAGAGAAATGAAAAATAATACACCCCTTATTAAGACAATTAAAAGAAAACACAAAGTGTTACGAAAAAATTCTTTAAACATTTTTTTTTATCTTTAAATGCCTCTAAAGTCAACCATCTTCATTTTGCAGCAATTGGGCTATATTTGAACAATTTTAAGTAACCACAACACGTCAATGAGTCGATATCAAATCGCTTATCTGTAAACTGACCTAAAAACTTAAAAAAAAATTAGAAATATTAACGTCATCCGAAAGTAAGATACCTAGAGTTTAAGCATGTTAAATAAAGTAAATTTTATATTTGAAAATCATTTAAGCAAATATATTATTCATGTATATATATAGTTATAACCGTGTGCTAATTGGGGAAATATACCATTTGCAATGGTTATCATAATAAAAATGGGACTTCATCCGCATATTACTCTGTATTTGAACTTATGATTAAACGTAAACGTGATATGTTGCAATAAAAATTGTTTTTGCACAATTTTCAATTGTATATGATAATACAAGATAGAAGGATAGATTACACATAAATAAAAAAAAAAATTTCCGGAGAAAAAGTATCATTTCTCTATGTATTCGGCATCCTGAATCTGAAAATGAAATCCATGAATTAAATATGACATATGCACACTCATAGTGAATAAAAATGGTGAATAAAAATTAATTAAAATTTTAAATTAAATAGGTATGTTAAATTTTGAAGATATGTATGAGATATGAAGTAAGCGTGATTCTTATTTTAGTCGTTTCTGTTACTTTAAAAATAAAGTACACGACTGCGACATACGAAACTTTCTCGCTACATGAAATGCACTTTGGAATCACCTCAAACAAAATGCAAACATTTGGTCACATATAAAATTTATTAAAATAAATTTTGCATATGTCCTATATAAAACCTAGCTGTCAAAAATACAAAACCAGATCAAACTCGTTAGAGCCGTTTTTCAATTTAAATTTTAGAAAATCGTTATATGAAAAAAAAATTTGAGAAAAATTATTTTAACTTAACATCATAATAGAATAGTAAAATTTGTAGGAATTTCCTTTATTATGTTTTGAGATTTTGGCGTTTTTATAAGTAACCGTTATGTAACGCAGGTACCGTTATTTCAAACGTTAAATTTAAAAATTTTATATACGAACTTTGAATCAAATCCGTCTAACCGTTTCGCCATACAGCTCCCAGGCAGACAGACAGACCAATGGACGGCATTGGCGGACCCACTTTTTTGGAGTTTCTCTATAGTCGTAATATCATCCCTCATATTTAATTTGATTTTAAATTTCCGCACGATCGCATTAACTTTCTCTTTAGTATACGTATCTATAGGAGAAAGTTAAAAAGTTGTTTTAATAATTGATTACGCTTTTTTAAACCTTTTTAAAGTCGTCGATTTCTATATTTAAATTAGAATAAGCTTTACCAGTATCCCTTGCGACATAATAAAAGAAGTAGTCGAAACGGAACCCCAGGTGAGGTACAATTTATTTAGTATATTTGCATTGAAATCAATTTGGAAGCATACAACCTGTACGACTTAGTATAGAGCAATTTCTAAAGAAAAATTAATTGTTGGATATTTAAAATCAGGTGGCCATATATTTTGGGTTACTACATGCGGAAAATTAACTGTATACTATTTCTCTGACCATCACTGTATATTTACTTATATTTAGGATAATAAACTTTTCAGTAGACCTGGGCTGAAAGTAAATGAATTTATTTATTTGTTTGAAAACACCTATCGCAAGTAGGGCTTTAACCCTTTCTGCTTATTTTCCGAGGAAACACGAAGTCCACGGACACAATATGCTTATCGTTATATTTTTATTGTTTTTCATTTTTTGTAAGCTATTTATACAAACTGTCGAATACACCAATTCAACGCTTACCGATTTGTGCTGACGCCTAATTTTTAGTAGAACATTACCTTAATCCTTTCTGCTTGTTTTCCTAATTAACAATATTTTATATCTAATTTTAATTTTGTATCTGCTCCGCCTTAACTCTTTAATAAGTAATAAAACCTTTTAAAATGTGAATGTACATCCAACTACAATATTTGTTTATTGTTTTCGCTTTTTGTAAGCTAAACAACGCTAAAAGACTTGTGCTGATGCCTAATTTTCAATAGAAAATTACTTATAAATTTGCATTGTGATTATAAGTGATGGAAAGCTAAACTTGAGTTCGTCTCAAGGTACTTATCAACTACATGTGCTGCCGCATTCTCCATCAACTAACTAACTAAATATTATATTCAAATAGCAACTAAATACAAGTGGCAATATAGTGACAATAGTAAGTACAATAAAACTACATGCTTTCGTATTACTACCATCAAAATACAGTGGTCAAAAATGGGTATATATGTGAAAAAAATATTTTATGTGGCATCTTTGTAAAAAATAAAAGAGACACAAATTACTTGTTGAAAATCCTTGCAGGCAAAATTCCTTGCGTCAGAGAGGCGTGTAATTATATAAGGCCGCAATCAATGCTCTTTCTCGTCCAGATACCAGAAAAATGGCAGTACTATAGTTTCCGAGGCGACAAGATTTTAAGGTGCAATTTTTTAGAGCTCGTTGAAATAAGCACAAATTAATATGTAACAACAGTCTCGTTTTTGCCTAGTTTAGGAGATATCGAGGTTTGAAAATTGAATTTTTACTATGAAATCTCTATGGGATGACGACACATTTTTTCCTTTATATTAGCTTGAAAAAAAAAAAATATTGCATATGTTAAAGAGTTCAACCGCCAATATTTTTTTCTATGAAAAGTAAGGTATGCCATTAGGATTTTATCATCCAGTACATACATTCCGTTATTTCAATTTGTCTGTAAAAAGAGCGCGCTTTTAAAGTTTAAGCAACGAAATTTTATGCTGTGAATTAAATATTTAAAATAAATATAAAAATGGCTACACATCCTAAGCTACATGCAACATTGAAACATTTTTCATTTCTTTCAACTTTGCCAAGACTTATTTCGTCTAAAGAGGTTGCGGTAAGGTTTCTGCAAGAAATTAATCTTCTTCTCTCACAGGTTTCGGTGCCTCCGCTGTGTTGTGGACTGGCCATGCAAGTTGAAAAGCAACCTAATAAGAAATTGGGGTGGGTTTGGAGGTGTCCGACAAAGAGTTCTAAAAAGAAGGGTATCAAGCAATGCCGCAAGACAGAAAATCCTTGTGCTGGAACTTTTTTTGATGGTAACTGTTGCCACATAAAAATAAATGAGGTTTTGGCTATAACACTGTGCTTCGTTGCGAAAATGCCAGTGACTTGGACATACCAACAACTTAAAGAACGACGCATGGAAAATGATGAGAAGGAATTGTGCTTGAATACAGTAATTGCAGAGAAATAACTGAAGTA